>LPNX010199448.1:160752-225476 GCA_001517045.1 Pseudotsuga menziesii | reverse complement strand
CCAAGCCCTGGGGGCTTGCTTTAGCCCATACAATGACTTTCTCAACCTGCACACAAGAGAATGGTCAGTAGAAAAACCTTGGGACTGCTGCATATATATATCCTCTATGATATCACCATTCATAAAGGCACATTTTACATCCATATGATGTACCTCCCATTGCCTTGATGCTGCAATGGCTAGAGCTAGCTTGATTGAATCCATCTTTGCCACTGGGGAAAAATCGCATTGTAATCAATGCCATGAACCTGTGAGTAGCATTTAGCTACCAATATAGCCTTTCACTTTAGTGGTGAACCATCAGCAGCAAATTTGGTCTTATAGACCCACTTACACTGTACTAGTTTTCTCCCTGGAGGAAGATCCACTAGCTCCCATGTGTTGCTCTTCTGTAGCGAGTTGAACTCCTCATTCATGGAATATTTCCATCTTGGATCTCCTACTTATTCTTCATATGTTTGAGGATCAGACTCCACCATCAAATAGCATTTTTCAGCAAACTCAGGATCCTTCATGCACAGACCACTCTCAAATTGAGATCTAGTCCTCCTTGGGTCATTGGGATCCCCAGCTAACTGTCCTGCTGCATGTAGTGTCTTGGATGCCAATTTAGGCCTTGTGGGGATTTTTGGGTCTGCAATAAAATCATCTCCATCAGACAAATCAGAATCAGCATGTTCAACAAACTCTTTACTTACTTCTTGAGGTTCATGTGGTGAAGAGGCTTCACCAATTTCCACTTCTGCAAGGGGTTCTTCTTCAAACTGAACACACCTTTCAATGAAGGATTTGTTTGTGCTCAAGTTTATCAACTTGTACCCTTTTGAATCTTTAGAGTATCCCACAAAAATACACTCTTGGCTTTGGAGCTGCAAAGCCTTCCTCTTCTCTGTCGGGATTCTAGCCCATGCCTTTGAGCCAAAAATCCTGAAATGGGTCACATTTGGCTTGTGCCCACTCCATGCTTCGAAGGGAGTCATGCCATCCAACTATTTGTGAGGCACCATATTCTGAATATAGGCTGCATATTTGATAGCTTCGGCCCAGTACTTTGGTGGCAAAGTTTTGGCCTCCATCATGCATGTTGCCATCTCCTTCAGTGATCCGTTCTTCCTCTCTGCAACACCATTCTGCTGTGGTGTGTAGGGGATAGAATGCTACATCTGAATACCTGCATCTGCACAATAGTTAATAAAATCAGTCTTGACATACTCACCACCATTTTCAGATATGAGGATATTGAGTTTCTTCCCATACTGGTTTTCAACCAAGGCTTTAAATACTTTGAAGAGGTCAAAAAATTCAGACTTATGCTTTAGGAAGCAAACCCAACAATACCTAGAAAATTCATCTATGAAGGTGAGTGCATATTTGGCTTGACTCATGGACATATGAGGGAATGGACCAAAAATTTCACTATGGATCAACTCAAGGGGTGCATAGGTTCTCTCATGACTAGCTCTCTCAATCTTGTGCTCTAGGTGTTTTCCTAGGATAAAACCTTGACAGAATCCCTTAGAAAACTTGATCTTTAGTAACCTTATGACCATATATTTGTCACTCAACAAGCTTAGGAATATTCCAGGTTCGAGCTGTGAATTTAGTGGCATAGAAGGTCGAAACAAAGACTGAGTAGTCAAGTCCTAGCTTTGATAGGATGGCCAATACGAGCTGATCATCTTTCTTTTCAATACCACACTGTTTCAGCTGCAAAACTAGTGCTTTGAACTTGGAGAAATATAGCTGCAGGGATTCAAAATTACTGGGACTCAGGGAAATCAGATCATTTTCGATCTGGTGTCCCCTCATCTCATCTGTCTTTCCAAAGAGTTCAGAAAGTTTCTCCCATACTTGATCCGGTGAAGTAAATCCATCGAGATGGAAAAGGAGATCTCAGGAAATACTGAGACATAGGAGGCCATAGGCCTCATCTCTCTGATTGTGCCATTTGATCTTCTCTGTAGTAGCATTGGGATCTGCTTCTATAGCCATAGTCACCCTATAGAGGCCTTTCGCTCTCAACAATATCTCCATCTCTGCTTTCCATTCAAAATAGTTGAAGGGAGTGAGGATAGTTTTCTGTGAATCCATAGCTTTAGAAAATCTGTCCCAGCTGTCAGTAGAAGGCTCCCAGTCTTGATTTCGAACCTGCAAAAATTTTTTTGAAGGAGAGTAAAAACCTACAATGGCTCTGATACCATGTATAAATTCTGACCAGCAATAGATTAATTTCACTCACAACAAATTACAATTGATCATGCAAAATTGTCAACAATGGAGACTAAAAATGGAGCTATAACACAAAATTATATTAACTCAGTGTACAATAGCCAACACTATAATAACATAGGCTGCTATATATATAGAATACATGAGGAAATCGAATGCATGAGGAAGCATCCAAAACTAGCATAAAGAAGGCTTACCCAAAATAGGCAAATCCCCCATAGGTGTAAAAAAGCTGATCCCAAATCTGTCATGAGGCTCACAAATTGGCAAGGGCGCATGGGCATGCTAATGAGTGGTGAAATGGAAGCTCATACATGATTTTTCATGGAGGAAATAATGGAGGATGAAAGGGGAATAAAACAGGTTCACCTCACCTAGTCTTGCTTTCCTTATGTGCTTTAAAAACTGAAAAAGCAGAAGGGCGCCTAGGAGGCCAGGAATAAAGTATATTTTATTCCTAAGGCTTTCCCAAGCACTACATGAGTCAAATATGGCAAGTTTGACCTCTATGGATAGGCAATTAACAACTTGAACATGGTGGGACTCATGAACTAGGCAAATAAGACAAAAATAAATGAATTAATGTCTAAGTGGGTAATACTATGGGTTTGATTATTCTAACAGTAACTCACTAGGAAGCTCCATTCCAAGAATGGAAATAGCCCTTGTATCTGATCATGTAGGATCCAATCCTACAGTGATATCAGAATGGCTCAGCACTCATATCTGACATGGAAGGAACCAATCCTCTCACCACAACAGAATGGTTCTGCCCTTACATCTGACCTACTGGTCAGAATGGCTCTGCCCTTACATCTGACCTACTGGTCAGAATGGCTTATGGACTCATCACTTCCCCTTGGAGCGAACCTTGATCTATAGAACACCAAGCTTCTCCCTGAAGTACTCAAACTTCACTCTAGCTAATGGCTTCGTCAACACATCAGTTATCTGATCGTTCATTGTAACATACTGGAGCTTTATTGCTCGTATCTGCACCATATCCCTAATATAGTGATACTTGATCTTGATATGCTTCGACTTGTCATGGAACACTAGGTTCTCTGACAACTTCACACAACTCTGATTGTCACAATGTATACAAGTAGAATCCATCTAGAGATCAAATAAATCAGATAGTAGCTTCCTGAGCCATACTTCCTCACAACTAGCTGAACAAGCTACGACATACTCTGCTTTAGTTGTAATCAGTGCCAAAAAATATTGCTTCCTGCTAAACCAAGAGATCACACCTGATCCCAATCTAAAACAACATCCTGAAGTGCTCTTCCTATCGATGGCACTTCCTACCCAATCTAAATCAACATAACCCTCCAAGTTAATCTTCTGATTCACATCATACTTGAGCCCATATTCAACCATACCTCTCAGGTATCTCAGAATATGCTTTGCAGCAATCAAGTGAACATGTCTTGGATCTGTCAAGAACTGGCTCAAGGTGTTCACAGCAAAGCAAATATCTGGTCTAGTGTTCGCCAGGTACATCAAGGACCCAATTATCTGACGGTACATTATGGCATCAATTGTCTCTGATGAAGCATCACTCAATAGCTTCAGGTTCGATGCCATAGGTGTGGTCATGGCCTTGCAGTCCATCATCCCAAACCTCTTTAGGATCTCTAATGCATACTTCCCTTCTCCGAGGGAAATCCAATTTTCACTTTGCCACACCTCCATGACTAGAAATTAGTGCATCATTCTCAAGTCCTTCATTTCGAACTCAGTAGCAAGCTTTCTCTTTGTATTAGCAATCAACCCATCCATACCTATTACAAACAGATCATCTACATATAGTAGGAGCATCACTGGGTTGCCACCTTCAACCTTGTAGTAAAGATTGGAATCTGCTTTACTCTTGGTAAAGCCCAAACTGGATAGAAAGCTATCAATTCTATCGTACCATGTCCTGGGTGCCTGTTTCAAACCGTACAGGTATTTCTTCAATCTACATACATGAGACTCCTTGTCATCTGTCTCAAAACTGAGTGGTTGTTCCACATACACTTCCTATTCTACTACAGCATTCAAGAAAGCAGTCTTGACATCCATTTGGTGTATCTTCCTTTTCATCATTGTAGCCAAAGCAAGTACTGATCTGATGAAAGTGTTTATGGCTATAGGTGCAAAGGTTTCTCCATAATCTATTCTTTCTTTCTATGAGAAACCACGAGAAATAAATCTTGCTTTATATTTATCTATGCTACCATTTGCAGCATGCTTGATCTTGTAGATCCATTTGGAAGTTACAGTTGACTTCCCTTCTGGTCTTGGGACAATATCCCAAACATCATTCTTCATGATCGATTGATACTCTTCGATCATATCATCCTTCCAATCTTTCTGTTCTGCCACTTCTTTATAATTGGAAGGTTCTTTGTCGATGAAATCACATAGTAATGCTACATACCTAGAGCAGGATCTGGTCCTCTTTCTTTCTATGTGATTCTCTTCTAGAGCCCCATATATTTTCACACCTTCGATAGCTTCTTGTACCCAAGCAGGTTTCCTCTTATGAGTATTCTTCTCTAGAGGTGGATTTACAGGTCTTTGTGGTTCTTCAATTCTTGATCTTCTTCTTGAGTTTCTTCATTCATGGTTGTATCATGAATTCTGGGTTCTTCTGCTTCTTCAAGCTCTTCAGTAGGCTTCTTTCTAGATTTGTTGTAAGCTGTGTCTTCATCAAATGTCACATCCATACTAATGTCAATCTTCTTGAATCCTAGGAAGTATATTTTGTAAGCCTTTGAGCTTTAAGTGTATCCCACAAATATACCCTTCTTTCCTAAAGGATCTAGTTTTGTTCTCTTATCTTTTGGAATGTGTATGTACACAAGATAGCTGAATATTTTGAGATGACTGACGTCTGGTTTCTTTCCCAAGAAGACTTCTTCAGGAATCTTGTTTTGAGTACTTTGTGTGGAGTACGGTTCTGTACGTATACCATTGTTCTAGCAGCTTCTGCCCAAAGATGGATAGGAAGATCTTGATCATGAAGCATAACTCTCGCAGCTTCCATGATAGTTATGTTCTTCCGTTCTACAATCCCATTCTGTTGTGGATTATAAGGAGTGGACAACTCCCTCTTAATCCCTGAGTCTTTGCATAACTCTTTGAATTCATTTGACGTGAATTCTCTGCCATTATCTAATCAGAAGGTCTTGATCTTCTTGTCTATGTGATTCTTGATCAAGGCTTTGAATTCCTTGAACTTGCTGAATACTTCATCTTTGTTCTTCATGAAGTAAATCCATGTCTTCCTATAAAAGTCACCAATAAAAGAAACATAGTATCCATACCTACTTTGTGAGCTTGATGACATAGGACCGCATACATCAGAGTGGATGATTTCCAAGATTCCTTTTTCTTTGCTTTCGCTACTTGGAAATGTCTTCTTTGTATTCTTTCCTTTCGCACATCCTTTGCAGACCCCATCATGTTTTGCTTAAATTTTTGGAAGACCTTCAACAATTTTGCATGCAATTGGTAATGCTCTGTAATGCACATGTGCAAGCCTTCTATGCCAAAGCTCATTTGGCTCTACTGTGTCATGGACCAAGGCTTGTTCGGGATGGACCTTTAATTTATACAATCCTCCTTCTTGTTCTCCAATCACTACCGCATCATCGATAATTATTCCTTTAAGCCACAAGATGACTTGACCATCTATAAATGAAACCCTCATTCCTTTTGCATCTAATGCAGATATGGAGAGAAGGTTCTTCTTGAGACCTGGTACAAACAATACATCTTACATCTTCATAGACTTTCCAGAGTCTATTTTTTAGGAGGATTCCCCACTACCTTTTACTGGATATTGGTAGTCATATCCAAGCTCCACCTTGTGAGGTGATTCATGTTTTGAAAGTTTTACAAAGGACTCTTTGAATCCTATCATATGTTTGGAAGCCCCACTATCTATAAGCCAATCATTGCTTCCATGTGTGATGTTTCCCGTGAGAGCAGAAATCAAGACATATTCTTCTTCACTAGAAGAGTCTTCACTTTCATATCTGGTTCTCTTATTGGATGGTTCATCATCCTCTGTAGCATGAGCATGATGTCTTCTCTTGTTTCCCTTTTTCTTATTTTGTCTTTTAGGATAATCTTTTGCAAAGTGTCGTACTTCATCACATGTATAACATCTGCTTCTAGACAAGTCTTTTCTAGAGTTAGTTTTAGAAAAATGCTTACCTATATAGTGATGAGAGCTTCTTTTGGTTTTCTTGGAATGTATTGTGAGAGCTTGATCTTCACTTCCCATGTTTTCTTCTCGAGCTGCTATCCTAGCTTCTTCTTGAGAGAATTCTTCCCATAGTCTGTTGAACTTGACTAACTTCTTTCTGGCACATATCCCTTGAATAAAGGAGTCCCATGATCTAGGGAGACCATTCAAGGTGGTCATTAAAATCTTAGCATTCTCCACTTCTTCATCTACTGCTTCTAGTTGTTCTTTTATTTAAGAAACTCTTGTGAAGTAATACTATATGGTTTTTGCATTCTAAATCTTTACATTCTTCAGTTGGTTTCTCAGAGTCATCTTCTGATTTATGTTCTTCCCTTCAAACAATTTGGTTAGGGCATCAAACATGGCATTAGGTGTCTTGAGGGAGGACAACTGTGGTATGAGGTGATCCTTGATTGAATCAGCAATGATCCTCTTTGCCATAACCATATTCTTCTTGTGTAAGGCCTTAGCCTCATCTCCCTCTGGAACTAAAACCTCCTCATTGATATAGGAGTCCAACTCATTTTCTTCTAGGACCAGGGAGATCCTCTACTTCCAAGCTTGAAAGTTATCAGCTCCCTCAAGCTTTTCATCAAGCTTGATATGATGAGACATCTTAACTGAGAACCTCAAATGGAAATACAAAATATTTAGATCTTACCAGTTCAAGATGTCAAATCTGAATTTGGAGCTAAAATCTTGCAATGCTGGTTCATGAGCATATTAGGGTTTTGCTTTTATGGAGTTCTGTCTAACCAAATGTTTTGAATTTGATTCCTAACTTTGATTTTGAGGAGGAGATAAATCAAGGCCCGGGCTCACTAAACAATTCCTCTTCTGTGAAAAGCCCTAATTTTCGGCAGCAATGTCGGGTCCAAAACTGAAAAACCTCATAATTGGATTCTGCTTTGATAGAAAGATGCGCCCTAAGGAGTGTTGAAATATTGTAAATTTGAAGAATATTATATATGTATATTTCGTGGTCCTCGATGGTCCTACCGAGAGAACCACTTGTATTACTTTGTACCCCGATGCTTCTAATCGGAAGAACTAATAAGAGTCATGAGGTAGTCCCCTCTAATTGTAAAGGTGGGTCATTAGCACCCCACTGTGGTTACTTTAGCCTACATGTGTAACTCGATCCTACATGATTAACTTTAGCCTACATGTCATATGAGTTAACTTAAGTGAACGGATGAATATAAATAGAGGTGTGGTGCTCCTCATTTGTGACACACACTCACTTGTGTAGCACATTAGTGGAGAAGAGAAGTAGCTGGAGAAGGAGGAGGATCAGGCTTTGATCTCCTTGTTGGTTTTATTTTTTATCTTTTGGGGCATCTATATTGAGGAAGATTTTGCTGGGTTTTTCCCTTTAGGGTTTTCCTAGTATAAATCTTTGTGTTCTCCTTTTGTATGGTTGTACTTGTCTATCTTTCAGTGATCCTGTTTATATGCTTTTGTTATGAAATTGAAACGAAATACTAGTGATCTAGCTTAGCATATGAAAATTTAACATGGTATCAGAGCCACCCTGAAAGAAGACATTGTGCAGCTAAAGAATCTATGGATTATTATTTTTTGGGTCTCTATCCATGATCGATCACCAAGAGAAGGCTCGACTGACTCTCCATTGAAGGACGCATCTTTCTTTCGAAGTGGAATTTGATTCCAAGCATTTTCAGTTTTGGTGTGGAAAATTAGGGCTTTCTATAGAAGAAGAATTTTTGAGTGAGCCCAGGATAGGATTTTTATCCTCATCAAAATCAAAGTTTAGAGACCTGGATCAAGAAATTTGGTAGGGTGAAACTCCAGGAAAGTCAAACCCTAGTTTGACCCCGATCTGGAAAAACCCTAAATACTAAAACTACTAAGTTTTGGTACATTCGCTATATATTGAGATTCATGAATTCTCGGGAGTTGAAAATTGTAAAGACTGAAGATAAAATCCTTTTTTACACTGTATCCAAAATTCAGCCTTATATTCTCTCTATTATGGGAGATATGATCCCTCCAAGTTAGGGTTTCAGCCTCTTCCAGAATTCATCCCTAAACAGGACACCTGGGGAGAATTGCTATAGCGTAGGCTACAGAGGTCCAAATGGAATTCATGAAGATGTTCTAGAAATAACGCAGATTTTAATTTTTGTGGTCCTAATTTCTAAACCTGAAGATGAACCAGTCACATGTGGCATGACGTACAACTTCCCTATTCTAAACAGTCCTGTAACAGGTCACCTTGGGAAAATGATCATAAATCCCAATTGGTGAAACCAATTCTAATTAAAACTATGGATTTGGATTAGGGACATGCGAGGTTACCTTAGTGCAACATTTCAGACACATAGGCGTGGTAATTTTGGAGATATCACAGAAATAGTAACAGGAATTTCTGTAGAAGAAATTGGAAAACTAGGGCTTCCTGTTCCGGGAGCTTCCCTCCACTGTTTTTAGAAAAGGAGTACATTGGACAAATCCATTTGAAGATATATATATTTCTATCCAATCAAATCTAAAATATTCAAAGTTTTGAAAATTAGGGTTTCTCTGACAAACCCTAGATCAACCAGCTCCGGAAGCAGGACGAACACCTCAATTCGATAAGATCTAATCTTTTGCTATTTGCATTTGAGGTTCTCATTTCGAAGTGATCTATCACATTAGATTGATGATAAGCTTGGTGAAGTTGAAAACTTCCAAGCATGGAAGTATTTGATCTCTCTAAAGAAAATGAATTGGACACCCACATGAGTAGAGAGGTTCCAGTTCTAGAGGGAGATGAGCCTCAAAGCCTTACACAAGAAGAACTTGATCAAGGCCAAGAAGATCATTGTTGATTCAATCATGGATCAACTTGGACCACAAGTGTCTTCCCTAAAGACACCGAAGATGTTTGATTCCTTGATTAAGCTATTTGAAGATAAGAACATAATTCAGAAGTTGGATTTGAGAAAACAGTTGAAGAATGTGAAGATCTAGAATGCATAACATCTTGAAGCAGTAGAAGAAGAAGCAGAGAATGGCCTCCCATGACCATGGGATTCATTCATGTGAGGTATGTGTGCCAAAATGAAGTGATTACTTTCAATTGAATCTAGGAAGAAGAAGAAGCTTGTCTCATAAGAAGATAAGAAGAAAGATGGGAGCAAATTGAAGATCAAGCTCTCACCATTCAAAGAAGATCCCTCAAGTGATGAGGAACATGAAGAACTCAATTCTTGACAAACCTCTTATCCATCTTATCATTTGGATAAGAAATGATGATTTCATGGATGAAGAAGATGACGAAGTAGAATGATTAAGAAGGAGTCTACCCACGAAACAAACAAAAGACAAGTATTCAATTGTCATTTAATTATATTGTTTTGTTATGCATTTGATTATATTCAGTTGATGTGCTGTTTGCATGCATGTGATGGGTAAGTAGCTCATGGTTCTATACAAATCTCCATTGTTACTTATCTAGAATGAAACCTATTTGGATTAGTCCACAATCTCAATGATTTCATGGTAGAGATGGAAGGCATATAGAAAGTTTTTGTGAGATATGGATGAATGTTGTATTGGCTAAATAGTTGCATGATCCATAAGAATTTGTCATTATGCATATATAGTTCTAACCATGCAACTGGTGCATTTGAATTGTAGGAAAGGTCCTGTACAACCTCCTAAAAGAAAAGAAGGATGAGACTTGTTTCGAAGAACAAGTGATGACAATTCAATAAACATGAATCTGAAGCTCCCAGGGTCAGAGACAAATGACGAAAGAAAGAGATTCAAGGAGCGGTAGATCCACCTCGAAGGATGAATACCACCATGGGTATGAGAGATAACTCAAGATGAAGAAAAAAAAATGCTATGAAAGAAGCTATGATCAAAGAATAACAGTTGATTATGGGGAATGATGTATATGATATGATTTTGAGGTATAAAGGGAAGTACGTATTATCTTCCATATGGATCTGCAAGAACAAGTGTACAAAGAAAGAATCGTGATTTGCCTCAAAAAGAATAGACTATGACATGACATACTCTATTGACCAATATATATCAAGCATAGAATCACCTATACAGAATGAAGAAGGAAGATAAAACTCCACTTCAAGGGGAGTGACTACAGAAGATATCTAAGTTCGACACGGTACGACATGATGGACAGCTTCATGATGGATCGAGACTTTACCAAGAGTAAAGTGGGTTCCAACCTTCAAAGTTGAATGCAAAAGACTAGGATATTTTGATGATCTAACAAGACAAACTCATGGAAGATGTTATGATGATGTTTGGGATATAGTACTGAAACCAGAAAGCAAGCATGTGGTATCTTACAAAAGGATTTGCAAGATAAAATACATCACTGATAGAAGTAAGGAAATACTTGTGGCTAGAGGTTTCTATAAGAAAGAGGGAATTAATTTTGAAGAGACACTTACTCCAAAAAGCAAGGTACACTTACTTCAGAACTATGATGGTAGTTGCTTCCATGATGAAGTAAAGACAATCCTTCCTTAATGGTATGGATTTGAAGTTGAAGAAAGATGGACTCATATATGTAAGTTGAAGAAGGCCCTCTATGGCATGAAGCAAGCTCCCAGAGCTTGGTATGGAAGGAAAGATAGTTTCCTCTCAATTATGGGCTTTACCAAGAGTAAAGATGATCCTAACCTTTATCTCAAGGTTGTAGAAGATGAACCTGTCATCCTGTTATTATATGTGGATGACTTATTCTTGATAGGGAAGGAGAAACAGATCATGGAAAGCAAGAAGAAACTAGAAGAAGAATTTGAGATGAAAGACCTTGGGTTAATGCACTATTTCCTAGGTCTGGAAATATGACAAAGTTCAGGTCTGGAAATATGACAAAGTTCAGAAGAAATCTTTCTCAACTAAGGAAAGTATGCGGTAGATATATTGAAGAGATTCAATATGTTGGAATGCAAATCCATGGCCACACCCATGGACTCCAACCTGAAGTTGTTAGCTGATGACTCATCAGAGTTAGTGGATATGACTCATTACAGATAGATCATTGGGTCATTGATGTACTTAACAAATACCAGACCAGACATTTGCTTTGCTGTGAACACCTTAAGTCAATATCTTGTTCAACCAAGACAGGTTCACCTAGTAACTGCAAAACATGTGATGAGATATCTGAAAGGTACTATAGACTTTGGTTTATGTTATGATGGTAGCCATGAGTATAGATTGTATGGCTACACAGATGCAGATTGGGCTGGAAGTATCTCAGACAGAAAAAGAACATTAGGTAGATGCTTTTGTTTGGGGTCTGCTATGAGTTCATGGTTTAGCAGGAAACAGTCCAATGTTTCTCGTAGCATGGTTGAAGCAAGATACATAGCAGATTGCTCTGCTAAGTTGTGAAGCCATATGGCTTTGGAAGCTGATATCAGGTCTCTTTGAACTAAATATGGATACTACAATGATTCTATGTGATAACAAGAGTTGTGATGACAGAGAACCCTGTGTTCCGTCGTAACACATAGAAACCCGGTATTTCTACATATGAGATAAGATGCAAATGATGATGTTTCAGTATTCCCATACTGAAGATATAGATGATGTTTCAGTATTTACATACTGTAGATGCAGATGATGGTGATTCTGGATTTCTATACTAAATATAGAGATGATGATGCTTTCAGTATTCACATACTGAAGATGTAGATGATGATGGTTTGGTTGCTGAAGTGCTAACGAAGCCTCTGTCTTGAGTAAAGTTCGAACACTTTCAAGAAAAGCTTGGTGAGGCTCGGAAGAACCTTCCTCGAAAGGGGGAGTAGTGATGTTGCAGTGGGATTGTATCATCCCTGGGCATCTACCCTAAAGTGATTCAGTGACCACGGTCCTCGAGAATGAAGACAGATTGTATCATCCAGAGACATCTGTCCAAAAGTGATCTAGTGACCTCGGTCCTCGAGAATGAAGAGGGATTGTATCATCCTGGGACATCTGTCCAAAAGTGATCTTGTGACCTCAGTCCTCGAGAATGAAGAGGGATTGTATCATCCTGGGACATTTGTCCAAAATAGATCCGGTGACTTCGGTCTTCGTGAATGTGGTAGGATTGTATCATCCTTGGACTTCGGTTCAGAATGGATTCGGTGAAATTCGGTCATCGAGAAGGTGGTAGGATTGTATCATCCTTGAACTTTGGTTCAGAACAGATCCGGTGAATTTGGTGCTCGAGAACGTGTGTTGATCCCGTAATTCCTAGAGGAAGGATTGTCTGAGTTCCACAACTGTGTTGATCCCGTAATTCCGAAAGGAAGGATCGTTAGTAACTCCGTAAAGACCTAAATCCCATAATTTCGAAAGGAAGGATCATTGACTTGATCCCATAATTCCAATAGGAAGGATTGTCTGAGTTCCATAGATGTGTTGATCCCGTAATTCTGAAAGGAAGGATCGTTAGTAACTCCGTAAAGACCTAAATCTCATAATTCTGAAAGGAAGGATCATTGACTTGATCCCGTAATTCCAATAGGAAGGATTGTCTGAGTTCCACAGATGTGTTCATCTCGTAACTCTGAAAGGAAGGATCATTAGTAACTCCGTAAAGACCTAAATCCCATAATTCCAAAAGGAAGGATCATTGACTTGATCCCGTAATTCCAATAGGAAGGATTGTCTGAATTCCACAGATGTGTTGATCCTGTAATTCTGAAAGGAAGGATCATTAGTAACTCCATAAAGACCTAAATCCCGTAATTCTAAAAGGAAGGATAATTGGTAGCTCCGTAAAGACTTGATCCCGTAATTCCAATAGGAAGGATTGTCTGAGTTCCACAACTGTGTTGATCCCGTAATTCCAAAAGGAAGTATCGTTAGTAACTCCGTAAAGACCTAAATCCCATAATTCTGAAAGGAAGGATCATTGACTTGATCCCGTAATTCCAATAGGAAGGATTGTTTGAGTTCCACACATGTGTTGATCCCATAATTCCAAAAGGAAGGATCGTTAGTAACTTTGTAAAGACCTAAATCCTGTAATTCCGATAGGAAGGATCATCTGAGTACCACAGACATGTTGATCCCATAATTCCGAAAGGAAGGATGATGTTGATGTTTTGATGATGTTGATGTTTTGATAATAATGATGTTTTGATGATGATGATGTTTTCATGATGATGTTACTGATCGAAAGATCAGAGTATGATGATGATGACGTACTGATCGAAAGATCATAGTATGATGATGATGACGTACTAATTAAGAGATTAGAGTATGATGATGATGATGTTGCTGTTCGAAAGATCAGAATATGATGATGATGATGTTGCTGATCGAAAGTTCAAAGAGCTGATGATGATGTTGTTGATCGAAAGTTCAAAGAGCTGATGATGATGTTACTGATCGAAAGGTCAAAGAGCTGATGATGATGTTGCTGATCGAAAGGTCAAAGAGATAAAGATGATGTTGTTGATCGAAAGGTCAAAGTGCTGAAGATTGTTGCTGATCGAAGCGGTCAAAGATTGCTGCTGATCGAAGCGGTCAAAGTGTTGATGTTGCTAAAGACTGAATATTGAAGATGAAGACTACATGATGGTGAAAAGATTCCAATGATTTATATATGTGTTTCCCTGATGATGTTGATGATGTCCTCTATCTCTCTCCTACTATTGATGTTTTTGATGTTGTTGTAGAATACCCTTCTCGTTAAGGGGGAGTTTTGAAATATTGTAACTTTGAAGAATATTCTATATGTATCTTTTGTGGTCCCCGATGGTCCTACCGGGAGAACCACTTGTATTACTTTGTACCCCAATGCTTCTAATCAGAAGAGCTAATAAGAGTCATGAGGTAGTCCCATCTAATTGTAAAGGTGGGTCATTAGCACCCTAGTGTGATTACTTTAGCCTAAATGTGTAACTCGAGCCTACATGTCAAATGAGTTAACTTAAGTGAACGGATGAATATAAATAGAGGTGTGGTGCTCCTCATTTGTGACACACACTCTCACTTGTGTAGCACATTAGTGGAGAAGATAAGTAGTTGGAGAAGGAGGAGGATCAGGCTTTGATCTCCTTGTTGGTTTTATCTTTTATCTTTTGGGGCATCTATATTGAGGAATCTTTTGCTGGGTTTTTCCCTTTAGGGTTTTCCCAGGATAAACCTTTGTGTTCTCCTTTTGTATGGTTGTGCTTGTCTATATTTCAGTGATCCTATTTATATGCTTTTGTTATGAAATCGAAACGAAATACTAATGATCTAGCTTAGCATATGAAAATTTAACAAGGAGGAGAGTTATTCCAACCTTCTTTTGTTTAAAATCTATGGAGAGAGATCCACAAGTAGGAATCCCTAGTTCCCGCAGCTACACAGTGTCTTCTTCTCATGTTAGCTCTGATACCATGTTAGATTTTTAACATTAAGCTAGCATATTATTAGGATCTTTAACTGAGAGAACAACAAGCACACCAATCAAACAAAAGAGACAATGAACACAGTGTTTTTCCTCGGGGAAACCATAAATGGAGAAAACCCCGCAAATTCCTCAGAGATAGAATCAACACCAAAAGTAAAACCCCAAAACAGTAAGATGATCTCCTGACAGCAGTAATCTCTTTCTTCCTTACCCTAGTGTCTTTCCCTTCCTCAGCTATGCGCTACAACTGAGTTTGGATGAGTGTGTGCTAAATAGATAGGCTAGCTCTCTATTCATACTAATTCCCAATATGACTAAACCCTACTAGGGATGACCTCTCTAGAAGAGTCTAATAACCCTAGTGCCCCGGAACTGTAGGGACTTTAAACCTTGATCAATAGGAGGGTTACCCACAATAACTTGACATGACTTGTTTACATTATAGATCTTCATGATAGGAACATCAGGGCATGACATGACTCAAGTACATTACAAATACATCCTGGAATAAACATTGGGTTACAATACATAAGAAATATAAGTGAATACAATCTGAAGTTACATATACATCAACAAAGAAAAAGCACAGGTGAGACATCAGGTAATGCAATGACCATGGAGAGCAGAGGGAGACAAAACAATAGAGGAAGGAGCCTAGGAAATCACAGCAAGTCTAAAAAGGGAAGATCCAAGTCTAGATTTGGAAAAATAGAGTCCTGGAACTTTGGTAAGAAATGATATCTAATGAAGGACCGTTGAGCATTAAAGAAGAAAGGTTAGAGGAAGCAAGAGACTACTCAAGAAGTGAAGGTAGCAGGTGATGTGTTACAAGATGCTTTGATTCTTGCATTAGATAGTACTAGCAATTACTGGGTAGCATATTCAAGGGATTCATGTCAAGCTACACCCCATAGGAAATTCTTTCATGATTATGTTCAAAGTGATTTTGGACATGTTTTATTGGGGGATGATGAACCATGTAAAATTGTTGGAAAGGGTAAGGTATGAATTATGTTAAATAATGGTAGTGAATGGCTGCTAAAGTATGTAAGGCACATTCCTGCTATGAAAATAAATCTGATCTCAACAGAGCAGTTGGGAGATAGTGGTTGTTTGTCTACGTTTGGAGAAACATGGTGGAAGATCATTAAAGGATCATTGGTAATAGAAAAAGGAGACAGGGTAGGTACATTATATTTATGTCCTCATAATACTGATTATTCTATCTCTGTAGCTTCCTGAGAAACAGGTGCGGTGCTGTGGCATCATAGGCTTAGCCACATGAGTGAGAAGGGGATGCAGATTCTCCACTCAAGGAAACTGCTTCCAGATCTGAAGCATGTAAGTTTGGAATTATATGAGAACTGTGTTTATGGAAAATGGAAGAGAGTTAGATTTCTCAGGGTTGGGAAACAAAAGAAGAGTGGAAAGTTAGATATTGTCCATACATATGTATGGGGACTAGCTCAGGTACAATCTCTTGGTGGCTCTCATTATTATAAATTATAAATATTATAAATTATAAATTATAAATCCAATTCTTTTTAATAACAAATTATAAATATTACAAGATTTTGATTTTCTTTAAATTAAAAATAAACATTTTAGTTAAAAAAGTTTTGATATAAAAAATAAACTATAATATAAAATGTAATGCCTAAAAAGATTTTTGAAGAAATCTAAAAGAAATCCTAATAATTTGCTATTATCCAACAAGGTATTCTTAATCCAACAAGGTATTCTTACCCAATAAATTGTGTATGTGGTTTTTTTCAATCGTAGCTCGGCTAGTACTGGTGGCCAGGGATCCATTCCTGCTACCACTATACCCCTAAATTCCCACATGGGACACACAGTAAATCCAGGTTAAGCCACATTCGTACTAGCTTGTGTATAGATTATGTTACCATTATAATTGTTTGTAAATAAAAAAATTAATTTAAATCTATACATGAAAGAAACATTAATTATATCCATTGATATATGATCCCTTTCTTAGGATATTTTTCAATTATTTATTTTTTTAAAGTTTTTTTTAATATTTTATAGTTGTTTTTTTTAATAGCATATGTTTTATGTAATTACTTTTTCATTTTCAACTTTTCAACTTCTCACTAAAAACAATCTAAATAAAAATATGTTAGGTTTTTTTCACATTGTTTCTCACCAAAAACAATCTTCATTAAAAATATAGTGTGCCTTAATACTAAAAAAATATGTTGGGCCCACTTATGAAGATGCAGTTTGGTAAATATGGACCATTTGCATATGGATTTGGCCAAGTTACATAATCCTATTCAACAAGAGCATCATATCACTTACAAGAATTAAACATGTCTGGGAAGAGTAATAATCATTCCTCCCAACCACTTAAGCTAAATCCATAATCACTATTAGTTCTAAAGAAAAAGAAGTAGATTATTTTTCTCTCAAAAATATTTGGATATATGTTTAAAGTCTCCATTTGATCCTTAAATGTTTTCAAATTTCAAATTAATCTAAAATTCTAGATTTAGAATTTTTTATGGGTTATTTTGCTATTAATTAGGGTCAATAAAGGTTTGATTATATGATTATTATATGGTTAAAACCATCATTTTATGGTAAAATGTTTTTTAAATTTCAATCCAATTTAGAATATGGGATTTAAATTCAAATATTACCCATCTCAATTTTCTTGTGGATATTTACCCTCTTTTGAAATTACTTAAATAGCAATGTGGATATTTACCCTCTTTTGAAATTACTTAAATAGCAATGTGGTCATTCCTCTCCTAGTAGGAATACATTACAAATTTGTGTATATTATTATATGCCAACATAGATCCATTTTAACTTTGGCTCTATCAACCCCTAAGACGGAAGATGGATCTATATTGGTTAACTATAAATTCAATTTTAATTACTAATGATAAATTGTCAAGTCTAAATTATATAAATTTAGAATTACAAAAATATATATTCATTGTTTAGATATTGTGTATAAAACAATTTCATGAGATTTTCTCATCATTAAAATGGATATTATGTTATCCTCCTACATATAGTTTTTATGATAAAAAGAATATAATGTAATTTTTAGATGTTTTGCATGTTTAGTAACATGTGCATCACTCAATAAGTGGGAGTTGCATTTCCCACATTCTTCTCCAATTGTTAGACTTTTCTCTTTCTGGTGCTATAGGGACTACTCTCCTTGATGTTGCATATCCCTTAATAATCACACTCTCTTAATCATCTCACTTAAAGCTCATGAAAAACATGATTTACAAGTATACATGTTCATTTAAATAGTCTGGTCATTTTCCTCACCAATATGCCTACTTATCTTTATCTTAAAAAATAAGCCCTCCTATAACTTCCATATATACCCTACAAAACCAAAATTGCAATAGTTATCCCTACCACAATAAGCCTTAAATCAATATACCATTTGCAATAGAAGTTTATTTATCACTCCAATCATGAAGTTTCATATATACAAGAGCATACATATCCAATTAGGAAATTTCACACTTATACTTTCTAAAATGAATTATAGAGTTTTACATATACAAAAACAAACATATACAATTAGGAAATGTCACACTTATACTTCCACTCATATACATTCTTGTAAGCTACATCCAACAATCTCTACTTCAAATAAATAATGTGTAAATACATAACACAATTCAAATAACGTATAAATACACAATACAAGACAATGTCAATGTCTATTTTATTTGCTAACCTTGTTACTTATTCAAAAAGTTATGACAAAAGTTATTATTATAGTTCTGGTATACTTCTTTGTGGTAAAATTAGTTATAACAAATTGTGAAATAGATTTTATTCTAATGTCACGCTTATACTTTTACTCATATACTTTTTTGTAA
Organism: Pseudotsuga menziesii; assembly: GCA_001517045.1. Classification (NCBI taxonomy): domain Eukaryota; kingdom Viridiplantae; phylum Streptophyta; class Pinopsida; order Pinales; family Pinaceae; genus Pseudotsuga; species Pseudotsuga menziesii. Next base: position 206,734 of record LPNX010199448.1, on the reverse strand, counting down.
GTTACCACTAACAATCTCTACTTCAAATAAATAATATGTTAAATACACAACACAATTAAAATAATGTATAAATGCACGATACATGACGATGCCCATTTGCATTGTTTGCTATACTCGCTCCGTATGGGGATCGTTGGAGGCAAATGAGAAAAATCTGCATGTTAGAACTGCTGACTGCCAAAAGAATCGAGTCCTTCAATTTGGGAGAACAGTGAAAGCGGGAAAATGGCCGTGAATGTGAGCAAGGCCATCTCTTCAAATATAATTTGGCGAATACTTGCTAAGAGAAAATTTATCTATATATTTTAGAATTTTGGAGTATATTATTATTTATATTGTTTTAAAAAAATAAAAAATCTTTTAAATAGAGTTTATAATAGTTGGAAAAATTAAACTTCAATTACAATTATTCGATTATTATTAGATACAACTATTTTATTAATAGATACAACTATAAGCTTAATTTCATTGATGATACAACTATTAGTTTAACTTGAAGTCCAATCATAATTTTTACTTGAACTGAAATTGTTGATATATTAACTTTTAAATCAGGTTAGCTCTATTGATTTTATAACTATTAGCTTAATTTCAAACTCTAATTACCTCGATAGGGATATATATCTTAGAATTTTGGTGTGGACTAGAATCTATGCTTTTTTATCTATAGACTATAATGAGACAAGTGTATGCTTTAGATTGATTCTATGACTCTGACCCAAAATTCATAATTAACAATTTCAAAAAAATAAAAAATAACTTACTTAACATGTGATAAGCACATTTGGTGATAGTTGGAAAAATTAAACTTTAACGTCAACTTGGTAACTAAAACTCCAATCATGATGGTGTATAACTATTTGATTATTAGATACAACTATTAAATTAACTCCAATCATGATACAATTTTAATTTTATCATCAACTCTAATTGTAGTTATATTAAATTAACCATTAAATAACTGTTAGTAATTCAAATATATACTTGTTCCTGTATTTCCAACATATTAATCATATTAATATAAGTGTTGCTAGTTGTATATATATATATATTGATTAATTTATAATATATATTTTTTTATTCTATACATTAAACATATAAACATTATCCAAATAATTTTATGTTTATTATAATTAAATCTAAAATATTTTTCTAAATCATTTAAAGCACAACTAATAACATAAAGTAATCTAAAATAATAATAATGAAAAATGAATTATTATTCAAAATTATAAAAAACAAACTCTTATCTTAGATAGGATAACAAAAGTAATTAAAGAGTAATAGAAAAATTTATAATTAATGATGATTAAATTTTAGTGAGACCAACTTTGTTTTATGGAATCTTCCAAAGAAGAATAATACTTAGTTTACTTTAAAATCTTCTTCATCAAAACACACTAAAACTTTCCAAACTCACTATAACTTTTTCTATGTTAAAATTAAATTTTATATTAAAACTTGTAATATCATATTCATGTAAACATGTATTATGTTTTATTAAACCATAAAGATAGGCCAATGTACAACTAACTATTTATTTATATATAAGTCTAAAACTTCTTTTTATGTATAAAACTAAGTTTTACCTTATATAAACTTCTTTTTATGTATAAGTCTAAGTTTTACCTTAAAAAAATTTGTAGAGTGATTATGCTTATGTAAATTTTTCCAAGAAATATAATATTTCTATTAAAAAATAAATGGTTTATCCCATTTTGGTATGTATTATAAAATATGTTATATCTATAATAATAAATTAGACATTATTATGAATAATTATCTATATATGCAAATAATTATCCATATATATAATAATAAATTAGATCACTAATTATGGTATTTGAAAATTTGTTCTCTCCTAAGTCATAATAAAAAACTTAACTTATGTATTGAGTCTTGCCGTGCATAATGAGCCCATAACCCATATAGAAAAATTCTTAAAGCTAAAAGCACTTGGTATTTGATAAAAATAATAATGATGGATTTCTAAATGATTTAATGAAGAATTTATGGGGCCCTTTCTAAGAAGTTCAATATAGAATACTTCTATCATAAGTTTACTATTTCCCTCTCTTCTTACATTACCATGTAATCTCTTGAAAATTTTAGGAAAATGGAGAACAGAAGAACCAACCCCTGGTATGATAACAAAAGTAAGCGTGCACATAGAGAAATTAAGGAATCTATTGATGAGTCCCTGAAAGATGACAAGATAAATAAGTACAAAGCACTAATTAAAACAAAAATATCTACTATATAAATAAAAGATAGGAAAAACTCTTACATTTATCGAAGATGGCTCCTCATAAATTTTAGAGGAAAAATCAACTTGTAAAACTAAAGAAAATAACACGATTTCTTTGGAGGACTATAACTCTATCTTAAAAATATTTACAAATCCTTAGATGTCAGGGATAACATTCCAGCTCTCCTTACAAGTGAGCAAGTCTTTTATTTAGAAGACATATACTTCGGGATAAAGCATGTAGCTAATGGAAAATATAGAGGCATTGAAGGGTGCCAAGCCGAAATCTTAAAAATTGAAGAGCTCGTCCTCAGATCCCCTACATTCACAATCTCTCTAATCTAGCAGAAAAGCATGGATTCCCTAAGCCTTAAGCCTTGGACCCACATCCTTATTGTTCCTATTATTAAAAGTGGAGATAAAGATAACCCCTCTAAGTGCCCTCTAACTATTGGACCATTATGATTAATCCTCATTTAGCCAAGATTTATTGTATTGTTTAGGAAAAGAAGCCTTTAGCATATGGATAGAAAATGAAGGAAAGTGGGATAAAGGCTAGATAGGCTTCAGAAGGAACCACTCAACCATAAACCACCTCATTACTCTTAGGATCATCATGGAGGAGTGTAGTAATAATATATCCAATATCTTTTGTTGTTTCATTGACTTTAGAAAAGATTTTGATACAGTTCCTAGAAAGAACCTATGGAATAAATTAGAAGAGTTAAAGGTTCCTTTCGAGATGAGGGTTGAAACTATAAAGTTATATGAGAACCCCATTTCCAAATTCAAACACATTAAGATATGGTCATGGGATATTAACTATAACTTTGGAGTAAAGCAAGGGTTCCCCCTCTCTCCTACCCTTTTTAGTATTTATATTGATAAGCTTGAAGGTTGTTTCTATATGAAGCAAGGTGTGTTAGCACAACCTTAGCAAGAATAGTTGTCATGCGTCTTCTCTATGCTGATGATATCGTTCTTATGGAAAGGTTCCCCTATGATCTTGAGAAGCAATTGAGAATTCTCGAGGATTTCTACTCCAATATGGGCATGACTGTTAACACCGACAAAACCAAAGTCATGATTATCAAATCCGAAAAGGGTACTTATGAAAATTTTGTATATGACAATAGAAACCTTGAAGAAGTAACTTCTTATAAATATTCGGGAATTGACTTACATCACAAGCACAAATGGAACTATAGCATCGTGAAGAGGATTAATAGAGGGTGGAAACCTACTTCGGTCTTGAAAACAATTGTAAATTGACAAATCTTGTGATGTGGGACAAAAAAATCCATTTTAAAATGCTCCTCACTCCCGCTATCTTATATGGCTATGAAGTTTGGGGAAACAACATTTTCAGAGAGTCGTGGAGAAGAATTGAGAAAATATAGAAGTAGTGTATTACTTATAACCTCAAAATTAAGAGCAATATGCGCTATCCTATTCTCCTCTTAGAAGTGGGGCTCTCCCCCATTAAAATCATGGCTATGATTAGATATGTTATGTACAAGAACAAATTATATAATAACGGATATCATAAGCTTCTAGAAATTGCTCTTAACTCTAGCCAAATACAACTATGCCTCAAGTGGGGGTAGCTTAAAGATTCCATGCCTTGGTTAAATTATTGGGAGATTGAAGAAACTGCCACTTTGCAAAATATAGATAACAATAAAAATATTATTACTTCTCTGATCAAAGAGAAAATGTGGTGCAAAGAAGGTTTAGAGGTTAAAATAAGATTATGACATTATAAAGAGATAATTAACCATAATCTTGAGGATCAAATTTATCTTTCTATCTTAACGATCTCAAAGAAAAAAATTAATATTGTTAAGATTCAAACATACTCTCTTGAGCTTTATAGTGAAACTGGGTGCTAAACAAACCCTAAAACACCATGGAATTAAATGATTTGCCATCTTTGTGGGTCTATGAGCATTGAAGATAAAAATCACTTTCTCTTACAATTTCGTGCCTGCACGTACATTAGATCTTAGTTCCATAATATTTTCTCCAACATTGACCTCTCTAACATTCTAGCTTCTCAAAACTATGGTGAGTTAGGTACTCTCTGTTAGAGATAATGAAACAATGTATTCATTTATGTTTTCTATATCTAGATTAGTTGTTTGAACAACTCTTATGTTGTAGGATCTGATGCATATCTTTAGCATCTAGCTTAGTTGATTATTTTCCAATATATGTAAGTTTTATTCATCAATACAATTGAGTTGAGTGTGTATCTCCTCCTGTCTATGCAAGCCTTTGTGCTCTCCTGGTTTCTTCCCTTGGTTCTTCTAATTTGGTATCAGATCCAAGTTGAGAGCTGCTACTGTGTGAGGTTGAGGGAACCATCCTAAATACTAAATGTGGATATTGTTTGGTCATGAGATGATACTGATGGAGCTATGAAAAAGAATTCGAGCCGGTGTTGAGTGAAGATGCTATAGAGGAGCCACAATGTGATAAATTTCATAGTCTGAGGTGAAGTCAAGCTTGGATGTGACCTGAGCAATTGATGCATGTGCTCACCTAAGGAGGAAGAATGCAGTTGTTAACAAGCCTCTCTTTCTTACAGAATTCAAGCCACCGTAAATCATTGTATTAATTTTCAATGCTCATATCATTGTTGACATCATGTCAAAGAAGATATCCACTATGATGAAGGGGGAATTATTGAAGGAGTGCTGAAGGGTGCTATCACCAAGATGTATTGTTGTGCAATTTTTTTTTCTCCATGTTTTGTTGGCAGGTATAGTCCCTAAGTGAAAATAGTGCGTCGGTACTATTTCTGGGAGAATATAGAGCGTTGGTGGCGCTTTTCCTGAAATATATAACAACACCGATGGCTCCACCTCTAGAAGAGCTCAGTGTGCTCGTAGTGTCGATCAACAGAATGAAAAGAGCACTGGACCTTCCCTTACTTAGACCAATTTTTTCCAGCGTAGGTTCTGGAGCAGGAAATGAGCACCCATCAATCTGTTAGTAAAGAAGGTAAACTAGTGGTATTTTTTTTCTTTCTGGTTGAATTTGGTCTTTGTTCTTTCAATTATTTGAAAATGGCATACATGTCCCTTGCAGATTTATATACCACTAAATCATCGAAGTTAAATGGAGAGAATTATGTAAACTGGAAATTCAAATTAATCATCGTATTTGAAGCACTCAATTTGTGGTCCATTGTGAAAGGAGATGAATAGAAGCCTTTAGATCCATTGTCTATCTTAGATTGGGAAACATGGGAATTTCAAGCAAAGGTATTGATTCACATGTCCATAAAGACAATATTATACCTCACATAAGAGATTGTAAGACATACAAAGATACATGGGATAGACTCAAAGTTTTGTATGAGACGTCATATTCAAACAGAATATTGGTTTTGAAGACTAAATTATTGTCTATCAGGATGAACGTGAATGAATCCATAAAAAAATATCTCTCCCGCATCAAGGATTTACAATATTATCTGGGTGATATAAGCGAAAAAATGTCTAGTACTAATCTCATTACCATTACATTAAAATGTTTATTGCCATATTGCAGAGTGTTCATCGCAGCGCTTGCAGTGAGACAAACCCCTCCTACCTTTACAGAGCTCAGTGGAATCCTTCTACAAGACAAAGAGAGAATGAAGATCTATGAGCTAGAATCACATATTACAGATGAAGCACTAATGGAAAGAGGCAAACACTCACACAAAGTAAATCAATGGAACAGACACATAGGCAAGTTCCGTACAAGACATAGAGGTATGTCACACACTGACTCTAATGCTAATAGAGATGTTGTATGCCATTATTGTGGCAAATCGGGTCATATTGCTAGAGATTGTTTTAAGAAGATAAACAATGAGTCCAATAACATATATAGAAAACATAATGGAAAATATGTAAGAAAAGACACCCATGATGTTAATCAATTCAATAATATCAGACTGTTTATATCTGAACATTCTCTGTTAGCTTAAACAAATGATGAAAATGCATGGTTTATAGATTCGGGTGCTTTTTCCCATATGTCTTGTAATAAAGATTGGTATGATGAGTATCATGAAAAGTCTGATGGGGCACACATTTATTTGGGTGATAACAAGTCACACAAGGTCCAAGGTTATGGAGTGATAAGTGTAAATAGAGGATTTAGACAATTTAAACATATTCACAATGTGATGTATGTTCCAGGAATAAAAAAGAATTTAATATATGTTTCTGCTATAACCGATAATGATATGAAAGTAGAATTTGATAAATATAAGTGTCATGTTAAAGATGTCCAAGATAATTGCAGGGTTATAGCGACATGATCCAGACTTGGTGGATTATACAAGTTGGATGCAATCAAGGGAAACCATAAAGCACTAACATATTCGTCCATTTCAAATGTCGAATTATGGCATCAAATTTATGGACACCTCAATCACAATGATATTATGTTATTACAGAAAAAATTCTATGGTCGAAGGTCTTCCTGTTATGAAATATGATCATATAGAATGTGTTGCATGTGCACTCAGAAAAAAACACATAAATGAATTTCTTAACCATGAAGAGAAGAGACAGACTGAACTCCTTGAATTAATACACACTCAATGTGTGTGGACCTATGCAAAGAAGATCCCTAGGTGGTGCTAGGTATTTTCTGATATTTGTTCATGGAAGATATAGGTTCACATGGGATTACTTCATAAGAATAAAAAGCAATGTTTTTGAATACTTTAAGGAATTCAGGATTAAAGTTGAAAAGCAGATAGGTAAATAAATCAAAATCCTCAGATCGGATCAAGGTGGTGAGTACACTTCTGGAGTTTTTAAAAGATATTGTAAATCAAATATTTGACAATATCAAATTCTTTCCCAAAATAATTAAACACGTGATTTTTATTATTTCCTAGTAATCATTATTACCATTTAAGCCGTTATAGAACCGTTAACATTTATTGCTAGGAACGTGTGCATTTTCCTTTCCTTAAGCACCATAGTTTGTTACCCATTCTAGTTGGTGCCTGATGTTAGTATGAGGATATGTATTTATTGCTAGAGGCAATTCTAAGAAATTACTATCTTCCTTAATAAATCGGGAGTGAATTTTTTAGTCCAACTTCCCATGTTAAGGTTGTAATATAAACATAACTTTTACAACAAAAATGAATTAATTTCTTGCACATTTTTTGTTGTTAACCCACTGATATTGTAATAGCATACCTTTTCCTTTTATATTTCATTACCTTATCCTTTTAGTCACCTCCTTCCATCTTTGTCTACCTATTCAGATGACTTATTTCCTCGTTCATCATTGTCATACATCAAAACAAATTCATTGGATTGGTTAGGTTTTAAGTACTTTCTAATTTCATGCTGAGCCCAAATAGGCCCGAGTATTATAAACCTAGCTTTGATACCATTTGTAACTTACCCAAATCTGTAAAATAAAACAATTTCTTATATTTTTGATAGGTCACTTAAAACTCCGATACAAATACCTTTTCGACTAAACCATATTGTAATTCAATCATCAAATAAACCATATTGCTTAGAATTTTTTTAAAAACATTCTTTTGGAATCATCCGACAATCTACACCATCCTTGTCATCATAACATAAGTCAACTACATAAGACGAAATACATCAAGAGTATCACTAAGATAACTCAAAAGCACATAAGAACGAGACCAATATACGTCTGTAACTGTCCCCAATTACCTCCGAGTAAACTGTGGGAAATAGGGGTAGAATTTACCGTTTCACTATTACTACATCTTCAACCAGTCAACCATGTCAGTGTCAGAATTTACATGCCATTTCAAGGAAGAATGTAATGAACCCATCATAATAAAATTTCAAAAAACTTAGTAAAATCTGTTATGCATTCTCATTTTTCTAATAGTCTTTTATATTATAGTTTTTCTATGGAATCTTTACCTTCAAACTATAACATCACATACCTTTATTTGCTAATAACATAACTCTGGGATCTAAACATCCTACATGCCATGAATTCATGTTTTACATAAATACTATCATTCTGTAACATACCCAAATGTCTTTAACCATATTACAACATACGATGACTTGCGGCCTCTTGACTAACATAAGGGTCTGTTGAGTGATTAAAGTCACTAATTCAATCGTAAATATTTAGCCAGAATGTATCCGTCATAAAAGATACCTAGTTATAGAGCTACCTTCCCCTCAAACAGGGATGTTACATTTGAAAGAATGTTCGTTATGTATTCCTAACTAATGAAACATAAGAGGTGTACTTCCATTCATATTAGCCTCCTATATTTATGATCTTCAATCAACAATATTTTAATCGTGCTGATGACAACATCTTAATGTGATTCCAATAGATTATTATGCATAAACTTAAGAGGTCTACAAGCATTTCATCATCATAGTGCCATTAAACAATACTTAGTGTGCGGACAAGAAAACACTATGACACTAATAACTTTCAAGTGATTAGCATCTCTATAGCTTTTAATCAATTGATAGAGTTGCAGAACAAAATGAGAAATACACAAAACAATACAAGAGACGAAACATTTAGACATACACATAAGAGAGAAACCAATGTACATGGTTCACCCAATCCGTGGGCTACATCCACAAAAGGTCACATCCTGTGACATTCATTTCATTAGTGATTCATTTCATTAAGAGGTTACAATCCGCAACATTATTGCTGCAATAATTTTCTATCATTCTCATAGACTCTCTCTTTGAGAGTGTTTCTATGTTATTTCCCATATGCATTAAGTAAATCAGATTCTACTATCTCATAGAATATATATCCATTCGACAGTTACAACACATATTTTAGAATGAAGATTTGTAATAGTCGTGTGTATCGGACATGTAAATGTAAATAGCCGTCCATGGACTCAGATCCTTCCATCCCTAGATATGCATACGATCCCTATATTTACAAAATATAACTTGGATGCAAATGGAATAGGTAAGGAAAATTGGAGGATCTATGGGTTTAGACCCTACGATTTTATACTATGCACACGAATTCTATAATTACAAAATATATATTTACCACTCTAACATTCAACCTCTATATAAGGTTTTGGTTATTGTTATTACGGAATCTTTTAATTCTTTCCATAATATCACACTTGATACACTTGGATTTTGGATCCCAAAATGTCCCAAAGGAATGCAGCCGAAATAAGCATTAGACGTCAAACCAATGCACACAAAGATGGCGGGTCTAGGTATGAGAGACTATGGAGAGGTGTCCATGTATATAAATGGAGATAACATGCACCTGTTGGCACAAGGGCATGTTCCTACATAAATAAAAAACCGAACCCAGGCAGTAAGCACGCAGCCTGAATGGAGGATTTTTCCCAGCTCGATGGTGTTTTAAATCATTGGTAAGGAGGAGATTAGTTTGGTTAGCATCCAGATCTGAAGTTGAACAACAGTGGCCATGGTAATGAGATACACTTTTCCATCTAGATCACAACCCTCAAATGATAATAATAATAAAAACAAGCCACATCACGCACATAGCTTAAAAGGAGAACTAGACTATTAGGAAGACCACATAACTCTTTGGCTTCCAGGTCTCAATCCAAGATAAAGAAAACAAAATCAAACTTCACACTGGTATCCAAGGTGGAGTATTCTTGTTCTAGGTTGAAAATGAATTATTGGTAAGGAGCAGATCCATACTACATTGAACATTGAAAATGATGATATTCCATATCTGACTACCTAAACCCCAATGCAGGAAAGGGAATAAATCGATGGAGTTCTAAATTAAATCGACCTGTCTTTCATGCACACGCAAGATTGGAAATCACACAATTTTTTTAGAATTAGAATGATTCACTTCTTAGAGCACACGCAGGCTAGAAGACAATCAATGGAGTTTGGAAACTAGTCAATCCATCTTTATGCACACACAGGCTCGGAGCTAAGGTAGCAATGGGATCGATTTTGGATGTAAAAATAGATATGATCAAGCTCATAGGATATAATCTAAGCCAAGGAGGGGATCAATTTCAACTCTAGATAATAATATAAGGTAAGTGCGGACAGTGGCTTGGAATAAATCCAATGCAGATGGTGCCATCATCAAAACACATGGCATGAACCCTTAACTTGGAGTAAGTCGATGCAGAGGAAAATCATTAAATCTATCTAGTAAACAGTTTAACAATGTTGCATACACCAAAATGCAATATGGGCGCATTGTGGAAATGATTACGAAATGCATATAGAATTCTGAAACCAGATCGAAATCTGAGGTGGAAGCACCTGATCTCTAAATTCCACTCACAAACCTGGTGGATGGAGTTCTCACTCCCACTTCCACTGTCAATTCCTAGAGGTACAGGAAAACTCCTCTCAAGCCCTTCTCTTTCTTCTCCCCTCTCACCGTATGAAAACCTTTTTCACTCGCCCCCTCTATAATCAATTTCGTACCCCATAAATAACAAAAATGGGAACGGTCTTCTCCCACTGTGCACCAAGTTCCCATGAGTCGAGGCAGTGAATCTGCCACTGTTTTGCTGAGGCAGACATTCCTAAAATTTGGTTTTCCAGAAATTTTCTGTAGGCATGCGTCTCGCCCAAAATGGTATTTTCCTTTATTATTATTTTTTCCTCCTTACTAAGAAAATATTTTATTTAACTAAACATAGTACTATAAAGCAATTTTGTGTGTTGCATACTCATAAAGATACTTTTCCGAAAGAGTAACTAAAACCATAAATTTTCAATAAGGACAAATATCCTTATCATGGTATTTATAGGTTATTTTATGAGGAATTATTCCTATGTATTTTAGTATAAGGGATCCTTATAATAACCTTAAAAGTTCAGCAATAAGTCATTATTTATTTTAAGTAAGAAACACCTGCTTCACCCTTTTGCAAGGATAAACTGAAGGAGGGTCATACGGGTCTGTTGTTCACTAACCAATGGATCGTCTTGATCACGACTTATTTCTACTTAGGTTGACACCCAAGGCTTAGATCGTCAAAGGAAATCGTTATATTTTTCTTTGATTTCCCCAAGTGATAGATGCTCCTTCCGANATATATATATATATATATATATATATATATATATATATATATATATTAGACTAGGTAGATGGTATATTTTCATTATTAAATGGGGTATCCTTGTGTTGCTCTCTTTCTTTCTATTTAATATTTTTAAGGAGGCCATGACCTATAGTCCCTTGACAATAACACCTTAGGTTGTTTTTCTCCTTGTTTTTAACTCTTTGAACTTTAACTCTTTAACTCTTTTATGGTGACCTTAAACTGATCACAACCCCCTCTATCCGGAATGAATCCTATTAGGATTAACTACTAAGCTATGGTTTCATAGTTGGGATAAGTTTTAGCGAAGTAGGAATCCCTTATACGACGAATCCTTATCTCTAATACCACCAAAATCAAAATGATATGGAATACTACTATTTCAATCATGGTTTTCTAACCATTTTATTTTAGTCCCACTTGGTTTAGTCTCCCATCGTTAAGCTGTGTCAGATTCTTAAGTCTCCTAAGTTTACCACTTAGGTAATTTGCTCATATAGTTCTCTAGGTCTTGTTTTCTGGTGGGGCCTTGGCCTTGAGCTCCTCACTAGAATGAGTACAATAACACTTATGGTTACAAGTATTTAGCAGTATGCAAGAGGGACATTACATCTGTAAAATTTTCCTTACTACCCCATGTCAAAAAAAAAAAATCTTATCAAACAACAACTTATATCTTCGATACAACTACACCACTACTACGACTCTCACAACATTCCTCTAGAGTTTGGCTTTGCTATCAAGATATACCTACAAATTTGTTAATTATTCATGACACATACATTTATACAAATCCATAATCTATGGAAAAATATTTGATACGTTATCAACTTTCTAGCAGTCTCTTTAGAATACAGTTTTTTTCAATGAAAGCTTTACCTTATAACCATAACATAAAACACCTTCCTTTGCACTACAAGGCTAATCTTGATGGTAGCATAACTTTGTGTTCTAAACATCATAAATGCATTCTACTTTTTAACACATGGGTCATATTTAACATCCTATAAATTCCTCATTGAAGATTGTGAGAAATGGGTACAATGTTTTATTATATCAACAAGACAATCGTGTTAAATCTCTTGACTGTGGGGAATTGCATACTGGGAAAAAATAATAGAACTTTACGAAATCATTAGTTACTCATCTCCTAAATTCAAAAATGTAAAATCAAGAGGTATTAAAAGATATTTTTTCCATCCAAGTGGTCTTTCTTTCAAGAAATATACCTTTAAATTGTAAGACTACAAAATACACCAATAATCATTTATCGTGCACCTATATTAACACCATCATGAACAAAGAGTATGCACAAAATGTAAAGCACAAACAAAGGTGAGACACTAGTATACGTGGTTCACCTCATCCATTAGGCTATGTCCACAAATTTTGTTAGTCCTTTTATTGTTGTATTGAAGAGAACAAATTACAAGAGGTGGCACAAGCATTGCCATCTTTCCTTACTTCAAATCTCTCCATAGAGAGATGCTTTCAAATCACCGATTTCCCTCTTTGTAGGGTATATGTAACAACTCATAGTTCATCAATAGATCTTCATATTTAACTATAAACTTTAAGTACCAAGTCCATTAGTGTCTTTGGATGTTGTCCTTATACCCAATCTTAAGGGTTATAAGTTCGTAAGTGAACAATCACATCTACTTAACCTGCAATTAGGGGCTACTACTATTTAACAATTAATGTTTTCATACTTTTAGAAGGATAATGATACCTTCACTCCCCAATACACATATTGTGTATTTTCTTATAGTATTTTGAATACAAAACATACTTATACATTCCATAGTTTCCAATAAAAGACATACTCATATGCTGCAAACATTCAAGTTATAAACTTCATACGACACTATCACAAAAAAATGCATATGAAATATAAGGATACCCTTCACTCCCCAATACATATATTGTGTATTTTTTATGGTATTTCGAATAGAAAAAATTCTATAGTTTTCCAATAGAAGACATACCTATATGCTGCAAAACATAACAATCTAGATTATAAACTTCATACGACACTATCACGAAATGATGTATACAAAATATAAGGATACCCTTCACTCCCCAATACGCATATTGTGTATTTTCTTATGGTATTTCAAATAGAAAACATTGTATAGTTTTCCAATAGAAGACATACCTATATGCTGCAAAACATAACAATCCAAGTCATAACTTCCTACGACACTATCAGAAAACAATGCATACGACAATCTTAGGAAGTTTTATGGCCTTGTGTTGTGATAGTAGTGAGGTTTCTATAGTAGCAGTGTATACTCTATTTGACACAGAAAGGGCCAAGTAACCCACATGCATCATAGAAACTAGCCTGTTTGAACACCTATATATATTTACAATGATTTTGGACATGTATCTATGTGTCTACGGTATAGTTTCAGTGCCGATCTAACTATAAAAAAAATGCAAGAGTGTAAATTGTAATCTATATGTTACATATCTTAGCGGCATGGTGCAAAGGTTAAACGAAACCCTATAATCAACTTATTACACAGAGAACCGAATCAAAATTATACGCTTCGGATATTTCATACCGATTCCATCTAACATGCGGAGGTTAAATCACAGGTTTGATAACTATACCCAAGTGTACACTTGCAGATAGATCCAAGTGTAACTAATACACATACCTCGTACTACTCGATGCATAACTTGTCAATGCATTGCACCAGATCTCGGGTATGTAATGAAATTTCGAACCCTTGTCTATCACTGGGCACGCGTACGGAGGATGCTGGTTTTGATGAGAGCCATGCCATTCTGGTTCTTCCCTCTGCATAGTAGCTCCCTCTCTAGATAGATGGCCAAAACATTTAGCAGTGATGGCACTCCAAAATCTTGAAAAACCATTCCTCCCCAATTCGTAGAGTTCGTTCCCAAAAAAAAACATAGAACACCCTCCTTGAGGCGCAGGGAGTTTTTCCTTAAAAACGTGGAGATCCTTGCTTGTGGAAAACACATATTTTTTTTCCAAACACAAGAAGAAAAAGGACGCGGAGCTCGCACATATATTTTCCCCACAGGAATGTCAATCTTCGTGCTTAAAGCGCAGAGATTTTCCTCTGAAGAATGCAGAGTTTCCTTCCCCCAGAAGGCACAAATAAATCTCCTTAAAAAGGCAAAGGTTGTTATCTTGCCAGCTGGATAGCCATTTCCATTTAATTTTATTTCCCCCCCTCTTAGCTATCAAGGTGCCAAGTGGTGAAACCATTCCTCCCAACGTCTATAAATTTACGACACAAGTAATCAATTTCTTGTTTATGGGAATAATTCCCATGATTTCCTCCAAGGAAATAACACCCCTTAAATTTACACACTATTGCATAAAATCTAAAATCCTCATGTTAAATTCTCGACCGTCTCCAACTCAAACTTGCTCAATGGAATTTATTCCTTCAACGATTATTAATTCAATCATGAGGGTGTAATTGATTATTAGTTGACATATGTTAATACATAGAAAAATATTCTTCCTTTTCGGAAAGGGAATTAAGTATATAAGTCCCTCTTTTAATTCTATATGTCTTCAAACATAATAACCTCACTCTTCTAAACTACTTTCCAATTTAGCCCTTAATATTTGATAATAATGGAAATATTCTATGCATCTATAGAATATAAGCTATTGGGGCAAGATATTATTGGGCATAATACATTGAGGTAACAATCGTGTTCAATAACTGTTGTTAATAACTTGCCTCATGCACATAAGTTATTATTAACCGGTTCTTCTTTTTCATAGTGGTCCTACTCAAGTTTTAAAATAATAAGCTGTTCAGTTTCTTTTTAATAGTGAAGGCTTCATGATGGTACTCCGTCCTTATTATTGGGTTCCCCCAAGGATTTGTTTGGACTCAACCTTTTCCCCTTAGTGGAATTCGTTGACAATCATTGTTTTAGTCGCACATGTTTCTCATCCCCCTAATATTATTACATTTCATCTGTGTACTTACGTTTCTTTTTTTTTCTTTTTTCTTTTTCTTTTTTAATTTACGCTTTTCCTTCTTCCTGTCGCATCAGGAGATATTACACTATGGCTCCCCAACCATTCTCTTTTAGACCTAGTGGTTTTATTTTCTTATCATTAAGTTGTGTCTATTAGGAACTTAGATCGTATTGATTATAAGGTTTTACTGGTGGGGCCTTTGCCTTGAGCTCCTCACCAGAAAAATGAGTCCAATATACATTCATAATTTCAAAATATTTAGGGTATTCAGGAGGGATATTACATCCTTTCCCCCTTAAAAATAACACCATCCTCATTGTTCTTGTTTTGTAACAGTTTCCTTCCTCTCTTGAGTCATTTTTTTTTCTTCATTTTTTCTATTCTGATCTCCTTCGATCTTTCCTAACTTTCGCAGGTCACTATTGTTGAGAACCTGTATTTTTCTGTAACAAGATCGGGTATACCCAAAATTCATTAGTAATCATGCCAAATTTTATAATTGAACTTAAAACATAGACAATGGGTCCTTTTGTGACACCATAATTTATAGAACAATCATCACAATACGTAATTATTTCTCAAAAATAAAATTGCTTTATAAGTAATCCATTTGGATACTTAACTAGTCATTCACTTGAGTTAACCTTTCTTTCATTTATCATCTATTTCATAAAACTCTTAATCGAAAACTTTAAAATTTCTCATTCTTCCCTGCCTTCGAGGGAAATTTTCCTACTCAGGTTTTTCTTCTCATTTACACATTAAAACAAGTGACAGTCTAGTTACTTGGAAAGTTTGATAACACATTTTTCAAACTCCACCCTTTTTTTGATTGGTTATTTTTCAAACTCTACCTTGAGTTATTTTACCAATTCTCATGTGGACTTATAGCTATATTTGAGGTTACTTCCTTAAACCCCTTGACCTTTTTCTCCGCTCCTCTGGAAGTTCAGCAAATTTGAATAAATGTTAGTTATATGGGTGGAATTGCAATGCTGCAACTCTCCGCAACATATCTCAAATTCTGCAAATAAAATCCAATCATAACTGGACTCACTTCACCTACTTGGGCATCCCCATAGTTAAAAAGTCCTTTGTCTCTTCCATGTGGGCCCCGATTATTCAAAAAATCAAAGCCAAGATTCAAACCCTAGGATCGAAATGGCTAAACCTTGCATAAAAGATGGTCCTCATTCAATCCATCCTCTCCTCCTACCCAATTTATGCTAGTTCAATGGTCCTCACACCCAAAAGTGTTATCAACAACATTTGTAAGGAAATCAAAAAAAAATTATGGTAAGGAGGAAAGGTTTAGACAAAAAAAATCCACTTAGTAAAGTGGGACATGGTCAAAAGAGCAAAAAACCAAGGTGGGCTAGGCATCAGGGACCCTGAGAAAATGAACAAAGCCTTGGGACCTAAGTTGATATGGAGGTTGGTCACAGGAAGGAAAGAACGGTGGAAGGAAATAATCAAGAAAAAATATATCAGAAGGCCTAGATCAAAAATGTTGGACAGCGCTTGGACGGGTAAAGGGACTTCTCTCTGGTAGCTATGCAAAGCTTCTCTCAACACAATTCAGACAGACTACTATTGGATCCCAGGGAATGGGAAAAAAATCAACACTTAGAACTGCAGCATTCTTGGACAGCTTACCTAATCCTCGCTCCTAGGCCTGACTCCTCTTTGATGATTGGGCTAGCGATCAGGGGTTTCTCACTCTTTTTTATCTCTCATAGTGGGACATGATGGGATATTGGATTGGTTGGAAGGATCTTCATCCTCCAACTCATCTAGCTGAATATGTTGCCATTTTCCTCTCATCTCTTCACGTCCTGTCCCCAGCATGAGTTGCAGCAAGAGATCACATCAGATGGGGCAACTCAGGATAGTACATTGTTAAAGAAGGATATATGAGACTATCCTTGTAGCCAGCTACAAAAGATCGAATCTGGAAGAAGTTTTGGTACCTAGACAACATTCCTAAGGTAAATATCTTCACATGGATCCTGATGCATAGCAAGATTTTAATAGCTGAAAATATTAGGAAAAGAGGCATAGTCGGTCCTTCTCGATGTGCTCTGTGTAGCATGGATGAAGAAACCACAAGCCACATCTTTTTTTAGTGCAAAATATCTCTAAAAGTCTAGCAGTATGTTCTTCCCCTGGGCTTAGTTGTAAATCTTCCAGACTCTGTAGCTCAACTTCTTAAGGACTGGCCCAAGCTCTTTCCTGGCTCCCTCTTCAGAAATCCCATCCTTAGTCGTCTTTGGGCCTCTATCCCCAAGAACCTTTGCTGGAAACTGTGGCTTGCTAGGAATAAGTCCATTTTCAAAGATCAAAAAGTTATTCCAGCTCATATAGCCTCCAAAGCGATAGGAATGATAACAGAGAAGTTTTCCTCGAACAACATCAGCTTCCCTAACAAGGAACACATCTCCAAGCCTTATTCATCTTGGTGCAAAAATTACTTAAAGAAACTGAGTTCCCTTCAGTTCAAAATATATAAAAGTGGTGTGGCCCAACCCTTTAGATCCTTTCCTTGGGAGATAATATTATAGTAGGGAATTGAAATCTTGGCTCAGAGAGAGAAACTCTTATGCCTTCTTCTTTGATGGTGCCTCTAAAGGAAATCCAGGGGTGGCAGTTGTGGGGGATATCCTCTTGGATCCCAGAGGACATGTTGAACAATCATTCGCTTGGGGCCTTGGACACAGGACCAACAATGAGGCTGAGTGGTTGGTGCTCCTACAAGGACTACAATCCTTAGTCAGCAAAGACCTCCACAAGATAGCGATTTTCGGAGACTCTCGGCATGTTATTTTCAAGATGATTAATGGATACACCTCTGGTTCAATTAATTGTTTTCATCTGTATGATAAATCTAAGACACTCATGTCTAAATCCTATGAGCTATTCAAAATTCTTCGTAACAATAACTCAGTAGCGGATTCCTTGGAAAACATGGGGGCCTCCCTACCTCAAGGCCATTTTAGTCTTAACGAAAAATATCCTTACACCAAATTCATTCCCTAATGGCTTGTTGGGCTTACTTTTTCCTCTCTCAAGGCAAGAGGTCTTCCCACTCTCCATTCCTTGAAGTGACTTTTGTTTCCCCTAAAGGTTTTCTTGAAGAACTCCTCCTCCATTCACCTTATCCCTCCATCTTTTTACCTTCTTTTCCCCCCTCCCCTTTTCCCTCCATCTTCTCCTTCTTCCTTTCCCTAGATATTTCCTTACCCCCCTCCCTTATCCCTCCCGTCACCCTACTTCTTTATTAGATCGCCTCACGCCCTCCTTCTACAACTGGCTCCCACCTCGTGCTCTTTCCTGAAGGTTCTTCTCACTTATTGTATTGTCCTGCCTATACACATATCCCCGCTGCATGGATTTCACTCAGCCTACAAATCTCCTTGGACAATGCAGGATTTATGGCTCCCCTCCCTTGGGTTAATTCCCCCCTCCCTTCGCACGCTTCAAGTTTTATCGCTTTCCTCACTATTTCTTCCCCTCGAAGCTACTTGCAATCTCATTTCTCTCCTTCTCTCAGCTCTGTCCACCATGTGATTCCTCCAGAGCACATTCTCTTGGATGTCATAGTAGGAATAGACGAAGTGTGGTTGGAGGAAATTCCATGGGAAGCTCTCCCTCTCACCGAGACTTTCGTGAAGGAAAGGCTCGCCCTCACATCCTTCTCCTCTTTCTCTTGTAGCACCCTTTCAGGATCTTCACTATGCTTTGCAAGCATTGATTCTGACCCTAGTCTCACGTCCGACGCTCAGTCCCTCACTGCTAAGAAAAACATGATTTTGGGCTGCCACTGTTTAGGGTGGAAGGAAAGTGCAGTGGGCACTTTATCTTGCCGAAGCAAGGAGGGTGCCTCCCTTTAGAAGGAGCTTAAAGTGCTAAAGTATATCTCAGTGGCCTCTCTGCTGAGAATAAGGCTTGTGTGATAGCAGGTTCATTCCGATCTCTACATAGAAACTTCGCCCGTATCAATATTTCTCCAAGAAATGGTAGCATGTCTCAGGCTAACGAAAACTCTGGCATTATGGATGTAAAGAAGAATCTCAAGCCTTTTTATGAGATGATGGCAATAGGTGTAATGGATAATAAGGAAACAGCACAGGAGGTCAAGAGCATGGGGGAAGTGGTAAGTTATACATCTTTGCAAATCAGCAATCATGATGCAAGGATCGATGACAATGAGAGCAACCTCATGGAGATGATGGGTAAGGTCGATAGAATTCAGGAAGATCTCCAATGCTTGATCAATATGAACTAGTGTAGCAAGGCAAATGAATCCCCTGCAGCTGCAACGCACCCCAAGGAGGAGGAATCAATGGTTTATCCCATGAAGCCCAGAGGCAATCCTTAATCGGTTCTCTCTTAAAAATGATAATATGTTTTATTGTCTTTTACTTTGCAGTCATTTTATAAGGGTATACACTACCCCAGGTGCTAGTTGTTTTGCAAATTCCCTTTGTGGAGTTTTTTGGTCATCTCCATGGACCAGTTTTGCATGCAGCATTTTTGAACTGCAAGAACTCTGTGTTCCCGCTTTTTACTCTGTAATGAATGGTTGTGCATAACCTGCTTTATAAAAAACCTTTCTTAGTTTCTGTTAAAAAAAATATTTGAAGTTACTCTCCCTTTTGACCGCTAGTCAAAAGTTTTCTCCTCAATGACATCAAACAGCATCCTGTCTTCTAGATGTCCATCTTTTTCTAGGTCTTGATATTGATGTCATAACTCCTTCACGATTCCCGTCAAGCCTCCTTGCTTGAGTCCAGGAATGTAGGGTAGAGTTAGATCATCAATTTTCTTGCCACTTCATATGCCTAACACCAATGTGCTCACACAAAAATCATTTTCCTAAAACCATTTTTCTCCTACATCATATATGCCTAACACCAATGTGCTCACATGACAATCACTTTCCTAACACCATTGTGCTCCCACAGCATATATTTTCCTTGTTCATTTTTTTAAAATGTTAATTACAACCTTTGACTATTGGTGACACCCACTCTTTGGTGCTTAATGTGACTTCACTATCATTATCTCAATTCGGGAATCAGCTTTATGGTTAGCATGAACATAATTAACATCTATTGATAAAAAATAATTTCATCAAAAACAATCAACAGTTTACAAGTTGTAGTGATTTGTACCCCTACCCAATTCATGATTCGTACAATACTGGAAACCATCCAAAATAACTCCTTACTCATTTTGAGCAATTGAGCACAACTTGTTTTACATGAGTGAATTTATAATCCATGTTTTTACTTTGATTATGTTTATGGCCATAATCACGGTAAAACACTACGATGTGAGTACCTAACATCATAATCCACAGTTAATCCTTAGTTCATACAAACCTCGAAACATGAAAATTATAATAAGATAAAGAGTAAAACAAGACTCGTTCTTGAGTGGTTGAACTTCATTACTTAAGCCAGTGAATTTTGTAACCAATTGTCCATTTCAATGAGTAGTGTTCCTGGCATACTCCTGCAATGTTCGTCTATAACATTGTACAACATTCATTCATTTATCATTTGCTCATTTTAATATCATTAAACATATTTACTCATCTATCTATGGATAATTACGAGTAAAGGGACATCCTAACTTTACACAATATTAATGAGTGGTAGGAATCTTAAGTGATAACTAGTTCTACCTAGATGTTAGTGTCCTTGGAGAAAGCATTATACTCTTAGTTGGGACTCTTGTATTTTGAATAACCCCCTGCAATCCCTGAAAAACTTTTATAAAACACTAATTGATAATGTGCATCATGCGTGACTTTAGAACGTTATTTCTCGTATATTAACCCACTCTTTTCGCAAAGTTCCACATTGGTGCAACACACTTGTAACTCACATGTGTCAATAGTAAACAAAAAATTTCCACATGATGGGGTGTATTATGTTTTAATATAAGTTAGATATCGTTATTCACATACAAATGCTTTATAAGGTGTTAATCATATACCTATTTCACCTTTTAACACCAAAACATAATCATACAAAAACACCTATTCATACTTTACGTAGTTTTCCAAATATTCTGATTTCAGTACAGCATTTGTGTTATTACTTATCACAAGAAATATATTGATGCACTAAGGGGTATTGCTTTGCTAGGTCACAACCTCTTCTTCTACTCGTAACATGTTGGCATTTAAGGTCAGCTTTTAATTTAAGGTTTTTCCTTTTGTATAATATCATGTGATTATAATTTCAACAATACATTGGATAATTGGTTCCAAACCAATATTATGAGAAGCCTAACATTCTTATTCCTACAATATTCTTACATTTTACGAGTGTCTTTAAATTTTTTTTAAAATGGAAATTTCCACACTACCCATTACTTAGGGGTTTTGGTCTCCTTGCAAACATTTACAACATCAATACTCTTCGTAATAAACACATAGCTTCATACAGATTTTAAAATTTATTACTAGGAACCCATGCCTTTTCTTATCTAGGGTACCCATGGTTTATTACCCATCTATATGCTGTCCTATTTATGTTAGTATGAGCCTAACCATGCCATATATATGTAGACATTGCTATATGAAATTCTAAGAAAATGACTATATTTCTTCAGGAATAGAATTCATAGCCCAACCTCCCATTTTCTTGAATGTGTAAACATAAAAAGATGAAATAGATACTCATAAATTTTGTCATACCTTTTTCCATGATATTTCTTTTATCTTCTTTGTTACCTCCTTCAATCTTTGGAGGTCCACTCAAACAACTTATCCCACTCATTCATCATTAGCATGCATCCACAAACAAAAACATTTGATAGGTTAGAACTATCCATCATCCTGCTTCCTAAATACATGTTGAACCCCAACAAGCCCGAGTGCTATAACTCTGGCTCTGATACCATTTGTAACTACCCCATTTCAAAAAAAAAAATTCCTATCAAACAACAACTTATATCTTCGATACAACCACACCACTACTATGACTCTCACAACATTCCTCTAGAGTTCGGCTTTGATATCAAGATATACCTACAACTTTGTTAATTATTCATGACACATACATTTATACAAATCCATAATCTATGGAAAAATATTTGATACGTTATCAACTTTCTAGCAGCCTTTTAGAATACAGTTTTTTTCAATGAAAGATTTACCTTATAACCATAACATAAAACACCTTCATTCGCACTACAAGGCTAATCTTGATGGTAGCATTATTTTGTGTTCTAAACATCATAAATGCATTCTACTTTTAACATATGGGTCATATGTAACATCCCATAAATTCCTCATTGAAGATTGTGAGAAATGGGTACAATGTTTTATTATATCAACGAGACAACCGTGTTAAATCTCTTGAGTGTGGGGAATTGCATACTGGGAAAAACTAATATCACTTTACCAAATCATTACTTACTCATCTGCTAAATTCAAAAATGTAAAATCAATAGGTATTAAAAGATCTTTTGTCCATCCAAGTGGTCTTTCTTTTGAGAAATATACCTTTGAATTGTAAGCCTACAAAATACACCAATAATAATTTATCGTGCACCTATATTAACACCATTATGAACAAAGAGTATGCAAAATACATAAAGCACAAACAAAGGCGAGACACCAGTATACATGGTTCACCTCATCCATGAGGCTACATCCACAAAGTTTGTTAGTCCTTTTATTGTTGTATTGAAGAGAATAAATTACAAGAGGTGGCACAACCATTTCCATCTTTCCTTACTTCAAATCTCTTTGCAGAGAGATGCTTTCAAATCACCAATTTCCTTGTTTGCAGGGCCTTTGTAACAACTCATAGTTCATCAATAGATCTTCATCTTTAACCGTAACCTTCAAGTACCAATTCCGTTAGTGTCTTTGGATGTTGTCCTTATACCCAATCCTAAGGGTTATAAGTTCATAAGTGAACAATCACATCTACTTAACCTGCAATTAGGGGCTACTACTATTTAACAATTAACGATTTCATACTTTTAGAAGGATAACGATACCCTTCACTCCCCAATATACATATTGTGTATTTTCTTATAGTATTTTGAATAGAAAACATACTTATACATTCCATAGTTTCCAATAAAATACATACTCATATGCTGCAAACATAATAATCCAGTTATAAACTTCATACGACACTATCACAAAACAATTTGCACGAAATATAAGGATAACCTTCACTCCCCAATACACATATTGTGTATTTTTTATGGTATTTTGAATAGAAAACATTCTATAGTTTTCCAATAGAAGACATACCTATATGCTACAAAACATAACAATCCAGATTATAAACTTCATATGGCACTATCACAAAACAATGCATACAAAATATAAGGATACCCTTCACTCCCCAATACACATATTGTGTATTTTATTATGGTATTTTGAATAGAAAACATTCTATAATTTTCCAATAGAAGACATACCTATATGCTGCAAAACATAACAATTCGGATTATAAACTTCATACGACACTATCACAAAACAATGCATACAAAATATAAGGATACCCTTCACTCCCCAATACAGATATTGTGTATTTACTTATTGTATTTAGAATAGAAAACATTCGATAGTTTTCCAATATAAGACATACATACATGCTGTAAAACATAACAATCCAAGTTATAACTTCCTATGACACTATCACAAAACAATGCATACGACAATATTAGGAAGTTTTACGGCCTTGTGTTGTGATAGTAGTGAGGTTTCTATAGTAGCAGTGTATACTCCTATTGCAGCTACAACAATTTCTCAAAATTCTAAAAAATTTCTGGGACCCCCCTTTGTTTTGGATTAGCTTGTGTTGCCTTCCCTACTTTGATGCATTGTTTTCTCAGAATGTTTTAATGCTTGAAGCTTTGAGATGCCTTCGGAAACTAGCCGGATTGCTGCTATTAAACATACTTGAAGCTTATTAAAATCGGAAGTTGTTTTGCTTGAGTTTTCTGCCGTTGCGGTTGTTTTGAAGATTGTCACCCCGATTGCATAACCTTTCGATAGCCGATTCCTTTTATTTACGGCGGATGTTTTCTGATTGGGCATCAGAGGCTCTTTCGATCTTTTATCCCGCCGTTGCAGCTGGGCTTTGATGTCATCTTCCGTTTTTCTCCCGACTTACGTGTTTTTCTTTCCGACTGATTTCAAGTTTTAAATCGGAACCATTGACCATGTTTTCTTCCGTCGTTCTGGAAGGGTGTGAGCTTTCTTTCACCGACTTGAGATCCTCCCGACGTCTGACGCATGTAACTAAAATCAGAAGCTTGCAGGTTCTTTGTTGCCGCCATTGCGGATGGTTTCGAGCTTTCACCTCCCAATTGGAGAACCGTCCGACGGCCGATCGGCCGATTTTTTTTATTTTTTTTTCGCCCGCCATATGTATGCACCTGGCTTGGTAGACGTTGTGCCCTTCTACCGTTGCATAGGGAAGGCCACTCTCGACTGCCGATATGAAATCCCTCCGACGCCCGATTTATTGTCTCCTCGCACGTGTGAAAGGTTTATATATACGGGGGTGGCAGTTTGGTTTTTTATTGTTATTTGTCGCTGTCGAGCACTGTCGCGATAAGCAATATAGCATTGAGTTGTTGTTCTTTGGAGGAAGTGAAGGTCTCGCGGTCGCTGTACCATCTTCCAGGTGGCAGAAGTAAAATTCCAACCGTCATCGACTCGCCCATTTTGCCGGATCTCCAAGTAAGAGGTTCTTACCATGTCTCGTGCCGTTCAGATTTTTGTTGGCTGTGGTTAATTTCTTTAGGAAAACCCCGTTTTACATACGCACAAGGGTCTACCCATGTTTTGGTTCGCCGTAGTCATTTCTTCTTCTCCGCCCTACGTTTTGCGCCTTCATATTGAAATTTTCCGGTTAGGTTAAATACATAGCAGTTAGGGGGGAGGGGCATTTTTTTTTAAAACCCGCATATTATCTTTTTGACCTCAGTTGTAATCGTTTCGCCCCTCGGGCATTGGACGAAGGCACAGTGCAGGCGGCCGTTATGTCGCCTACACCTGGTTTTCCCTTATGATGATGATGTCCAAAAGTGTTTGCGGTGGTTTTTTCTTGTGGTTTAATGGTTCCTCCACCCGTCAATCTCCCCAATATATGTGCCCGATTTCGAACCCCAACCTTTTGCCCGCGCCATCTAGCGCAGTCCGTCGGTCTCGGCTGTCTGAAACCCTAGGAGGTGCCATTGTAGTGGTTTGCGATTTTAGGATAGCATGGGTAGTGGGTTCAATGAGAACGTCGTATGCAGAAAAATGTTGTTAAAGCCCACCGCGTATATTCGAGTTGATGTGATCATCTCCCACGAACAGCATTGTGGTCAAAATGTTTAGACGGCTAGCATGATCTTTATATGTATAACCCCTTTATTCATTTGTTGTGCAATAGACCACATTGATGACAGTACATTTGCACTTTTCTTTGAGATCCATACATTCACATTGCAAATTGTTTTCATAGGAAAATCGGCACTATGAGATGTTTGTCCACTGTATTGCACATGACTTAGTCTGTTTATGGTAGAAATTCTGATAGTTAGAGCATTGTTGGATTGTGCATATATGCATTGGTTTCTCTACCCGCTTTCACATTAAGTACATAAAACTGGCACTTTGCATATGGATGTAATTTTATTGGTATTTTGAAGATGGTTGATGAATGTTGTAAATATCATACAAAATGTTTTGCATCATATAGACAGAAGCATGAAGTAGTGTGCGTTTGATTAGTCAAATATGCAAACTTATATTATAGTATCATCAACTAGTTGCTGCCATGATGTACATAGATAAAATAAAGGGTTGCACTCTGTCTTGTAAATGTGTGCACCTTAAATGCCTCAATACTACAATGTTATATATGGTAGGGAGAAGCCAAGCCCACTATGTCCAAAAGACAAAAGAAGAAGGCCCCTACGGTCGAAGAACAACCAGAAATAGAGGTCGTCACAAAGATTGAGTATATATATGAAGATACCCAATGTATTTCTGGTGTGGAGCCTAAGTACAAATGGGGTGACATATACAGATTGATTTCCCGCAGGGAAGTTCCTGACTTGGGTCTTGAAGAAGAACCCATATATGCGAACATAGAGAAATCCTCCATCATGAAGGTGGCCACAAGACCAGAGTTGTTCCCTTGTTCTGAGGTGATTAGATCGATTCTACCCCATACAAACACAGCCACCATGCTCATAGGAAATGTGGAAGGCTAGGGCTATGCTGCATTTAGCCTGGGATATGTGGCGTTGGACTATCATCTGCCAGAACCTCAAATATTTCTATCTGATGCTTGGCTGGATAACATCAGAATGGACCTGATAGAAAACCTTAAGAGAATGCTCTTGCCGGGAAAGCTGTACAGACACAGAGCAACTGGAGAGTATGATACAGCAAGCTTGAGGGCTCCTTACAGATTTATAGCCCTGATGCTGAATAGGATCTTCGGGAGAGCCCATGGAAGACTCTTCAAATTTGAATGGATACCCATTATGTTCCACGTAGAAACCCAAGGAACAGTCTTCAATTGGGCCAGCCTAGGATCAAGCAATCTTTCTTCTTGCGTGGTTGCTGCCTTGGGAGGAGAATCTAAGAAAAAGTCTAAATTCTACATGAGCTCAATATTGGTAGATTGTATACTGTGCAACCATCCTTTCCCTGGTCTCAAGTGTGTTTGGGACAGGGAAAGGATGCCTGTGTATGTCGCCTATAAACCATTGTGGGCTCAGCAGTACCATAGCCACTACAGGGAGGTCTGCGAGAAGTTCATTATGCCACTCTACACACTCATCTTCAGGAAGGAATGTGACTGTATGTCAAATGAGGCTATGTAGGTAATAGAAGAGCATGCAGACTATTTCCTGACTGAGAATGGCATGTACATCAGAATGTTTGGTGGCACGAAATGCCCCTTATTACTGCCCAAATATGCAACAGATTATGTTATTCATAAAGAGGCAGTCAGGCAGGTATTCATTGATGGAATAGGGAATTACCTTTTTGAGCAAAAGAAGGCTACATATCCTCCACTGCCATTCAAACTAGGTAGCTATAGATTTGACAAGGTAAAACAAGATGCAGAGTTTATAGAAGAATTGGGGAAGTTCCATTTTGGTGAGATGACTTTTCGAAGGAATGATACTCACGGTAAAATGGCAGAGCACTGTAAAGAACATAAAGTACATTTTGAGTACACTCACCACTTTGACAAGGAAGAATCTGTCTTCCGAAGTGCCCCTAACTTGACAGCTCTGAGAAGGAGGTTTAAGCCTAAGAACCCCGCCAAGGGTGGAAAAGGGGCTGAGCAAGACGGAGTTGAGCAGGCTAGAGCTGAAGAAGAGACCAAGAGAAGACACGAAGAGGCCCAGAAGCTAGAACAGGAAGCTGCAGAATGGCTGCAGAAAGGAGAAGAAGAAAAAAGAAAAGTTGCCCAAGAAGCAGCCAAAGAGGCTGAAGAAGTAGCTAGACTAGCAACTGAAGAAGCAAAAAGAAAGCTGGATGAAGACCTCCAAAAGCAAGAGGCTGATAAAATGAAATTGACCCAATAGTCATCTTCTGAAACTCTAGCAGGGAAGACCGAGGAAGAGGAAAACCCAGAGGTGTAGACCTTGCAAATACCTGCTTCTAGCACTCTTGTGACCCCTACACTCCAGCTAATACCTTTCACTTAGAAAAAAGGAGAGGAATTCCCCGACTTCAGCACTGTCTATTATGATAGGGCCACCAAAAGAATAATGAGGAGGATGAAAAAGAAGGTGGAATCGAAAGATCTATCAGGGAAGATGGTCACAGATACCGCTATCATGTTAGGGACGGACAAGGATCCTAGGTTCACGATAAGAGCCGGGGCTGCCATGATTGATGCATCCGAGGACAACATAAACAGGGTGATGATTGAACTAGAGTCAGTTAAGAAGACCTCTGCTCAGCTAAAAGACACACTGAGAAAAGAAAGAGATGAAGGTAATAGAATCAAGAGGAAATATGAGCACATGCAAAGGGAACTAGAATCCTCAAAAGGTGAAGTCTATACCCTTCAAGTGGAGATGCAAGCAAAGGGAACAACACAGGAGTCCCTAGAAAACGTACAACATGAAGCCCAAATTCTAAAGAGTGATAAGGAACAGTTACTGGCAAAGGTGGAAGATCTAGAGGAACAGATAAATATCATCTATGAGTCCAATGATTCATACACAAAAGAACTAAAAGAGAAGCTCGCTTCTCTGACTGCTGATCTGGAGGTGGCTAAGGAATAGCAGGTAAATATGCAGCCATTTAAAGAATATATCCTGGCTCAAAAGGCTCAAATGCTACAACTGCAGACTGCTCTGGAAGAAGAGAGAGGCAAAGTCCTTCAGATTGACAACAGGATAGAAGAGATCATGGAAACTTCCTCATACTTCGTTGATCGATCTCGGGAGGTTCTTGAGGTTTTGAGTACCAGAATGGCAAGGCCGAAAGATGATGCCGAGACTCCAGAAGGGCTACCAGTGAAATACCATCAAGCCCTCAAGAGAGATCACAACCTGGTAGAGTTCGCCATCAATACTGCAGAAGACTTCAAGAAGGTTGTAAAAAAGACACAGGGAGCATGCTCAGAGTATTTCAGAAGGCTCCTGAATACGTACAACTGATGTCAAACAGAGGCTGAGCATAGGCTTGAAGAGTTCCCGGACCATGAGGCCTTTATGGAAATATTACATAAAAGATATCAAGATGTAGAGGCCAGAACTCAGCAGATTAGAGCCATTCATGAACTAGTACTGAAGAATGAGGTAGGCCACATAGCCGTTAGCATGCAGTTTCTAGAATATCATCTTTGGATGAGCCCATCAAGGATTGAGGCCATCAAGAACCAAGTTGAAAAGTTCAAAATCAACATTCAGTTCCTGGAGCCTTGCGCATTTGAAGGCATTGCTGCTGAAGCAGCAGCATGGAAGAAGTTTTTAGATAGACAGGTGGGACCCTCCTCATAAAGGACCGATCAACTTTGTAATAATTTAATAATTTTGTAAAAGCTTTTTGAGAAATGAAGCATCGGGAA
This sequence comes from Pseudotsuga menziesii, assembly GCA_001517045.1. Taxonomy (NCBI): domain Eukaryota; kingdom Viridiplantae; phylum Streptophyta; class Pinopsida; order Pinales; family Pinaceae; genus Pseudotsuga; species Pseudotsuga menziesii. Next base: position 177,347 of record LPNX010199448.1, on the reverse strand, counting down.
AGCAAAAGGTTGGGAAGCCCAAAGGTCACTTTGGGCAGCCCAACCATTTTGACCTTTTTGTATAAAAGTAGGAAGCGTAGAAGGAATCGGGGATTTTTTCTCCAGTAAGGCTGGTGATGACATATTGTAAGAAGAACTACTTCATTTTGCAATAGAAATTACAGTTTGCCTGTTGAAAGAAGATCGTTGGGATTTCAAATGTTTTGCCATGGATAGTTGGAAGATGAACTACTTTGTTTTTCAGCATTGTGTCCACAAATCGTGAGATCGTTCTAACTTTATGACCTACGTCTTGTTTAAATGATTTCTAATTTATTTTATTAAAAAATCACCATGAGTAATGCATGCTTATCATGAAACAATTAGTTATCTAGTTGTGGAAATATCTTTCATTTGTTCATGCTTGTAAAAGTAAATGTCAGCTATCTGTAATTGCTTTTATCATGTGTGCACATCCGCATTACTCATATATATTGAATATAAGTTGGCTCCCCGGGGATAGGTAGATAGAGATAGATGGATAGATAGATAGCTAGGTCAGTGCATAGATGCATTTGTGATTCAAATGTTGGTGAGCCTAAGATGAGAGGTAAGAAATTGTGCATCACATTGTGACTGCTCCCTGCATTCTTCACCACCCTACATGTTTAGTTCAATTCTTGCATAGCATTCTTAAGTTAAAATACAAATTCCGGTGGACCGGGCCGCAACCGGTAAACCCTTTTGTTACTTTGACCTACGGTGGCCGGACCGTAAACCAGACAGATTCCCTATACCAAACAGTCAACGGGCTAGTTGGGAATGTTGATTGGGGAGAATCCTTTACTATTGTTGCCTGCGAATTTCCAGGCCTCAACAACTCCATTTGACACGTAAAGGGCCAAGTAACCCACATGCCTGATAGCAACTAGCCTATGTGAACACCCATATATCTATACAACGATTTTGGACATGTATCTATGTGTCTGGGGTATAGTTTCAGTGCCAATCTGACTATAAAAAAAATGAAAGAGTGTAAATCATAATCCATATGTTATATATATTACCGACATGGTTCAAAGGTTAAACGAAACCCTGTAATCCAAATATTTCAGATCACAATCAACTCAACACATAGTGAATCGAAGAGAAATTATATGCTTTGGATATTTCATACCGATTCCATCTAACATGCCGAGGTTAAATCGCAGGTTTGATAACTATACCTAGGTGTACACTTGCATATAGAATCGAGTGTAACTAATACACATACCTCGTACTACTCAATGCATAACTTGTCAATGGATTGCACTAGATCCCGGGTATGTAATGAAATTCTGAACCCTTGTCTATCACTGGGCGCGCATAGGGAGGATGCTGGTTTTGATGAGAGCCATCCCATTCTGGTTCTTCCCTCTGCACAGTATCTCCCTCTCTAGATAGATGGCCAAAAAATTTAGCAGCGATGGCACCCCAAAATCCCGAAAAACCATTCATCCCCAATTCACAGAGTTCATTCCCAAAAAAAACATAGAGCTCCCTCCTTGAGGCGCAGGGATTTTTTCCTTAAAAACATGGAGCTCCTTGCTTGTGGAAATCGCATAGTTTTTCTCCAAACACAAGAAGAAAAAGGACGTGGAGCTCCTCGCTCTAGGTGCAGATATTTTCCCAAGAGGAATGCTGAGCTTTGTGCTGAAGGCACAGAGAAATCTCCCTAAAAAGGCAGAGGTTGTTCTCCCGTTAGCTTGATAGCCCATGACATTTAATTTTATTCTCCCCCCCTCTTAGCTATCAAGGTGCCAAGTGGCGCAACCATTCCTGCCAATGTCTGTAAATTTAAGACACAAGTAATCAATTTCTTGTTTATGGGAATAATTCCCATGATTTCCTCCAAGGAAATAGCACCCCTTAAATTTACACACTATTACATAAAAATTAAAATCCTAATGTAAAATTCTCGACCGTCTTCAACTCAAACTTGCTCAATGGAATTTATTCCTTCAATGATTATTAATTCAATCATGAGGGTGTAATTGATTATTAGTTGACATATGTTAATACATAGAAAAATATTCTTCCTTTTTGGAAAGGGAATTAAGTATAGAAGTCCCTCTTTTAATTATGTATGTCTTCAAATATAATAACCTCACTCTTAACTTTCCAATTTAGCCCTTAATATTTGATAATAATGGAAATATTATATGCATCTATAGAATATACACTATTAGGGAAAGATATTATTGGGCATAATACATTGAGGTAACAATCATGTTCAATAACCGTTGTTAATAACTTCCCTTGTGCACATAAGCTATTATTAACTGGTTCTTGTTTTTCATAGTGGTCCTACTCAAGTTTTAAAATTATAAGCAGCTCAGTTTCTTTTTAATAGTGAAGGCTTCATGATGGTACTCTCTCCTTATTATTGGGTTCACCCAAGGATTCATTAGGCCTCAACCTTTTCCCCTTAGTGGAATTCGTCGATAATCATTGTTTTAGTCGCACACATTTCTCAGCCCCCTAGTGTTATTACATTTCATCTATGTACTTACATTTCTTTTTTTTTAACTTACACTTTTCCTTCTTCCGGTCGCATAGTCAGGGGATATTACACTATGGCTCCCTAACCATTCTCTTTTAGACCTAGTGGGTTTAGTTTCCCATCATTAAGTTGTTTCTATTAGGAACTTAGATCGTATTGATTATAAGGTTTTACTGGTGGGGCCTTGGCCTTGAGCTCCTCACCAGAAAAACGAGTACAATATGCATTCATAATTTCAAAATATTTAGTGTATTCTAGAGGGATATTATAGTTCACATGGGCTTACTTCATAAGAATAAAAATCGATGTTTTTGAATACTTTAAGGAATTCAGGATCAAAGTTGAAAACAATACAGGTAAATAAATCAAAATCCTCAGATCGGATCAAGGTGGTGAGTACACTTCTAGAGGTTTTAAAAGATATTGTATAGACAATGGAATCCAAAAACAATTCACTGTGATTGATACGCCTCAACAAAATGGATTTGCTAAGAGGAAAAACATAACATTGGTGGAATGTGCTCATAGCATGCTCCAAGGTAAAAACATTTCTAATGGTTTTTGGGCTGAAGCAATTAACACTGTTGTGTATTTAAAGAGAAGGGGTCCAATAAATATGATTAGAACTCCAAACCCCCTTTGAATTATTTTATGGCTATAAAGCATAAATTAGTCATTTAAGAATATTTGGTTGTAGGGCCTTTTCTCACATTCCTAAAGATGACATAAGGAAATTGGATGCAAAATCCATTGAATTTTTCTTTGTTGGAGGTTGTGATGATCAAAAAACACATAAATTATTTCATCCTAGTTCGCACAAATTGATTGCTAGTATAGATGTTGTATTTCATGAAAATACAGATATAAGTAATAGGAGGAACAATGCTAATGAAGAATAGATCCCAGATGATTATTTCAAAATAGATAAAATTGTTCAAAAAGTGCAAGAACAACAGTAGGTGCAAGAACAACAACAGGTTCAGGAACAGGAGGCAAACATGAGTGATACTACCTCAGATGAAGAAACAATAGAAGGAACAAGAATCGTGGATGGAACTCCAACAAGTATTGTAGTACCTAGAAGGTCAAATCAACAAACTCAACCTCCTGTAAAGTTTAGAGATTATGCTTTGATGACTAATGTAATGAATGTCATAGAACCATTAAATTATGATAAGGCCAAAGATAAGAAAGAATGGGTGACTGTAATGAATGAGGAATATAATTCTATTATGAGAAATAAAACCTGGGAATTAGTAGAATTACCCAAATATAAAGTACCCATAGGATCTAAATGGTTATTCAAATATAAGTTCAAAGATAATGGTAGTGTTGACAAATTTAAGGAATCATTAATTGCAAAGGGTTATTCTCAACAAGAGGGGATTGACTTTGAAGAAACATATGCATTGGTAGCTAAATTAAACACTATCAGATTGCTAGTTGCATTAGCTACTAAACATAACTGGAGACTACACCAGATAGATGTTAAATATGCTTTTATAAACGCTGATTTAAAAGAGGAAGTATATTTAGTGCATCCTAAAGGCTTTGTGCAGAAAGGTCAAGAGCATCTTGTGTGCATATTAAAGAAAACTATATATGGACTGAAACGGGCTCCTAGATCATGGTATATCAAGATTGATTCCTTCTTTAAAAAACAGTGGTTTTTCAAAAGTAAAAATGATTCAAGCCTATATATTAAGAAAGATAAAGAGGGAAATGTTTGCTTAAAATCCTTATATGTGGATGATCTTATCATTACATGTGGAGCATATCAATTAATTGCAGATATTAAAAGTAATATGTCTCAAGAATTTGAAATGAAGGACCTTGGTGACTTTCATTATTGTTTAGGCGTTGCTTTTTGCAGAGATTCTAGTAAAACATTCATCACTCAAAGCAAGTTTGCAAGGAAAATCCTTGACATATTTCAAATGAGTGAATGTAAAGTTGTATCAACCCCTTTGGATCAAAATGTAAATTGTACAACAATGATGGATCTAAAGAAGTAGATGGTACTTTGTATGGGAAATTATTGGGTAGTTTGAGCTATCTCACTACTACAATGCTAGACATATCATATTCTATTAGCATTCTTATCCAATTATTGGCTAAACCATGTGAAACACTTTGGAAAGTTGCAAAACAAGTCCTAATATATTGAAAAGAAATAGTTAATTTTGGCCTTTTATATACTGATGTATCTGATGTTTAGTTGGCAGGTTATTCTGATTCTGATTGGGCAGGAAATCCTGATGATATAAAATCTACTTCTGGATATGCTATTAACATTGGTTCGAGAGTCGTGTCATGGAGGAGTAAAAAACAACTAACTGTTTCTTTGTCATCCACATATGTTGAATAAAAATCTTTAACCATTTCTACTTGTGAAGCCATTTAGTTGAGGCGCATTCTTGAAGATGTTGGAACACAACAAGAACAAGCTACCATAATTCAGTGTGACAATCAAAGTTCAATTAAGTTGGCACACAATCCAGTCTATCATGCGAGATCCAAACATATTGAGCTACAACATCATTTTGTGAGAGAAAAGATTGAGTCTAAAGAAATTGAATTCATTTATTGTAACTTACAAGTAATAATGTTGCTGATATTTTTACCAAACTAGTCGGAAGAATCCACTTTGAGGATATTAGACAGAAACTGGGTGTTGTCAAGAATCCTCTTCAAGCTTTTTTATCATAGTAATAATATCTTAAAGAAAATAAAATAATCTATGTCTTTTCTTTTCTCTTAAGGTCCCATAGAGCAAATCTCATCTAAATAGCTATTAAAGACTATTAGGTGTGTGCAAGAAGTTGAGGGACCTTTTAGATGCAATGGTGGAGTGAAGTCAATCACTCTTGATCCCAAAAAAAAAAACATCCAAAGCAATCCCGAACCTGCCAAGCCTAGTCCTAAGGCTGCCAACAGGCATGGAAATTAGGATAGTAAAACAAATCATGCCTCCATTTTATTTAAGCAAATTGCACCTCCGTTTTATTCAAGAAAATCGTGCCTCCATTTTATTCAAACAAATCGTGCCTCAGTTTTAGTGAATAAAATCAAGCTTGCATTTTGGAAAGCCTCTCTTTTTTTTTTAAACAGGTCAAGCAATTCTTTTTCGCCACATCACACGGCTATTGGAGTTGGACGGATCAAATATCTACTGGGAAAACATGTTTTTGGGTGTGCCAAAGCCATCCACCTCCACCTTTGGATCAACCTCCTATTTGTGAGGTATTTTCCTCATTTCTTCTCATGTTTTTCTCTCTTTGTTCATCATTTTATTTTCCCTAATTTGAAAAATTAAACCAAAATAAATTAAATTATAGCCAATGGAAACAAAAACCCCAATGGAGTTGGCCAATGGAAACAAAAACCCCAATGGAGTTGGCCAATGGAAACAAAAACACCAATGTAGTTGGATAATGGAAACCAAATCCCCAATTTAATCATAAAAATTAAATAATTTTGATTATTTACCAAAATTCATACCCAAAATTCACATGCCCAATGGAAACCAAAAACTCAATTAACTCATAAAAAACAAATGAATTTCACTATTTCCATATGCATATTCACAAGCATCCTTGTGAATCCATACCAAAATTCACAAATATGCAATGTTTGTCAAGCACATTGCAAGTTTGCATAAGTAATTTACATGCCCAATGTAAACCAAAACCCCAATTAACTCATAAAAAACAAACGAACTTCATTATTTGCATATATGTATATTTGCAAGCGTCATTGTGAATCCAAACCAAAATCAAAAAATATGCAAAGTTCGTCAATTATATCGCAAGCTTGCATACAACTAAAAAAAATCAAGTAGAATTCATATATTCCCCTAAAATACATAAACAAACATGGTAAATTCCTTTCCTCGATCTGAAATATCGAAGTTGGTCTTCCAAGAACATCAATAAACACCTTATAGTTTTGATGAAGCTTCCTAATCCAAGTGTTAAAATAAGGTATAGAGGCTTCCCATGCTTTTAACAAATATTTCGTCTTGAACGAAGGGTACTTTTTGGTTGAGGTTAAGACAACAAATTTCAACAATAGACTCTATGAATGTGAAGATACATAGGTAGGTTGATGTGTTTGATTAAACATGCCAATCACATACTATCATACATGATATAATCCAATGGAAACCTTGCAACCATAAAATACACTATACACAATTGTGCATTTAAAGTCTCTCATTGGTATATAAAAAGAGGTAATAGAACTAAAATAATGTCAAGTGGAATCCATACATGGCCCAAATTAAATATAAACAAATATCTTCTAAATAGACTTTCGAGTCCAGAAAACATCACGCTACAACAAATAATTACATACCTAACAAAATCGTTGCCTATACTGGGTTTTTATTCATCAATAGCACATCATGCCACCTATTCTAGGGTCTAGTTGTTGTCTCTACCTGCAATCTGGGAGTTGGTCCTCCAAAGGCAATAGTTAGCACCTCACAATTTCGATGAAACTTCATAATCCAAGCCTTAAAATAAGCTAGAGGAGCTTCGCAATCAACGTATGCACTCAAGACACTTTATGCACACATGCATACTTAAAAATTGGAGTTAATACTTGAATTTAGGACATAAATATGAAATTAAAAAGTGTTAAATGTTTATTCTTTATTGTAAAATTCAAGATCAATTTTTAAATTTACATGATAGATTTAGTTTATGTTGTTATTTGTCGTACATTAGTTATACAGTTTTTAATGCTTAGAGATGTCATTATATCATGTGTTTATATTTCTAATGATATTTTATTTGTATTTATGATTGAAATGGATACTATGGATAACAATGCAGAGATACTAAGGGTTATTGGCCATCTGAGAGAGATTGGTTCTGCTTGGACGGGTGGAGATGAGCTCCTCCGCTCCTTGTCAAATTCTTTGTTGGCTTTTGTTGATACCATCGCAAGATCAAATGATGCTTTGTATAGCATCGCATCATACAGGGAGAGGACAAGACAACAATATGCTGATTGGTTGAGCTACAACTTGGTAAAAAAGCTCAAAATAACAAAACAACACATCTATACATTTTTTAGACCGCCTTAGACGAATGACATTCCAGAGATCAACAGAGTGTATATTTATATTGAGTGGTGCAATTTTCCACCCATTAGAGACAATTGGATGGATAGGTGGTACATGGCTTTCGACATTCCCCCTCACAACAATAGGGAAGTATCATTTTAATTCCTCCAAAAGTTGTATGCAGAGTTTGTGATGGGAAAACATGTCAACTATTTTGACATGTTTGGTTTCCAGGGAGTTGGTAAGGGGATGCCCCAACACCGACCCAATGCTAGGAATAAAGATGCCAATCCACAGATACCTGCACCCCGTGCAAAGCTACCGAGAGTAGACATCCCTCCTGCACATGACATGGTTTCGCAGACACTGGAGGCATTTTTTACTCTAGCTAATATGGTCTCTCGACACATGACCACTATTGACCAGAGAGCGACCTCTTCCTTTGCTGGTGTACAACCACCAGATTTTGGTGGTGGAGGGACATCTATTGGTGGGGATAGACCAACATCCGAGGTGCCTCAGAGTGAGCCACACATCTGCACATCGTGTGGGAGACCCTGTTATGGTTCTGTACTAAGACATGGTACCACTACGATGACTGGTGGTCAGCTAAGCACATTGTTTTTAAATTCTATTATTGTTCAATTTTTAATTTTTCCATACTATATGTAACATATTAAAAGATTCATAATATATGCAATATTTACTCTTGTAGGAGATTGATACCTCTCATGGGGGTGGTATTGCACCCATTGTGGTTGTACCTAAGGCTTAAACAACCACCATTGAGGTAATATTTAAACATTTGTCATTTTGTTAATACATATCATTTCGCTAATGCATGTGTTAGTCTTTATTAATTTATTAAATTGTTTAATATTTACAATTTTTGAAGTTGCAGGAACCCCACTTAGAACGTGATGCTAGAGACATTGATATCAACGACAGAGTCCAAGGTGGAATTTATGATTACTTGAAGAATGTAAGTACATGGGTTATGACTAAATCTTGTTCGAATTATTTAAATTTCTTATTGTACACTCCTTTATAGATCACTAATATTTATAATTTTGTAACTTGCATATGCTCTTAGCATCTAAAGAGGGGCAAGAAATTGATGGAAGCAGTCACTCCCATGGGGGATATATGTCCCAGGAAGGGGTAAGTATATTACAACATGTTAGTTTTTTCAGTACACATTATTCCATCCATTCAACTCCATGTCTAAATATGGTAACACTTTATGACTGCAGACATCATCGCAGATCCCTGCACTGCCTCTTTGGTTTGGATCTCCCCATAGTCCAAACATGGATAAGGGGTATGTTTACACTAGACAACTCTCTTCCTTGAATAGAGCAGGTGTGCATGAGGATAAACCTACTCATCCCACGGTAATGTACACACTTCCAATGGCAGTTGTTGGTTAGCTATGAATTCACTTCACAAGTAGTTTTTCTTAATGTTATTTTCACATGTTTACAACATCAGGATGTAGAGACATCCGTGCCATACCTTAGTGGGGTTGTTTATGTTGTGGTCAATGCTGCATCTACAATAGGGATAATTCACACTGAGATACACCTACTTGAATACTTTTAATAGTAAATTTCATTTTTATTGCTTATGGACATGCACGATGTCTAACTATTTTATCATTTGGTGAATGTAGCCACACCCTAGTCCATTACTGCATGCAACTGAGGTTGATGTTCAACCTACGGCTCCTCTTACTACTGAAGAGTCCCAGCATAATCCCCTAGAAATGGTTTTTTTAGTGAGATGTTCATTTTTACATAATTGATTAGTACTTTTTGTTGATGCATGCACCTGCTCCATCATGTTCCCCTTTTCTTTGTCCAGTCTCAAAATAGTTCCAAATATGTGGCACGTTGTGCCTCTTGTGGAGAATACACAACCATTGGAAGACATGGGAATTTCTGAATTTCCCCACACAACCATCAGACCAAATCCAATGTTGTTCCATTTGTATATTGTTATCCTCCAGGTGTTTGTAGAACAATTGAAAGCTGTGTTGTAGAAAATCCAATTCATGACACCTATCATCACTTGTGTAAAAGTGATACTTGTTCAATATAACCTTGTTCTCTTTAGTCCTATTTTCCCCATGTCTATAGGTGATATGGACCATTATGCTGACTTGATCTTAGTGATAATATTGACTCTGAATCTCATTCTGTGGTTGAAGAGTGTAGTTTTCCACAAAATTGACTACTGATAATATAGTTCCAATAGGAAATGTATCCCTGCATGCTCTAAACTGCTCATCTCGCCAACGAGCAACATGTACATGCTTTACATAATGTTGTGTCTTTTCAAAGAATTCCTCCATGAAGTTGCATACCAGTACCTGGTAGATCAACAATAAATATTTATAGATCAATAGGTTGTTACATATATGAAGTAGCAATATATGAAGGAAAAAATACTATTCAGGAACTCACTGCTAACCTGAGAGGTGACCAATTGTATTTTTTTCCTTTCATTCCCTCCACCAATATAATACGTGACATATTTGAATGACTACAAGTTCACTTCATGTCTCCCAAGTTCATGCTCATCGGTGACATGTATGCATTTGCCCAAAAATGTCATTCCACCACACCTTGGGCATGTCCCATCTACGCAAGGCCTTTCATAAAATGTGCAACCTTCTGTCCTTCTACACAAGATGCTATGGATAAAATCTCTAGATGATGTTGGTGGCAATGTAGTTGAGCATTCCTACATAAGAGTGTTATGCAAAACATGCAATATATGTATATATGTGTCATAATAATAAGCGTACTCAATGTGATATCGACAACAACATGTGTTATGAGTTGTGTTTATTTTAACATACCATGGTTTGCATTTCTCAAAAGATATTTGGCCCAATTTAAGTTCATTATGTTCATGCCTAAATCTCTCATATAAGTATGTTTGTGTCATGTCAAGAAAATGTTTAATGTGGGGCTCACAATCCCTTGAACCCATTCTCAATTTTAGTACATCTTTTTGGTTGGATGAAGGTCTACTATTGTCACACCAAAACTCTTGCACCATTCCCTTTAGCGCATCAATGAACTTCATATCGGAGCGTTGAACCTGCCAACGAAGGACCAGACATATGTTTCACCAGATTCAAGTTGTTCTCTTTTATAACAATACCTACGGAGTGCTTTGATATCCAATCCTACAAGTTTGGATGTAAGCTTAAGAAGGTGAAGGACCCTGGTGCTTTTGTTCATGATTGATTGTGACAACACACGATGAGTTGCATTGTGATCCTTTGAACGAGATTTCTTTCCAATATTACTAAATGCATCTACCAAACTTCTGACAACATAAGAACTTGGTTCAGAACTGTTTATCATCTTTATCCTTAAGTTTTTCCTAACAATAGTCATAGACCTAGATTTTAACAATGATATAAATAATCTACATTTATCTCCATCACATTTAGAATCAAAATAGTTGACAAGTATCTATTGAGCTTGATATGCAATACTACATTTAGACAGCATACCTTGAAGCAAACCAATGAGACTTTCATCGATTTGTATATGTTTTGGAGTTCTTCGGCGTGAAGTTGATAATGGAGGTAGGGAGGTTGGAATTGCACCCTATATCATATCACCCGGTAGGTTTGGCATTTGAACATGAGCTTCATGTCCTTCCATGTCTTCCTGAATGCCATATAGTGGCAATTAGAAATCCTATTGGGCGGTTTGAACAATATTGTCTTCTTCGTGCATACCTTCGGCATTCAATGTCTCTCTAACTTTGTCACTTGTATACCCACATTCAATTAAATCTACAAAGGTTTCAGGTGGCCTTGATGTCCACTGTTACGGAGAGAAATTCCTATGGCTTGGGGTACCACAACAGACAGCTAGACTCCATAAATCAATCTTTCCCAATATGCAATAGAAATAAAATATCTAACACTAAAGGATCAAACCTCGTACCTTATTCTGGACGGTTGAAGTAGATCCCCGTTGAGATTTCCAATCTTCAGCTTGAATTGTTATAGCACGTACTCAACAGCAAGTAAACAATACAAGCATACTATATTTCATGGTGTTAGATCTATTCTAGCATATATAATCAATAATGTAAAAGGCATTTGACATATTCCAATGGATACAATATTCATTCAAATACACATTACTAGACAGGAAAAGATATTTCTATTAATATGAATCAGAGATTACAAGTGACAACCTCTAACGGCACGTCTGTGAACCGGAGAAACTGAATCCCCCACTTGGGCCTCCACCACCTCAATCCTCCATCACTTTGATAGCAAGCTCACTAGCAAAAGGAAAGCTTGGGAAGAACACAACAGTGCTCTAAGGGACCAAGGGATGCAGACTCAAGCATAAGTTCTGGCAACAATGGACTATAGTTTCATTACTCTCAATTCTCTCTTATGCTTTCAATGTCTCAATGGGTTCCTTATATATATTTTCAAAGGGATACTAAAAGGTCGAATCCGTGTGATCTCAAGGCATATGGAAGGCCAGGAGTCATATGAGTCGGATCCAAGTCAAGGAATGCTCCAAAAGTATTTGGATTATGTACGCGACTATAGAGGGAATATCCGCGTATGTACGTGATTATCGGGGAAAAATCCACGTAAATCACTTTTCTTATGTTTTTAGGGATGGTCAAGGATACATCAAAAGACAAAAAGTGGTCCATAGGGGCTAATGAGTCTGCAGCGGGACAGGGGAAGGCCATACAAAGTGTGATTCACCTAGTGTGGTGAAATCCGCTATAACAGATGCCCCCTAATGTATGAGATCAGAGGGGTTATATGATGGCCGAAATACATTATAAGTCCATCCCAGAAGTGAAGTGATGAAGGTACCCAAATGGAAGACCAGCCACCCAATCAGCATAATACCGTAATACAACTCTGCATATAACTGCAAATACATATAGCAGTCCCAGATACATAAGAGTACAATGGCCATGAATAGGCATGAAACATGATAACACATATGTGGTCATCGCCACGTACAATATACATAGATCAGAATCTCCATGATGAAAATATACAAAGGACCATGATCTCCATAAAGGCTGAAGATATATAACAGATCAAGATCTCCATAGTGGCTGGAAATGTCCGACATATACTGGAACAAGTCACGAGAGCTGAAATCTCATGAACACTGGCTCGATCAAGGAGGTAGCATATAATGGATGCCACCAATCTGGAAGGTCTTCTACACACACCGTTACGAGTACATGTCCTACTATACGAATAGAGGTGTCGAGGTCAAACATAGTAGTCCATCGTCTGATTACCGGTCATTGATGTATACCGTTAATAGACGCGAGATCACCCACCGATAATGAAAATGGGAATCAAGGTACTAGAGTGCAAACTAACAAGTGTGAATAAATGAGTTGAGGTCGAACACTTGAGAGAATCCATAGATCAGGGGTCATTGATGTATTCCCAAAACTATCGATGGCGAGAGAACCTGCCACTGATGACTGCAAGTCTCAAGGCACTCAAAAATGACTCTAGACTCCAATCCCAGAATAAATGATCTGAAGTCGATGGGATGAAATCCGCTGGAAGGAGGGCATTAGGGCATTCCCCATCATCCAACACGAGGTACTCAGCAAGGATGTATAATGTGGAAGGACTCGATCATAAGGTGCACGCACCAGTAACTGTACCAGGAATGGCCGACATGCAAAGTCAAGATAACTGAGGAATGGTCGACTCAGGTTTTAACTTCCTTCGAACAAGAGCATAACGGCGTATGGTGACCGAATGAAGGTAGCATAGACTCAATATACAAACGAGGACATCTCTATGACACAAGAGGCATCAATAGAGGCTCCGTAGGGACTGGAAGCATAACCAATCGGTGGAGATAAACTCAGATAAACGAGTACAGCTCCTAAAGTCAAACTATAACCCAACCAATGGATGTGATATACAGTGCTCTGTTCGAAGGTGACACGACTTGACAGTTGCCAAAGATAATATCTTTCCTTGTCCGGATTTTTGGTTTTTTGATTTTTTTGGTCTTTTTCAGTTATTTGAAAAGCTTGAAAAAAGAATAAACTAGCTTTATAGTTACAAACTAGGAGGAGACGAGTGTCATTTAGGGAAAACAAACTAGTTCCAAGCAGTGGAACATACCTATGCTCAATGCAAGGATACATGTGTAGGATATCGACACTCGGGGGGAAATCCCCTCTCGGTAAAAAGGGAATCAAGCTGCGAAGGATATAAAGAAAGGCTCTACATGGCTAGACATGAGACAAGCTCGGGCTATACGGCTGAAATGCAATGTCAGGGGAGCCGGCATAAAGCTCAATAAGACAGGCAAAGCTTATGATAATGCATCCACAACTTGATACAAGGGAGTCCAGGGGATCATGGCCAGCATAAGATCAAGAGGAGTATGAGGCTCTTGCGAAATGTCATGGCAATACTATACAACGGACTCCCACACCCTAAAGGGAGAAACATCGGCATGGGCACCAAATGCAAATAAGGAGCTAACTAGGGTACCCATGTGAGGTGAGGCTCTACCACTCATATCATGCCACTTCTATAGCAGCAAGAAGGTTCTGTGACATAATAGAGTGGGTTCGTACCTAAGGATATAGTGACATGGTCATAAGGTCATGCATAAGTGCAAGCGGATGTGAAATCCTAACCTATATGCCAATTCAGACATAATACCTGTGATAGGAACGAATGGGTTGAAACCTCGAAGAGAGTGTACAAAAATTGGATCCTACATGACAACCATATTAGTCCAAAACATCCCAAAATAGTCAATATAGAATCCAAACTATAGGATATAGGGAGGAATGATCATGACAATAGCACCCAAAGGAAACAATGCGGTGAACGATGGGACATAAAAAGGAAAGTAAGGTGTAGACCCAACATTCACACATCCACTACCACCCCCCATGAGGGTGACCACTGGTGTAAAGACCCAAAGAAGGGAATCAACATCCTCCACAAATGGAGTAGAGGGAAGAATGTGACCACTCCCAAATATACGAGTAGGGTAAGGGGCTATAATGCCCCCAAGTCTGACACCAGGGTCCGCACTAGGACCAAGGACAGGTGATAGGATACCAGGCATGCCGAAAATAAAAGGACCCAAACTCAAGAGAGCATAAATATACTCAAGTAACCATGATCCCAAAGGCCAACTAGCGCATAAAGAGCACACTCCTAAGAAAATCTACAGCCAAAATATAAGTAAACCAAGGGGAGGATATGTGAGCTCTTAAATGCAGCAGGTATGTCTCTCCTAGGAGAGGCTCGAAACTCCCATACACTACAAGCGGAGGTACGTAACCAATTATAGTGGCCCTCAGCTTCAACACATAAAGCGACTGTGCTATCCGACCTCTACTTGGCCGGGACACATGCAGAATAACCTCTACAAGTACCCCCTCGATATCCTAGGTAAGGTCACTAAGGTCACTTCAATATAATCAAAGCTCAGGCGGATCATATGGGCAGGGTAGCAAAGCCCGAAACTCTCGAAAGAGCCCCCAGATATGAATACAATCCTGGCAATATCGTCGGTGCTACTCAGTTATGACTAGGGGTCATCCTAATCAATAACCACTCACACTGCCTCATGCTTAACTCCCTTTTGAGAGGAGGATCCTGAGAATGCTGGTTATACCAAGGATTTCACACACTCCCTGGACAAACACCTAGTTGTTGTCATTTAGTGATCTTGGAGAATTAACTTTCAATGAACTATTCCAAGATCCTAGAACCTAAGCTTGTTGGTGCACCCTAGAAAACAAAAGAGTGTAATTCATTTTAATTAGCGTTGATTTTAGTTGGATTTATTACTCAAAAATAGGATATGGTCGTGCAACTAATGGTGTTATGACGCAACAAGAAGTAAAATGCACACCTAACAATCAATGCAAATGCATTGTGTCCATGAAAACAGGGTATGCATACTACGTGTAATGCACAATTTCTTCTTCAAATGCTGAATGCAAATTTCCCTATATGAAGTCCTAACTATTACTCCAAAGCAAATCTAGATCTAGTGCAAGTACAATGCAAAGTGCAAAATGCAATGCATGATGATAAGCAAATGTTTTTGGATTTTTTGAAAATAAAGAGATACAAAAAGCAAAAGAATGATTCTACCCACCCCAGACTCTGCAAGCACACATAAATAGCATTCTAGCAAAGCACTAAGGCAAAAGGACTCTAATGCACTAATCTCAAACAAAAAATCAAAGATGCCACGACAAGAACTTTCCTAAAAGAAAAAATTTAGGCTAAAAGAACGTTTCTGGTAAAAAACAGAGGTATTAACAGACTCAGGCAGTGCCAAAGGAGACTCAACAACTAACAGAATTCACACAGCAATCCACTTTCTTCCACAAAAAGGTAAAAACTAGGGTATACGTGACTGTGCGCAGTGAACCCGCATGTATACGCGAAAATCCAAGGGGAAACCGCGTGTATACGGGACTGTAAGTGACAAACCCGCGTACAAGAAGAAAAAGATGCACAAATTCAAGGCAAACAGACAGTCTGAGACTAAATTCACACCAATCAGGCTCTACTAGGCATACATGCCCCCATACCCGACACAAAAACAAGAGAGAGAGAGCAATTCAAATACATTGAATGCCAAGAAATCAACCCCCAAAGGAAAATTACTAGGAACTCCCCAGCGGAGTCGCCAATTCTATTACGGAGAGAAATTCCTATGGCTTGGGGTACCACAACAGACAGCTAGACTCCAGAAATCAATCTTTCCCAATATGCAATAGAGATAAAATATCTAACACTAAAGGATCAAACCTCGTACCTTATTCCGGACGGTTGAAGTAGATCCCCGTTGAGCTTTCCAATCTTCATCTTGAATTGTTATAGCACGTCCTCAACAGCAAATAAACAATACAAGCATACTATATTTCATGGTGTTAGATCTATTCTAGCATATATAATCAATAATGTAAAAG
>LPNX010199448.1:125670-155670 GCA_001517045.1 Pseudotsuga menziesii | reverse complement strand
AGTGTTTTGTCCATATCGCTTTTGTTTCTCAACCTTTTAAAAAAAAATTGTATGGTGTACTAAAGAACATCGACGTATGCATGCTATAAAAAACCCATTTCCAAATAATTGCATTAAGACATTGAAATGCTGCACCCACAATTGATGTATCGTTTTCAAGGTTTGATCTCTTAGATAATTAGAAAAGAAATTAAAAATATTTTTTTAATTATTGGAAAAATAGTCGTACATTAGTACTATATGTTTTCTATATGTATACCGGTTTTCGTAAGTTTATTCTATAATTTAGTCACTCATATGATGCATCCACAAAAATGTATACCTTATAATTTGTCCCAAAAATAAAAGTGCCCATTAAAAAATATCTAATTTTAGATAGTTAACAACATTCTCAATAGAAAAAAATTATATATTTGGAAAGTTCATTCAATTTCCTACATTTATTGTTTTTTACTCTTCACAAGATTCATTGTGTAAGTGCCTCAAAATATCCATGCAAGTTGATAGATGTCTGTTTTTTCAGTTTTCTATTGCATCTAACGCGCCAAAAGAGACCCTCAACTTTGTGCACTCACCCTATTATCATCATCATGATATTTAGACGAAATATAATTATTTTTACACCGAGGAGGTGCATTCTACAACCCAGTAGGGAAGAGATGTGTAACTCCTTCCGTTATCATTTTAGAGTTGATACGGATCCTTTATAAAAAAATAATAAAATGTTATTAAAAATAACATGTTGAATTAAATTAAATTTAAATGATTTAGAATTGCATATATATAGAAAACAATATAACTCAAGTGGTTGAGTGTTGTGAGGAGTAGGGTCAAATCCTCGGGTGGTTATACTTCACTATATAAGGGTCTCACTTGATGTCCCCAAAAGATATTATATATATATATATATAAACTAAAATGATAAACATTGGATTACACATTTCCTCAACATTTCTACTTTTAAAAGGGTTTGCACTTTGAGAGATTTGATCCCTTTGGATGCTTCGTAAATCCCCTTTTAGATAGATCTATGATGGTTATTCAAAACTAGAATGATTATCAATTTTTTCTATACCATCTTAACTTCTATAATAAAATAGGTCATATTGATAACGATGATAGAGTGAGAAATATGGGATGTTATTGAAAATTTGTTGTATAGTGATCTTATTTATATTAAGATTTAGTTTCATATTAATAATATATTAATAATTAATAACAAATTTCATAAAAGTGTTTATTTAGTTTATAATATATTTTTCATAAAATTTTTGGTTAATTAATTATTTTAATTTATACTCTCAAAATAAAACAAATTAATTACAATTCGGTTGATAATTTATTATGTAATGACTTGGTTTATAAAAGCTATTTGATTTTGTTAAAAATTTGTGTTATAACACGATCTATTATAGTGAGACTTCTTCACACTAATATTCTTCCAACATCTTATATAATGGTTATTTTAAATTTTATCATAAAAATTAACATGGATAATAATATAATGGCTAATAATATATTTATTTTCAAACTTTATTTTTATTTATAAAATAATATAATCACACAGAAAAAATTGAATTTAGGAATTCATTTAGTCCTATTAATACAGATAATGCACTTTCCTTTGATTTTAAAAACGTGAGTAACTTTAGCCAACACTATCTTTTACTAATTTCACCACACTCTTAAAAAAAATGCTACAAAATATTCGTGCGTTGATTCTACCGTTCGTAGAATAAAAAAAAAATTATGCCGCTAGCAAAACTGCACCAAAAATAATCTCCTCCGGATTTAATAATGGGTAATAATAAGCCGGGACCTATTTGCTCGACGATATGCACCGATCGGATGACCGACCGCGTCAGACGTGACCAGTCACGTGCGGCCGGTCGTCCGATCGGTGCATATCGTCGGTTCACTAGTGAACGCCGTAATATAATGAATAACAAATAGATAAATGGAAAATAATATAATGATTAATAATATATTTATTTTAAAAATATGTTAATATTTAAAAAAATTATTTTTATTTATAAAATAATATCACACAAAAAAATTGAATTTACGAATCCATTTAATCCTACTAATACAGCTAATGCTCTTTCCTTTTACTAATTTCACCACTCTTAAAAAAAATTGCTCCTAAATGTTCGTGCGTTGATTCTACCGTTTCTAGAAAATAAAAATTATGCAGCTAGAGGAAACACCGGGACCTATTTGTCCGACGATATGCATCGATCGGACGACCGACCGCGTCGGACGTGACCGGTCACGCATGGCCGGTCGTCTGATCGGTGCATATCGTCGATTCACTAGTGAACGCCCAAGACAACTGCTCCACAAATAATCCCCGGATTTAATGGATTAAAATAAATATAACCTCCTATATCTGATATTTTATCTCGTATAAACTACCAAAATGTCCTTATGTAGATCTGTTCCGATATCGATTATTGATATTCTATCGGCCCCGTCATGTGGGTTCTGTTTTGGGGATTTTTCCACAGCTTAGAAAAATGACATTTTAACTTCATATTATCACAAATCGTTTGTGAAGGATTTCAAAAACACTGAATTTTTAAATCAGGGAGGAAAAGTAAAGATGATGTGGTCATATGCCATTATCACAAATAATTTGTGTCAGATTTTAAAAAATCTTAAATTTTCAAATTATGGTCCAAAAAAGGAGATGATGTGGACTTATGAAAGTGTTGTTAAACTTTTGATATTAAAGTGAAATCTTAAAAGATATTAGTTTGATGTTTAATCATAAAATATGGTGTCAAATAAATATGACAACCATGATATATTTAGTAACCAAAAAAAATGTCTATGACTTAATTCAAGATAATAAATGGTTGCAAACAATAACAAATGTGATGATTTCTCACATTTCTAATAAAAATGGTTAAGAAATAGGACCTTTTTGGAGAATGATGTGTAGTTTTTCTTTTTTGTTTCAAAGAGTAGCCACTTGTTCTAGGGATTTTAAAGAATGCCCATAATTTCATGAGATATGGATAAATACCTATGGAAATACTTTGCATATCCCCTATTTTTTCTAGAGGCCCATTTTTATACCCCATACCCTACACCTTCCCTTCAATTCCTACATTATATTAACCTTATTTTTCACAATTAAAAACCCTCATTTATAAATGAATGTGATAAGATGGTGGTTAGCAATGTGAAGCCCGCTTCATTTAAATCTCAATTATATGAGAGTAAAACTTCAAATTTTACAATGTTCTCCTCAAATGGTGGTATCTCCAATTAGGACATTGTAGGGTAACACACACACACACACATGATTTTAAGAGATATTTATATCGATTTTTTCTTTAACTATTTTTTTCCAATTTCAATCTACTCAAATTTTAGTCATTAACATGAAATCACGTGTCTTAGATTTTGAGTATTTTGTGGCTTCTAAAGTTGTTTGAATTAGGATATAATGGTTGGTCTATTGAATAAGCCATGACATATGTAAAGAGAGGTTTTAAACTTCTAAAGTAGGTTGAAGTTGTCGCTCAAGGGACACTGAAAAATGAAGATTCACTAAATAATTGTGGAAGTTGTAAATATGCAAGGGCGCTCGCATGAAGTTGGTTCCACTTTTTAGTGCCACTTAAGAAATTAGAAATGGACTTCCGAAGTGCAAATCAAGAACGCATATGTGTTATTGATGGTACGTTTGGAATAACCTGAGCCCAAACACAAGGCTAAGGTTCGTAAGGAAGTAACACATTTGCGATATTTAACATTTAAAAAACGCATGTCACATATGCGATATATATCACAAGTGCGATATATCGCATATGCAATATTGAAAACAAAAGAAAAAACAAAATAGAGGCCGCAGGACTCAAATTTATCATTTGCATAGTCGAGAATCGGGAAAGCGAAAAACCGCATGGGCGAAATAACGCAGAGGCAATTTGTGTTTTAGCTTTTGGAGGTCAAGTTGGAGGTGGATTGGCTCCAATGGCAGGTAAATTGTCTTATCCATTTCAGTTAGCCTTCAATTCTTTATTGTTTTCCATAATTTCATAGTTTTTATAATTATTTTAAACAAATTTAATAAAAAAAATTGAATGAAATCAAAGAATGATTAAGTGAAACAACTTGTATTTATTTGTTTAAATCTTAACAAATAACAAAAATGAACAAGACAATGTGGAAAACCCACCACAACCTAACCCACAAGACAATGTGGAAAACACACCACAACCTAACCCACAACCTAACCCAAACATGAACCCAAACCCAAACCCGGAGGGGGAACAAGATCGAAACTCACAGATTATTGCGCGTTTGGTGTCATGGAGGTGCCTTAGGTCGTCTATTAGAGGGGGGGATCATTTGAGAGAGTCTTTAGTCGATGCATTGGACACAATAAGAAACATAAATTCCAATTCCCAAGGAGCTCTGTACAACATTAGCTCATACAGAGAATCCAGGAAGCAATACTACTCCGATGGATTTACTTATAAAGACATCAAAGCCCTTAAAATTACAAAAGAGAAACTATTTTCATTATTCTAGGACCCTAGCACCGGATTCGTTCCACCCACTAGTCGAACACACATTTCCATAGACTGGTGCGTTGAACCAAATATAAAGGCCAGTTGGATGGATCGTTGGTATATGGTCTTCGATGAAGACCCTCATGGGAATAGGGACATCCCATTTTATTTCCTTAGGAAGTTGTATGCAGAATTCATTCTAGGGAAACATGTTAACTACTTCGATATCTTAGGCTTCCAGGGTGTTGGTCATGGGATGCCCCAAGATAGGGAAGGGGCCAAGACGGATCCTAACCATGTGCCACGCCCTCCATGTACACCAAAACCCTCTCAGCTATATCCTCCTACAGGTCCTATGATTAAGGATACACAGGAGGCATTATTTGACTTGGCAGATACATTGCTTTAGCATGGGACTGATGTCCAAGGCAATGTAGACCAAGTGGTTGGCACTTCTAAGGCGGGCCCATCTACAGATCACACAGGAAATGTAGAGCATTCAAAGCATCGTGTTACTCCACACCCTTGCACATCGTGTGGAGGCATATGCTATGGCCCTGCTTCAGACTTCCGAGATGATGGATTACTTCACTTTGTAAGTAAAACTCATTATTTTCATATTATATTTTGTTTCATATCAAAATTTTCAATTGTTTCGCAATTTATTTCTATTTAATTATCGAACAAATTATGTGAACAAATATACAGCCGGTGTCCCATGCCACACTAGAGTCGCATAGTCTGTCGATCAATGTTGAGAACATTGATGTGGCTGTCAATATTGCATACGGGTTTGGTTCTTCACCAATAGAGGTAAGAACTATACTTGTTAATTTGTCAAATTTATTTACATATTTATAGTATGGATTGTAACATTCAATACATCCTAATTTTGATACAACATGTTTTATGCTAGGTGATTAGGATGAGTACATTGAATCTCAACCTATTCCCTTTCATGCAGAGGTAGATTCCCAAACACAGGTATTATTTTAAATATGCTTTTAATTATGTTTCGCTTTCTTTGGAAAAATCATTTTTCATCCATCATGTATATGTCTCATTTTCTTTGTATTATCTGACATTGAAATATGTTATGTTATGTAGGGAACCATTGAGCCAAAGAGCACCAATGCGAGGTTGTTGCCGACCCACCTCTTCCCCCCCGCTAGGTACATGTATGTTTCGCTTTATTTGAAAACATCATTTTTCATCCATGTAATATATATGTCTAAGATTATTTTTATTATCTGATATGTTATTTTATGCAGGATTCTATTGAGGCACCAGTGCTTGAAGAGCACTAGATTGATTACCCACCTATCAGAAGCCAGCAGGTACGTTTATGTTTCGCTTTCTTTGAAAACATGATTTTTCATCCATGTAGTATATATGTCTAAGATTGTTTTTATTATCTAAATTTGACATATGTTATTTTATGCAGGATTCTATTGTGAACCGGTGCTTGAAGAGCACCAGATTGATGACCCACCTATCATGAGCCGGTAGGTATGTTTATGTATCGCTTTCTTTTAATTGTGATTTTAATGATTCAACATGTACTTTTTTAATTTTTTGAAATTGTCTAATTGTATCTTTATCCTTTTGTATGTAGGAACGTGAGTTAGAAGAATATGTCCAAACAGGGAGCTTATTCGCTAGTACAAGTAGAAGCCCTTTTTTCTTGTTCCTACTTAATCTATCCACTAGTTACACACCTCCTCTGACAAGGCAATAGGTAAGTTTATGTACCGCTTTCATTATACGTTTATGTATGGCTTTCCCTGATTTGGTGCTTTCTCTTTGTACATTTTTGTAGGTTTATGTACCGCTTTGGGATATGTTACTTTATACAGGAGCTTATTTAGACAGTGGTGCTTGAAGAGCACCAAAGTGAGCTTGTTGTCAACCCACCTCTTCCCCCTAGTCAAGTACATGTATGTTTCTCTTTCTTTGGTAACATCATTTTTCATCCATGTAGTATATATGTCTGTGATTCACAATTTTATCTGAAATTGACATATATGTTACTTTATGCAGGCCCCTAGTGAGGCACCGGTGCGTGAAGAGCACCAAATCAGTGACCCACCTTTGACGAGCCATCAGGTATGTTTATGTATCACTTTCTTTGTATGTTTGTGTATAGCTTTCTTTGATTTGGTGCTTGAAGAGACCCAAATTGGTGACCCACCTCTTCCCCCCCAAAGACATGTATATTTGTTGACATTGGCATATATATTTTTTTATTCCAGCTTGATAGTGAGCAAGTGGTGCTTGAAGTGCACCTAATCAAGGTTGCTGTTAGTGAGGCACCACGACCCACCATTACTTACTCATGTACAGTAAGTAAAAATGTTATTTTGGTTTTGGAATTTGAACAAATGTACATAGAATTTTTAAAGGTTGGTAAATTAACTTACAAAATTTGGTTTTTCTGCATTCTCCACTAATGCAACCTATCCCTCTTGTTCAGTGATGGCGATCACCAGTGAGCAGTCAGAAAAGAAAGCTAGACTTCTCCAAAGACATTGGCAATGGAAGCGAAAGGGGGGATAACTAGAATAAATGTATAGGGGGGATACATAGATGTAGCCTTTTGTTCATATATACAAAGATGCACTTTTTGATCCACTATTTTGTATTATGCCCATGTGGCATGACAATTTTTGTAACATTATTTCTATACATATATAATATAAAGCAAAGTTCAAATTTATACATATATGGTTGACTTGATCTTGGAACATGATATGTGTGGTTCACATGTGTGCTAACTTATGAATTTCCAATACTTCAAGGAAGAATTTATGACTCATAAACTTTTTAACATTATGGTTATCCTCAACTTTTTAACATCATAACCATACCATACACTAACTAAATTACATACACTAACAATCATAACACTATGTCATGCATGGATGTGTAATATATACCATATCATACCCTACAATACCCTATGATACTAACATCATACAATTCTAACATACAATAACATACCCTACAATACCCTATGACACTAACATTATACCATAATAACATGAAATAACATACACTACATTACCCTATGACACTAACATCATACCATACTAACATACAATAACATACCATAACATAACATACAAACAATATACCATAACACTAAGTCATGCATGCATGTGTAATATATACCATATCATACCCTACAATACTAACATCAAACCCTACAAAACCTAAATTGGTTGAAGTAAACCCTAGTTCCATCTCATTATTTGTCAACCCTAGTGATAGCATGCAAAGTGGTGTTCATGAAAGACTAGCTGGTTTCCGATTTGTACATGGCCATGTGTTTCTAGTTCCCTCTCTTAAATTTCAAATTTCTCACTAAACCCTAGTTCCATCTCATACCTTGTCAACCCTATTTGGAGCATGCAAATTGGTGTTCATGAAAGCCTAGTTGGTGCATGCAAGTATTGGTGATCATGTGTTTCTAGTTCCCACTCTTAACTTGCAAATTGCTCACTAAACCCTAGTTCCATCTCATACCTTGTCAACCCTAGTTGGAGCATGCAAATTGGTGTTCATGGAATCCTAGTTGGTGCATGCAAGTATTGGTGATCATGGGTTTCTAGTTCCCTCTCCTAACTTGCATGATTGCTCACTAAACCCTAGTTCCATCTCATACCTTTTCAACCCTAGTTGGAGCATGCAAATTGGTGTTCATGAAATCCTAGTTGGTGCATGCAAGTATTGGTGATCATGTGTTTCCAGTTCCCCCTCCTAACTTGCATGATTGCTCACTAAACCCTAGTTCCATCTCATACCTTGTCAACCCTAGTTGGAGCATGCAAATTGGTGTTCATGAAAGCCTAGTTGGTGCATGCAAGTATTGGTGATCATATGTTTCTAGTTCCCTCTCCTAACTTGCATGGTTGCTCACTAAACCCTATTTCCATCTCATACCTTGTCAACCGTAGTTGGAGCATGCAAATTGGTGTTCATGAAATCCTAGTTGGTGCATGCAAGTATTGGTGATCATGTGTTTCTAGTTTCCTCTCCTAACTTGCAAATTGCTCACTAAACCCTACTTCCATCTCATACCTTGTCAAACCTAGTTGGATCATGCAAATTGGTGTTCATGAAATCCTAGTTGGTGCATGCAAGTATCGGTGATCATGTGTTTCTATTTCCCTCTCCTAACTTGCATGATTGCTCACTAAACCCTAGTTCCATCTCATACATTCTCAACCCTAGTTGGAGCATGCAAATCGGTGTTCATGAAAGTGGGATATGGTTGCTAGTTTTGAAGTTAATTTGGTGGCGCTCCATAGGGAATCTAATTTGGCTTGGAAGTGGGATATGGTGCTAGTTTTGAATTTAATTAGAATATTAGACATGGTTCTTGGTGCCCGTTATTGGTTCCTCTTTGTCATTAATCCATCATTTGATACCAAAACCCATGTTGTTGGGATAAAACATTTGTTAATGGGGCTCGTGGTCTTTGCATAATAACCCACGTCATTGCCTAGGGCATGTGTAGGGAATCCCATTAGAGGAAATTTCAACTCAAAATGGGCCTCCTAAGGAAAATTAATAAAATAATAGCTAAAATAATAAAATAATATTTATTAATTTTGAAGGAAGAAAAGAAAAAAACTACTTTTTTGTTTGTATTTTTGACATATCTCCCTGTGTTTTTACTCAAATTTTGAATGGGAGAGCTCCCTACATGTGATATGTGGCCACCACATTGAGAAGCGGCACACTAGGGATGGATCTTGAGGAAAAATATAGGACCTTATGTTGTCATGGTCCTTGTGTAGGGTCCTACACATAATTACTTTACCTTACAAGTGAGATATGTTGGACATTTCAATATGTGTAACATTGATAAAGATGATTATTGTGGCCTCTAGCAGCCCACGAACTAAATTTAGGGTCTTATTCCATATTAATTTTCTATGCGGTTGATGGTCCATGCATGCTAACCTAGACTACCACATAAGAACTACATATGGATGTTAGTTTTTCAACATTAAGCTAGCATATCATTAGGATCTTTAAATTGAGAGAAGAACAAGCACATCAATCAAACATAAGAGACAATGAACACAGTGTTTTTCCTCGGGGAAACCATCAATGGAGAAAACCCCGCAACTTCCTCTGAGATAGAATTAGCACCAAAGTGAAACCCAAAAATAGTAAGACAATCTCTTGACAATAGTAAGCTCTTTCCTCTTGCCCCAGTGTCTTTCTCTTCCTCAACTATGAGCTACACTTGAGTGTGTAGGAGATGTGTGCTAAATAGAGAGTCCAACTCTCTATTTATACTAATCCCGACATGACTAAAACCCTACTAGGGCCGACCTCACCAGGAGATTCTAATAACCCTAGTGCCCCGGAACTGCGGAGACTTTAACCCTTAGATAATAGGAGGGTTACCCACAATGACTTGACATGACTTGTTTACATTATTGATTCTCTTGATCGAAACATCAGGGCATGACCTAACACAAGAACATCCTAGAATAAACATCAGGTTACAATATATGAGAAATACAAGTGAATACATTTTGAAGTTACAATTACATTAACACTCCCTCTTAACTAGGAAGGTATTCTCTCAACACAATTTTCATCACTGGTCTTTTTCTCTGGGTCTTCTTGTCATATGCATCTTGAAGTCATCTTCATCTTCAAGTATTCTTTGTCTTCAAGTCATCTTTGTCTCTATATCTGGATCATCACTGGATCTGGATCATCATCACTGGATCTAGATCATCACTTGATATAGATCATCTGTAGCATCATTCCTGGATCTGGATCATCCCTCGATCTGGATCATCTCTGGAGCATCATCTTTGGATCTAGATCTTCCCTCGATCTAGATCATCAATACTGAATATTCATGGGTTCTATCTCATGATTCTTCTTGTCATAGGAAGTTCTACAGAGCCAACCCTTTTTCATGTTGGATGTAGGCCTAGCCACCATGTAGATATTCGCCCAGCACTTACATCTAATCATGTAGGAAATAACCTATAATCATATCAGAAAGGCATTCCCAACACTCACATCTGACCATGTGGGAACCAATCCCACAACCCTGTCAGAAAATCCCAGCACTCACATTTGACACATGCAAGGAACCAATCCAACATCCATGTTCAAAAAGGCTCTACACTTACATTCGACACATGCGAGACATGCATGTTCGAAAAGGATCTACAATTACATCTGACACATGCAAGGAACCAATCCAACATGCATGTTTAGAAGGGCGTGCACTAACATCTAATCAAGTAGGAACCAATCCTACATTCATATCAGAATGGCCCCCAGTCCCAGACTAAGCTACCTGGTAACTGACCAGGTGCCTCCATTCCCAGAATGGCAGTTGCCCTTACATCTGTCCTACTCAATAGAATGGCCAGCACTCACATTTGAAATGGGAGGAACCTAATCCTTTAACCATGATAGAATGGCTCAGCCCTTGCATATGACCTACTCTTTAGAATGGCTCTATCAGTCCCAGACTGAGTGTTCCTAGTAATTGACCAGGTACCTCCATTCCAATAATGGCATTCAACACTCATATCTAACATGGAAGGAACCAATCCTCTCACGAGGACAGAATGGCTCAGCCCTTACATCTGACCATGGAAAGAACCAATCCTCTAACCATGTCAGAATGGCTATGGGACTCATGACTTTCCCTTGGAGGAAACCTCGATGTGGAGAACACCAAGCTTCTCCATGAAGTACTCAAACTTCACCCTATCCAATGGCTTCATCAATACATCAGCTATCAGTTCCTCCATTGCAATATATTGGAGCTTCACTGCTTCCCTCTGCACCATATCCATGATATAGTGATACTTGATCTCAATATGCTTTGACTTGTCATGGAACACTGGATTCTCTAACAACTTCACGCAACTCTGGTTGTCACAATGTATACAAGTAGCATCCATCTAGAGATCAAATAAATCATATAGTAGCTTCTGCAACCATAATGCCTCACAACTAGCTGAAGAAGCTGCGACACACTCTGCTTCAGCTGTACTCAGTGCCATACATGATTGCTTCCTGCTAAACCAAGAGATCACACCTGATCCCCTATTGAAGCAATGACCTGAAGTACTCTTCCTATCGATGGTATTGCCTGCCCAATATGAATCAACATAACCCTCTAGGTTAATCTTCTTATTCACCTTGTACTTGAGCCCATAATCAATTGTACCCCTCAGGTACCTTAGAATATACTTTGTAGCAATCAAGTGAACATTTCTCGAATCTATCAAGAAGTAGCTCAAGGTGTTCATAGAAAAGCAAATTTCTTCTCTCGTGTTTGTCAGATACATCAAGGACCTAATCATCTGACGATACATTGTAGCATCAACCGTCTTTGATGAAGCATCGCTCAATAGCTTCAGGTTCGATGCCATAGGTGTGGCCATAGCCTTGCATTCCATCATCCCGAACCTCTTCAAGATCTCTACTGCATACTTCCCTTGTTCGAGGTAGATTCCATCCACATTCTTCCACACCTCCATACCTAAAAAATAATGCATCATACCCAATTCCTTCATTTCGAACTCGGCAGCAAGCTTTCTCTTCGTATCAGAAATCAACCCATCCATACCTATTACAAACAGATCATCTACATACAGTAGAAGCATCACTCAGTTTCCATCTTCAACCTTGTAGTAAAGGTTGGAATTTGCTTTACTCTTGGTAAAGCCCAAACTGGATACAAAGCTGTCAATTTTTCCATACCATGTCCTAGGTGCCTGTTTCAAACCGTACAGGGATTTCTTCAATTTGCACACATGAGACTCCCTATCATGTGTCTCAAAACTGAGTGGTTGTTCTACATACACTTCCTCTTCCACTACACCATTCAAGAAAGCAGTCTTGACATCCATTTGGTGTATCTTCCATTTCATTACTGCATCCAAAGCAAGTACTGATATGATGGAAGTGTATCTGGCTACAGTCTTCATAGTCTATTCCTTCCTTCTGTGAGAAGCCATGAGCCACAAATCTTTCCTTATATTTCTCTATGCTATCATCCACAGCATGCTTGATCTTGTAGATCCATTTGGAAGTTACAACTGACTTCCCTTCTGGTCTTGGGACAACATCCCAAATATTGTTCTTCATGATTGATTGATATTCTTCGATCATCGCATCCTTCCATTCTTTCTGTTCTGCTGCTTCTTCATAACTGGAAGGTTATTCTTTGATAAAGTCACATAGTAAGGCTACATATCCGGAGCAAGATCTGGTTCTCTGTCTTTCTCTATGATTTTCTTCTGGAGCCCCATATCTTTCCACACCTTGGATAATTTCTCGTTTCCTCTTGTGAGGATTCTTCTCCTAAGGTGGATCTACAAGTCTTTGTGGTTCTTCAAATTCTCGATCTTCTTCTTGAATTTCTTCATTCATGGTTGTATCATGAATTCTAGGAGCTTCATATTCTTCAAGGTCTTCATCAAGTCTCTTTCTGGATTTGTTGTAAGTTGTGTCTTCATCAAATGTTACATCCCTACTGATGTTGATCTTCTTGTATCTTGGGTAGTATATTATGTAAGCCTTCAAGCTTTTAGAGTATCCCACAAATATACCCTTCTTTCCTGAAGGATCTAGTTTTGTTCTCTTCTCTTTTGGTATGTGTATGTACACTGGATAGCCGAATATTCTGATATGGCTGACTTCTAGTTTCTTGCCGGAGAAGACTTCTTTAGGAGTCTTATTCTCGAGTACTTTGTGTGGAGTACGGTTCTGTACATACACTCTTTTTCTGGCTGCTTCTACCCATAGATGCATAGGAAGATCCTGATCGTTAGGCATTGCTCTTGCAACTTCCATGATAGTTATATTATTCCTTTCTGCAACCCCATTCTGTTGTGGATTGTAAGGAGTGGACAACTCCCTCTTAATCCCTGATTCTTTGCAGAAGTCTTTGAATTCATTTGATGTGAATTATCCACCATTATCTGATCTAAAGGTCTTGATCTTTTTTTCTGTGTGGTTCTATATCAAGGCTTTGAATCCCTTGAACTCACTGAATACTTCATCTTTGTTCTTCATGAAGTAAATCCATGTCTTCCTAGAAAATCCATCAATGAAAGAAACATAGTATACATACCCGCTTAGTGAACTTGATGACATTGGACCGCATACATCGGAGTGGATGATTTCCAAGATTCATTTTTCCTTGCTCTTACTACTTGGAAATGTCTTCTTTGTATTCTTCCCTTTCACACATCCTTTGCATACCCCTTCATGTTTTGCTTGAATTTCTGGAAGACCTTCAACAGCTTTGCTTGCAAGTGATAGTGCTCTATAGTGCACATGTGCAAGCCTTCTATGCCATAGTTCATTTGGCTCTATTGTGTCATGGACCATATCTTGTTCTGAATGTCCCTTCAACTTGTATAAACCTCCTTCTTGTTCTCCAATAACTATTGCATTGTCAATAGTCTTTCCTCTTGGCCACATGATAACTTGGCCATCTATAAATCCAACCCTCATGCCTTTTGCATCCAGTGTAGATATGGAGAGAATGTTCTTCTTGAGTCCTGGTACAAATAGAATATCCTTCATTTTTGTAGACTTTCCATAATCTAGCTTCTAGGAGGATTCACCACTACCTTTTATTGGATATTGGTAGTCATCTCCTAGCTTCACCTTATGGGGTGAATTATGTTTGGATAGTTTCTCAAAGGATTCTTTGAAACCTGTCATGTGTTTGGAATCCCCACTGTCAATAATCCAATCTTTTCTTCCATGAGTGATAGTTCCCTTGAGAGAGGAAATCAGAACACATTCATCATCGCTTGAATAGTCTTCACTTTCTTGCTTTACTCTCTTCCTTGGAGGATCATCATCCTCAGCAGTGTGAGCATGATGTTTTCTTTTGGACTTATTCTTCTTCTTGGATCCATTCTTATTCATGGGACAGTTTCTAGAAAAGTGTCCTATTTCATCACATGTATAACATCTGAGTTTAGATGAACCTTTTTGATGAAAATGCTTATCTTGGTGATGATTGTTAACACCCAAAAATGGTTAACTACCTCATCTACCGCATTACATGGCTCATTTGTCCACTTTCCTACCATATCTCTATCAAAAACCCATAAAACCATCTAAAAGGTCACCAAAAAGCTTAAAATGCCTCCAAAAGGCTATAAAATCCTTTTTTCCTCCAAAAATATCCAAAAAGGAATAAAAAATGTAAAATAATGAGGAAAAAAGAGGAAAAAACCCTAAACAGCTAAAACCCTAAAAAGCTGACCTAAACCACATGGTTTTATAAATAAGTGATGGAGACCCATTATTCCATATCCACTATCATAAGCATCCTGCCTCTGCCGAAATTGTTCTCGAAACCCTAGCTTACCATTAAGCTACTTTCACCATTGAGAACTCTTCTTGGCCCATTTCCACCATCGGAGAAAGAGAAGAAGCAGCTTGTAGCTCGAAGCCACCGACATCGGACCAGCGCAACGGACTCCATCAACCTCCTCATTGGAGGTAACATTAATCAAAATTGTTATTTACTTTTCACCGTATTGCTTCATGTTATTTAGCTTTTACCGTATTGCTTCATGAATGTCTAGATTAGCTTTTATTTCCGTTTAAACATTATTTAATTTATATATCATTGAACTGCTACTAAGGAATCCATATTCCTTAGTAGGTGCTCATTCGTACAAGCTAGGGCTAAAACCCTAGCAACAGTTTTGGCGACTCCGCTGTCTTTTTTAATTTAATCTTTCCGTACTGTACTTTCAGCTGTCGTTTTCGGCCACCAGAAACTGCACTTTTTTCTTCCACAGTCGCGGACCGACCGCGTATTTCTGGCCCTAACCCGCGACCAGCCCGCCGCTGTCGGCCATTTTCCTGCGTCCTGGATGCGTCTTTGAACTTTCCCAGTTGCGCCCCAACCACGCTTTTTCAGCCCACAGCCGCGCTCCGACCGCAGCTGTTTAGCAGAAAACCGCGTGCCGACCGCACCTGTTCACCCCAAACCCGCGGTTCGACCGCCACTGTAGCCAAAAAACTCGCGATCTGCGCGCGACTATTGCCTTCAAACCCGTGGTCCGACCGCGCGAGTCCGCCCCATACCCGCGGTCCGCGAACTTTTTTTGTTTGCCCTTGTTTCTGCACCGAAATCCAGCCACTTTGCTTCCATTTTCCTGCACTTGCACAGCCACCTGTTCCACTTGCACCCTACATCCATTTCTGTCCCTTGTTTACAGCATTGTTTAAAAGATTTTAGCATTATTTATTTCAGAAAAAAACGCATTATTTATTACAGTTTTTCATACATTATTATTGTTATTGAGGAAGTTGCCATGGCACTTTTATTTTGGATTCACAACCTCACCAGCACACAATCTATCCCCTAATTCAAGTAAGACCTAAAATCTACTTAACTCAACCAACACTATAACCTCATTTGAGGAACACAAAAGAATTTTGTAGTTAGGTAGGATCGGGGGGAATAGGCTTCCAATAACACCCCTCGGTTATTTACACGTGAGACATAGTTGTTGTCCATTAGGGAACCAAAATCCCTTAGTATTTGTTGACATGGTCACAACCGGTTTATCAGAGGGCCTCTCCCTTAGGAGGGTTGAAGTCGTGAGATTGGTTCCGGAAGTCTGAGTGGAATACCGAAATCCATTCAGTAACTGAAGGGCTACCTTTCGCAGTTCTCGGAATACCCCTGTATAGGGATTATTGCGGTAAAGGACTAAGCGGCAGATTTACCTTTCTGGACGTGTCATGAACGGGGTATCTTAGTTGCCATACTTCTAGGTTTGCGTACCCGGTGTCCCTCCCGGTAGGGGGATACTTTAGCCATTTGACTTTCCTATTTATATTGTCTGACTTGGATTTCATCACCTTGCAGAGGATATACTTAGTTGAGTCATAATACTATTAGTTAGGTGTTTGCATGCTCCCTTACCTCCTCTGGGTCTAGTGAGTCCACCTATTTTTTCTTTTTTAGGAAACCGACTGCTTATTGGTATTCTGACCACTTTGTTGACACTCCGCCTATTGTAGCACGCAGTTACACTAGGTGTTTTGAGTTGTTTTTTGGCCTGAGTGCCTTATTTTTCGAGCTCTCCTTCTGCACACACGGTTGCATTAGGGTTTTTGAGTTGTTTTTTCGACACCACAACCCACATATTTGAAACCACTTGTCACCATTGACTCTCTGAGACATTCTCGTCGCCTCAGAGGCGAGCCCCCACAGCACGGTTCACTTGACACCACCCGTCATCACCGTAGATCTCGAGCCTTGTCACTCGACTCCACTCGTCAGCGGCATAGGACTCCGTCACCAAATTCCGAGAACACTCTTTACACTGCCCCCAGTAGCCCCATGGCTGGCGTGAATCCTAATCCCTTCATTATGGGGACCACCGGCGGTACATCCGCCTCTATACCAGTTACCACACCCATCATGGGTATGCCCTCCACGGGAAGCCCGTCTACCATTCCCCTCACCATACCTATTCCCACGGCAGGAATACCCATACCCACTCCATTAGTAATTCCTACCGCCCTTGGTGGCGCAGGACCTTCTCATGCCGCCGTAGTTCCCCCACTTGGGGGTAACCTCCCTCACATGACCCCTCCACCTGGGGGCATGGGCCCCAACGGGGTCCAACCCACTACCGTGCCACACCCGTCATCCAGTTTGCCATACATGGCTAGCCTCAACCTACCTGACCTAGCCAGGTTAACCAACGACCCCATCCGGCACAACCCTGTGTGGCCCCACATGCCTACCAAACTCCCCTCTGACATCCCTAAATTTGAGGGTAAGGCAGGTGAAGACCCACAGAACCATATCATGTCTTTCCATCTATGGTGTTCCTCCAATTCCATAGTAGATGACTCCATTCGCCTCCGTTTATTACAGCGCACTTTCACTGGCTCGGCTGCCAAATGGTATATCGAGCAACCCCACGGAACCCACACCACCTTTACGTCCCTGGCCTCGACCTTCCTCCAATTCTTCCAGTTACTTGTTCGCTATGACGCAGGCATCGAGATCCTCCTATCATGCAGACAGAACACGGCCACCCATATCACAGACCACATCCATGAATGGCGACGACGCCGTAGCCTATGCAAAATCAAGCTAGATGACTGGATCTTCCTAGATTGGTTCCTTAAGTCCCTCCTTCCACTCATAGCTAAGGATGTGGCAGCCGAACGACCCCAGACTGAAGAAGAGGCTATCCTTAAGGCCCAGCAGTTTGATCTCATTTACGCCAAGTCGGGTTATCTTTACACCATCATACCGGATGCCCCTCGAGGCGATCCCCCACATCACGATGCGCCAGGGGCATCCCACGCTGCCGATGGCATCATTGGCCTCCTCTCTTCGCAGCCTCATCCCTTTTCCATAGCCCGTCCTACTCCTGGACCTGAACTTTCACGGGCTACATCACAGTCCGGAGAAAACAACTCGTATGCTCAAATGCCACATCAACACCATTCCCATGGACCCTCATGTCCACCTCAGTGTTTCGGTAATATGATTCCCGCTTACACCCCCCCGGTCGCACCTCAGCCCTACTATCACCAGCAGGCTGCACCAGCTTCTACGCCGTCTCCAGCTCAACCTCATTATTACCAACCACAGCCAGCCCCTGCGGCAAACCCACAACCCGCTCCACAGCACTACCAACAACCTCCTCAAGTAGCTGCACCAGTTCAGCCTCCACCTCCATATTATCCACCGCAGCCCGCTCCCGCACCTACGCAAACCCCGAATCCACCTACTACCCAAGGGCAGGTTTACGCCCAAGAAAACCCACCGCAAAACCAGAACAACCAACTCAACCAGGGCCAACAAAACCGCGGCAGGGGCCGAAATCGGGGGAACAACCAGCAGACCGAGCAAGCGGGTCAACACCCTAATCTCCCTACTAATAATAACGCGACCCCTACCAACCAAAACCCTGATCGCCCGCCCAAGCAGGCTAAAAACCCCAACTTGCGAACAAACTTCCCTTGTTCTGTTTGCGGGGTCTATGGACACTACACACATTTTTTTCCACTGATGGAGCGAGTTCAACACCTTTTGGCTGCTGATAGATTAAGCCAAGGACAGGGGGCTCCCCAAGCACCACCCAATCCCCCACAACCTCAGCAGCCACCTTTGGTGCTGCAAAACCCCTTACCAAACCAAGGCTTAGTGAACACTGAACCATTGGTTCCCCCTCAAGATACTGTGCCTATCCAACAAATCACTTACGCTGCGCCTGATCAACCCCCGTCTGACTCAGGTACCCACCATCTGTTGATGATGTCCTCCGATGAGGTCAACCTCCAGACCCGGCAGAACCAATATGGCTCCACCCCAGAAGCACCACCTGCCAATAACCCCACTAACGCTCATCCCACCGATCAGCCGTTACATATACATCTACCTCCACTAGATGGAACTCCCAAAGCACCCCGTTTCCCACTTCGCCGTATCAATAACAACCCCAATGCGCGGGCTGCGCCANGCATCATGATGTTCCCTCATGAGGGACGCGTGGTCAAAGTTGACCAACTCATGTACTACGATCCCAAGGCCGCCGCGACACCCGAAAATGTTCTCCCCATGATCGAACAAACTATCTCGGGTACCCCCAACACAGCCGTTTCTTCTATAGGGCCCATGCTCCCCATAGTTGAACAACTTATTTCAGATGCCACCACCTCCTTGGTTTCTTCTGTAGGGCCCGGAGTTTACTCAGACACACCGATGACCTCCACTTTTCCATCTCTCCCACCATTGTCATTTAATACTGAAGTGGCCGACCTATTGACTCTGTCCCACCACACGAGAACCCCTAGTAATCAACCACCATTGTTACCTCAACCCCCTTTGGTACCTAGCCACATCGGTGCCACACCCATACATACCATACCTTTCCTCTTCCCTCCCTCAGGAGTGGTTAGCGCCCCAGTCATGGCTACCCTTAGCCTCCCTGGGTTAACCCTAGGATTACCCATTTGGTATCTTTCGCCTTCAGTTCGTCCGCCGACACCAGATGTCGTCCTGCAACCGGTGCAACCCATTGCCACTACTAGTCGACCACCTCCCGGTGTCGCTACCCCGTCAACCCCCGCGAAACCACCTCCCGATTTCGCTACCTCGTCAACCCCCGCGAAACCACCCCCTATTTTCACCAAACCCACTGGGGGCAGAGGCCCCCAACCTTACACTGCTGTTCCACCTCCTAAGACAGTCAAAAACCCCCCTGTATTTCATGCCCCTCCCAAATGCGCGCTGTGCAATGAGTTGGGCCATGCGACTCACCTATGTCCTCATTTACCAGCATTAAAGGAATACATGCAAATGCTCGACGACGACCCCACTATCCCGGTTGTCCATCTAGATTCAACCCCTATGCCTCGCGACAAATCCCTGCGCACTAACCACTCATGTGCCTTATGTGATGTTTACGGGCATTATTCCCATCACTGTCCCGATCTCCCCGAGTACAGAATAGCTCTCTTTGAGATGAACAATCTCGATATTGAGATGGCACCCCTCACCATTACAGAGATCCACTCCCCAGATCTGGATCTGGAGATGGAAAACCTCACCATTGAAGAGATCCTCCCCTCAAATCTGGATCTTGAGGCAACCCAACTCCCCATTGTGGAGATCCGCCCCCCGGAATCTTCTTCTTCAAAAGACTTCGAGACCATTTATATGTTTTCTTCCATCACCACCCCCCCGGCAACCGATCTGACAACCCAAACATTCCACAGTGATGAAGAAATTCTTGAGGCTCTCACTGCCCCAGATTATCCATGGGATGACATGCACCATCGTTCATACTTTCTCCCAGATGAATCATCTTCTAGCACTGCTCCTCAATTTGCAGTAGAATCCAAAGACTTCCTTCCCCCGAAGGTCGACTGGTTCAAGGACCCTATTCCTGCTCCTGACGCCTTCGAAGAGGGTAACATGGCCAACATCTCACCTGTTATCCAAATCGATCTTGCTGCCCCCGGGGGCACCCCCGAACTTATCGCTTTAGGAGCATCTTGCACTGAGCAGGAGATTGAAGAGTATAAAGCACTCTTCAAAGAATTCCGTGATGTCTTTGCCTGGTCCTATACCGAAATGTCTGGCCTTGACCCTACCATTATAGAACACCACATCGACACATGGCCTGATATAACCCCTGTTCGTCAGAAACAGCGTCCCATACACCCCTCCAAACTTCCAGCTGTAAAAACAGAGATCGAGAAACTTCGCACAGCAGGATTCATTTATCCTATTGCCTATACCACATGGGTTTTAAACCCTATTCCTGTCAACAAGAAACAAGGCACCCTTAGAGTATGCACTGACTTCCGAGATCTAAACCGCACCTGTCCCAAAGACAATTTCCCTACGCCATTTATTGACCAGCTCATCGATGCATGTGCGGGGCATGAAGTCCTCTCATTCATGGACGTTTTTTCCGGATATAATCAGATACAAATCCGCAAGGAAGACCAATACAAGACCGCCTTTACTACCCCATGGGGCACTTTTTCCTATCGTGTTATGCCCTTCGGCCTCAAAAATGATGGTGCAACATTCCAGCGGGCCATGACCTATTTTTTTCATGATTTGGTCCAAGTCCTACTCGTATACTTAGATGACCTTACAGCTTGTTCCCAGATACGATCAGACCACCTAAACGACCTTCGGCAAGTTTTTCTGCGTTGTCGCAAATATCAGATCCGCTTGAACCCACACAAGTGTGTTTTTTGCGTTCCAGCAGGCCGATTGTTAGGGTTCATTGTTTCCCACAAAGGAATTACCGTTGATCCACTGAAAGTCTAAACCATTTTAGACCTTCCCTCTCCCCGAACGCTCAGGCAGCTCCAAAGTCTGCAAGGGCAATCTAATTTCCTTCGACGCTTCATTCCCGATTACGCCACAACCGTTCATGGTTTCTTGCGCCTACTCCATACCCAAGTACCCTTTGTCTGGGACGAGCAAGCAGAAGCTGCATTTAATGCCCTCAAGAAATCTCTCACACAAGCCCCCTTGATCTCCCCTCCGAATTTCTCTCAAGACTTCACCCTCTACATCTCGGCATCCGAGTATGCTGTGTCAGGAGTCTTGGTCCAAGAAGACGCCTCACGCCAAGAACATGTCATTTACTACGTCAGCCAGACCTTGTCCGGCCCACCCCTACGTTATACACATGAGGAGAGACTAGCCCTAGCAGTGGTCTTTTCCGTCCAAAAATTGCGACACTACATTTTACTTAGTCATACCACAGTCGTCGCCGAATCTAACCCCATGGTATCTCTCTTAAACCGGCGGCTCCTGCAAGGTCGTGTGGCTAAATGGGTCATTATCCTCCAGGAATATGACCTCACTTTCCGAACACCCAAGAGCACCAAAGCCCTTGCGCTTGCCCAGCTCATGATGGATCTCCCTTCCTTTATCCCAGCCCCACCTATCTCCGAAGAGTTACCCGATAATCACTTATTTACCATCTCGTCCGATGACCCGTGGTATGGCGATATCTTGTTATACCTGTGAATGCAGAAGTTTCAACCCACAGTCACTCGGAACGGACGTCGTCGTATCCGTCACCATGCCTCTCGCTACCTCCTCATTGGAGATGTCCTTTACCGGCGAGGAATCGACACAATTCTTTGTCGTTGCCTTACACACGAGGAAGCTGAACAAGTCCTTAATGATTGTCATAGCGGTGCCTGCGGCGGCCATTTCTCAGGGATGGCCACTGCCCAAAAGGTCGTCCGCGCCGGATATTTCTGGCCCACACTATTCACCGACTGCATCAATGCGGTCAAGCATTGCCATAACTACCAACTTTTCGCCCCCAAAGCTCGGACACCACCTGCTCCGTTACACCCAGTAGTCACCGTTGGTCCCTTTTGTAAGTGGGACATCGACTTCATGGAGTGTAGACCCACATCAACGAACGGCCATAAGTACATCATTGTCGCCGTCGATTACTTCACCAAATGGGCGGAAGCCATGCCCACCTTCAATTGTAAGGCTGACACTGCTGCCCATTTCTTCTTCAACCATGTCATCACTAGATTCGGGGTCCCTCAACAGTTGGTATCTGACCACGGATCACATTTTGAAGATCGTGTTTGGCACGAGTTATCCACCCTCCTCAGGTTCGAACACCAATTTTCCTCGGCTTACTACCCCCAAGGGAACGGTCAAGTAGAAGCAGTTAACAAAATCCTGAAAACCATACTCCAACGCACCGTCGATCGGCATAAGTCAAATTGGCACCATATGCTATTTCCTACCTTATGGGCTTACCGTACATCCACCAAGACCACCACTGGTTTTACCCCATTTCATTTGGTTCACGGTGTAGAGTCTGTCCTCCCCATTGAGTGTCAGATACCTGCCTTACACATCGCTGTTGATCTCCTCCCCTATACCTCCCCCCTTGAGCAACGTTTGCTATCCCTCGAAAAAGCCGATGAAGATCGTCGTGCCACTCTCCGAAATATCGAAGCTGCCAAAACACGCTCCAAAGCCCATTATGACAAACATGTCCACCCTCGAACTTTCCACGAAGGGGACCTCGTCCTCACCTATGACCAAGCCAATGACAAAAAAGGTAAAGGAAAATTCGAGTCCATGTGGCAAGGCCCTTACATTGTGCAAACTTGCCTCGGCAAGGGGGCATACATTTTAGCAGACTCTAAAGGACGACCCTTATCCAACCCCCGGAATGGGTTGTATCTTAAATGTTTCTACCCATAACCGAAACCGCGACCTCATGGGTCCGCATTTGCACAGTTTGCTCTCTTTTTGTTTTTCACCGTTTTTTACCATAATCTCATATTCATCGCATTTTTGCATGCCCACAGATGGATCCTCTTCCACCTTGTTACATCGGTTTCGCTGATGGTGCCAGCCGCTGGTCTCCCAACCTAGCTTCTGCAGCATGGGTCTTATACTCCCCTTCCAACGAACGCATCCACCTTGACGGAATATGTATCGGCGCTGCTACCAATAACCAGGCGGAGTATGATGCTGTGACCGGTCTCCTAACTGCTGCCCTCCAGATGGGCATACGTCACCTTCATGTGTTCTTAGACTCCCAACTACTTGTCTCCCAGCTCAACAACTGCTACCAGGTGCGTGATCCCTGCCTATTTAAAAAATTCCTGCGTACAAAACAACTTAGCCAACAGTTTGAATCCATCACATTCACACATGTCCCAAGAGCTTACAATAGTGTCGCAGATCAAATGGCGAACAATGTCCTAGACTGGCATATCAATCACACTATGTAACACCTCCATCATGCATCATTACCCCATAGCATCTCACCCAACCATACAAAAAACCAAAAAGACTGCATTACATCAACATTTGCATCCATACACATAAAGCATAAATATCCATAGGGCATCCACGTGCCTGATCATACATACATTATACTGCATCACATAAAATACGCAGGGGGCATCCACGTGCCCAACACCCTAGACTACTTGCATCCATGTGCAATACAAACACATCAAACATCATAAAGCGCATCCATGTGCGTACAAATGAGATAATATCACCAAAAAATGTGCATCCACGTGCATATATATATATACAAGACAAAAAATACATGTTCCGAACTATACATATTCTGAATACCCCAGTACTCAGCTCTACAAAAAATATATATGTGCATCCCTCAAAGCTCATCAAGTACAGGCTGAAGCTACAAAATATCGAAGGGAGTCCCCTGCACTCCCTAAAGGGAGTCATATCCCGCATCACTATCCGTGTCAGCAGCCTCTGACCCCTCCTCCTGCTCCTCCTCTGACGAGTCCTCATCTCGCCTAAGCCTCGGTGCCCGTGCTCATGCCCTCTCCGCCAAGAGAGCCACCCGGATCGCTATCCCTCTGAAATCCCGAGGCACCTGCCTACAATCCCGAATCACATCTCGAGGAAGGTCCTCCCACCCCACATCGCTCACTCCCGTCAGCAGCCGCCCTAGCAGCC
This sequence comes from Pseudotsuga menziesii, assembly GCA_001517045.1. NCBI lineage: Eukaryota > Viridiplantae > Streptophyta > Pinopsida > Pinales > Pinaceae > Pseudotsuga > Pseudotsuga menziesii. The sequence continues at coordinate 131,121 of LPNX010199448.1, read as the reverse complement.
CCCGTACAGACTCTAGTGCCACATCTGCGTCCCGCCGATGCACCTGACCTCGCCCAGGAAAAGCCGGAACTGCCACTATCCCTTGCCGCACCACATGCCCTGGCGGCGGCTGCGGGCCCACATCTGCAGATCAACCACTTGTCAGTAACTATATATCAAACATATATCATACATAACATAAAAACTAGACAAAACAATTAAAATGATACATACCATCTGGACCCCATGCCTGTCCTGGTGGATGAGGCGCATCTGGATCCCCTGTGTAGTCCATGTCCCTATAAGGAAAGTCCTCCAGCGTCAGTGGTAACTGGAGCCACTGCATGTACAACTCATCCGTAAAATACCGGCCAACATCACCACCACCACGGCGGCGCATCATCTCCCCCCACCGAATCATACGAGGCTCCCTCATGCCTCCTGCCCAGACCAGCACCCATGGCCGCAGTGTGGGGACTCTCTCCATAAATAAGGCGCACAAGAACGACCCAAAGCAGAATCCCTTGCCAGCTTCCTTTGCTACGGTCAGCTGTCGCTGAACGCAGGTCAGGAACATCTGACCCCACTCAAAATAAGTCCCCCCCAGTGTACGCTCCACGAGCTGCATCTGACCCCCAGACACCTTCTCAGGTGACTGGGAGCCCAGGATCCGCACTATACATGCACCCGTCACTCGAACTACTGGCTCCCGTAAGTCGCTAACTCGGAGTGCATTCCGATGCACCCGAGCCTCTGCCCCACAGAACCGCACTACCATGTCAACAATATCAAGATCCGCGGACCCTCGCGGCTGGGTGTCTGCTACCCTCCCCAGGTAGGGCAACCCCGTCAGAAAATAGACATCAGTGAGGGTGAGGTCCACCCTCTCCCCCTGCACTCGAAACACCAGTAAGTCTGGCTCCCAGAAACTCACTAAGCGGTTCAGCAGCAACCCTACTGACCGAATCATCGGGATCTCCGCAAACTTCAGTAGTCCGAAAATCCCAAGCATCGCCCGCACACGACGGTCATCTCGGATAATGTCTACCAGCTCCTCTGGCATCTCTTGCTCCCTCCATACCACCCGTGGCATCCTGTCAATCACACAACGAAGCCTCATCAGACTCATGTCCAAAAAACAGACATTCCCACCCTTCCCAAACAACTCTAAACAAGACAATCGCGGTCCAGACCGCGGCTGTCAAGCCGAACAGTCGCGGTCCAGACCGCGGCTGTCAAGCCCAACAATCGCGGTCCAGACCGCCGCTGTCAAGCCCGACAGTCGCGGTACAGACCGCGGCTATCAAGCCGGACAGTCGCGGTCCAGACCGCGGCTGTCAAGACGGACAGTCGCAGTCCAGACCGCGGCTGTCAAGCCGACCGCGGCTGTCCCGGTCGAAACCCACGGTTGGAGACCACGGTTTCGATCACGAAACCCGCGGTCCACCTGTGTGGACCGTACAAAAACCCCCCGGGACCCGCAACCTTCCCCCCAACCGAAAAGAAAAACAGGCATAAGTTCAACAGAATACCTGGCTCTCCCGAAACTCAAATCCGCTGGTCAGATCGTCCAGAAATCCCACGTAAGCTCTGGTTCACTCCGATTGTGAGTCAAATGGAAATAGTGCAAATGACGTGTCATGTTGGGCCCACTTACTATTTATAGTCCGTTGACCCTTTCCTTGTTTGGCCATTTCGAACCCATACGGAGTCCGTTTTCCGAACCGTTTACACCATTGGAACCAGCACGACGAGACCGTCACAATGGTCACTTCGTTGCATCATTTTTTCAAAATTATTTTTTGCCCATTTTTAGACACCAATAGTCGTCTCGATTTGCGTGCCACTTCGGCCGCCCTCCATTTTTCGTACTTTTTATATCGCCGGAATCACTTTTTCGAGCTCGTGATGATGCTTGAGATGCTTTCATGCTCTCACCTAGGTACAATCATAACATTGGGTCTGGACATCTTGCTACCTTGATTAGCGCGCCACATCGGCCGCCGTCTGATTGTTCCACACTTTTTACATGAGCCATTCACTCCTGTCATACTGCAAAGGTTTCGTTATTTTGCCACCATTCATCCACCCTGCAAGGAAGCCCACCAGTGTTCCCCCCCCACCATCAGTTCTGATCATCATAAATGTTCCTTAATTGAACACTTCCTCCTTTCCTGACCATTCCATTAATACAGAGTCCTCTTATTTGCTTTTAGACTCCTTAAATATGAAAGCAACCACGAGCATGAACTATCATGGGCTCAAAAAATCCACATGAGGTGTAGGTACAAAGTTACTTTGTGCCGGTCCTTTCTCGGGCTCAGGTATAGCCTGGTCATCTCCTTCATCATTGTAAGGTCTCTTATTCCCTTATGGTCTCCTCTCATAGTTTCTTGTTCTAATCCCACCAAAACTCTCCTCAGTCCTTCACCTCTTCTCTTGTTGAAACCTCACCCCACTTCACAAAATACCACACTCTTCCTTGACTTCCCTCACAGTCTTGTTGTAACTCCCATGCATCTACCCTGCATCATTCCATCCAACCCTCATCTCTACGGTACGTGTAACATCTGCACACCAAGGATTTACTTTTCGGAGTTCATATTTAGTATTCCTTTTTTGCAGATGAGCATCTTAATCCACAATTGAAAAGACAATAGGAACCTCCCTCTTGGTCCCTGGAAGAATTCCCTTTCTTGGTCCCTGGAAGAATTCCCTTTCTACGTCACTATAGTATTTTACTATGTCAAAATAAAACTTAGTGATATATCCTTCCAAAATGTTGTTGAGACACACTTTGATAGCTCTTGTCACCTTGTTGTTTACCCTTTTTATTTGTTGGATCATTTAGGGGGTCCAGTATTTAGGTTCGCCTCCTTGGAAGTTCCTTTTCTAGAAGGTAAGTTGCGCCAATGACTCATACAAATTTATTGGGAACTCAACGAAGAAAATTTCATGAATATCAGAGTAGATATGAATTCCCAACCACTCTTCCATTTTCATTCTAGAGCTCTGGTTTTCTTCTACTGCAAAATCTCATGCCTTCTGATCGAACTAGTCCTGGATCTCTGGCTTTGTCGAGCACCACAACATGTCCTCTTCTTCCTCACACTATGGTCTCTTCAACAAAACCATTTGTTGACACACTTCAGTCGACGGGGTTTCACTCACTGTCAACACCCTTTGACACAATCTCCCTAAACACTGGCCCAGACAGGTTTTACCCTATCTAGCAACACCTACAAAGCAGATGTAGTCTCACCTGAATGTTTGAGGGAGGGCTATAGGAACCACATTTCTACAAAAAGGAAGAGGACTTGCACACTTAATCTCACTTTGTCGCAATGCAGTTCATAGATCCAGAATATTATAATATATCATTTTTCCAAGCTAGTTATCATCATTCACAGCAAGATCTAATATCACAACAATCATTATTCAAATTATATTGACAAAGATGTTGACATATAAGAACCCATTAAACACATAAAGACTCTGCATCATCTAGATATGAAGAACAACATATATTCAGACACAGATAGATTACATCATTCAGGTTAAAACAAAGACATAGTTTTCATCAACATTCATCTCATATTAGCTTCGAAGATCAAAACACATCCCTTAGTTGAAAGCCTTAGACCAAAAATCATCCATCTGTACATTACAAAGTAGGTCGCAACCATAAGATCTCATGATACAAAAGATAAAAATATCAGCTCCCCCAATTATCTATTAACTACATTCCTAATTCTATTTATAGGCTTGTGCCTTTTACCAAAAGGTCCACATTAAGCTGACTTCCTAACTAACTTGGACCAAAATTCTAACTAATTTTGACCAAACTGACCACACTTATCAATGACTTCCTCTTGCAGAATCCAATTTTACACTTGTCTCTATCTCCTTTATCATGATTTGCACCATTGACTCCCTTTCCAACACTACATGTTACTTCTCACCACAATGGACAAATTATAGATTAGACCTCTTAGCATGGTTGTATTTACCTCATTCCCCTTAAATTTATTTCTTCCACATCTTCTTTTGCTGCCATTTCCTTTAGGAGAATCATATGGTTGATTCTTCCCTTTCTAACCAAGGAACATAGTCTATCCATTGGAATGAACTAGATTCTTTCCAAATTTCTTCCCTTGTTTTGTAATCTTATCCACCAGAGTGTCGAATTTGAGGTCTTTCAATTAGTCGCTAGCTTGAAGTGACTCAAGATAGTGTGAATATGTCAGAAGAGGACCTTGATGAATGTATCAAGATAAATGTCTACTTCCACACGGGTAGTCTCAATGTCATGCATAATGGCGTTGCTCTCACATGCTACAATGATATGATCATTATACTTCAACTCTAGGTTGAAGAGATTTAATAGCAACTGAATTAGCTCCAATTTTAAGTGTAAGTCACACAAATGTTTCAAATTCTTCAAAGTATCATAAGATCTTGTTGATTGCATGGGCAGACCCGGGTTTACTGTAATCAACCAACAACACCCCTAATCCACTGGCCCTTTCGGCGACAGACCGCAAAGCAGCCTGAAGTCTCACCCGAAGTGAATCTAATGGGTTGGCCAAGACTCAAGTGTCTTGGACCAGGTTCTGCGGCAGTCCTACTGGTGTTGCGCAGCCCTTCAAGCTGCGGGATCACCTACTGGGTTGGTGCGTCACGCACTCTCTCCGTCGCGCAGTCCTTCTCACCGCAACTCCTGCGCCCTCACGCGCACCGCACAGGCTCTTCCCTCGTCTCACACCTTCTATCTTCTCACAATATCTTCTCCTTTATCGCATCGTTGCGCACCGCAGGACACACAACCCCTTCTCAGCGCCAGACCCTCAGCTCGCAGTATCGCGCACCGCAGCTCCTCTACCGGTGAGATATCGCCTCTCTACGATATTCTACCTCCACGACTTGCGCTCTAACATGGGCTGTGTCGACGGGTGAAGTTCGACCTCCAGGAAGTTATATTCCGATTAAACAGTCAGTTAGAAACAATACAAGGGAACCTTTATGCAACTCACTGAAATACTTCATTTACTTTAATCCCTGAGTACTACTGTAAGCTGGGCAATACATACATTCATTGACTGCAACTAATATCATAAGCATAATAACCAGTAACAGTAAACAACTACAATCACATTCATACAACACATAACACGCGGATTTAACGTGGTTCACCCCTAGGAAGGGAGTTACGTCCACCAAACTGTGCTTCTATTATCTATCTTGAGGGAAGTTGGCACAGTCTATTGCACTGCATATGCAGCGCGAGATCTCCTCTAGATCTCTTACCTTTTCCTATGTCTATACTGCCTTTCTTACAATATATCCTTCCCTCTCTGCTCTCTCTCTCTAGATGGTTACATACAGACTCGAAGGACTCGCAGACAACTAGGTGTCTGGATCGTTACAACACTGTCTGTCTGACTGACTCCTGAATCTACTTCAAAATTATTT
>LPNX010199448.1:80867-125462 GCA_001517045.1 Pseudotsuga menziesii | reverse complement strand
AACAGTCCCCTAACACTCACTTGTGGCTCGCCCCCGAGCCACTACCAGCAGGTGTCTCCTGTTGTAGCTTCTCCTTCGCCTCCTGCGAAGTTTTCTGTAGCTTACCCCGAAGTTCTGCAACTTCATTCTTCATTACCTCGGCACGCTCTCGTGCCGAGTCAAGCAAGGTTTGATTGATATTGGAGTCCTCTGTTTGATCAGCTTGCTCACGGACGGTAGTGAACTCCTTCACCTTTTGCTCCACTGCATCAACTAATTCGGTGATTTTCTCCTGGAAGGGTTGAAGCAGATCGGTGGGCTCAAGAATCTGGACATGTGGCATGGGAACCAATTCCTCTTTTGCTGTCCTTGGGTTCTTCTCATGTCTAAGATACTGGTCTGATTTAAAGTGAGGGTATGTCTTACCATCTGCTAGGTTGTAATCTATGAATTTAACAACAGCAGCATACCCCACAAGATCGCCATTTTCCTTAACTCGAGGGTCTATGGGCAGGATAGGGACAGTAAGCTTACCCATTTTGGAGAGTTTGACCTCTGGAGCGCCTTTGACTCGAGGGAAGAGGTAGTCTGCTTCATTCACTATGTCTTCGTCCTGCCCCCAACTGGACTCCCCTGGGAGCTGAGACTCGCTCCTCGTCTATGGTGGTGGTCTGGTCTGTGAAGAACCCGGCTGAACGTTCCTAACTGGTGTTGTCATGGGTGCTGCCAGGACAGTACACTTGAATCTTTTCAGTAGCGCGTCTAGTGGTTCATCCTCAGCCAGGAACCAGTCGGTGTGAGGCGGCGGGTACGCAATGGCTGCAATGTCTGGAGAACTCTTTAGCTTGTAAGGTGATGGGCTCTTTACGAGGAAGACTGAGTTTGCACACTACAATTTTTAGCTCTGGGAAAATGAAGTCCTTCCAATGAATAATGTCTGCTTCTTATGTCATGGATGATAGGCCCGGACGCAACGGTCATCTAGACTGAGCTCGTTGGTCATCTTAATTGCATGGACAAGACCACACCGGTTACCCGATCCTTAATAAATGCAAAAATCCGATTATATTTCCCTCGAAGTGTGTGTACCGACGCCAGTCTCATCGAAGATTTTGTCAAATCTAGAAACTTAATGAGGCCTGCCGCCAAATCTACGGTAAGGGATACTGGTCATTTCCTCATTAACTGCCTGTCAGACCGTGACTTGACGGTCCACTGTTAGTTTCCACACTGGACACGTGGCACGGTGAAACGTCGCATTACTGCGATGTGATCTCCTTGTCACCTGCACAACCACACAATGTCAGAAAATTTTTATTTTTATTTTTTTTGAATCACGCTGCTGCGATTCCTCCTGACTAGGCTGTCTGCCGGTGTATACTAGTTCGCGGTGCGATGCCTCCTTCCAACTACACTGGGCATCTACACCTCTATAAACCGTTCCTGCTAGGACAGAGAGGTGGGGAGGTTGTCACTGTAGAGCTTAAGCCTACTGCCATTAATCCACGTGGGAAGAAGCTCCCTGTTCAACTGACTGAGTTGAACAGGACCTCCTTCTGTGACTTGCTGTATCTGATATGGCCCCAGCCAATGTGTTTTGAACTTCCCTGGAAACTTCAGGAATTTGCTGTCATACAGGAGCACTAGGTCTCCGATCTGGAAAGTCTTATTCTTAATGTGTCTATCATGCCAGGCTTTTTCTCGTGCTTTCTGCACTGTCTGATGGAATCTAGCGACGAATCTGTCTTCTTCCAAGGTCAGCAGCTGTGCTAGCCGTTCCTCTACCGTGGCTAGATCAGTCATCCCGGTAATCTGAGCGACTCTTAAACTAGGAAGAATATACTCCATAGGCATAACAGCCTCCTGTCCATATACCAAGCTGAAAGGTGTGTATCCCGTAAGTTTCTTGCATGTGGTTCTGTATGCCCACAGCACAGCGTTAACTCTGAGATCCCAGTCATTCCTTTGGTTATTGCAGATCTTCGTAAGAGCATTTTCTAAAATCTTATTGAAGGCCTCGACCGTACCATTAGCTTGTGGATGGTAGGGAGTGCTCTTATAGTGCTGAATCTGGAATTCTTCTGTCAATGCCTCAATAGTGTTGTTCAAGAAGTGTGTGCCTTGATCACTCATCAAAATTACTGGGCATCCGAATCTACTAATGATATTTTCAAACAGGAACTGTGAAGCTGTAGCAGCATCACAATTTCTTACTGCCTTGGCCTCTGCCCATCTGGTGAGGTACTCTGTTCCAATGATAATATATCTTGCACCCGTGCGCTTTCCCGGTGGGTTGATAGGACCCACAAAATCTATTGCCCATTTGTCAAATGCGCGCAGCGTGACCTGCGGTCGCAGCGGCATTTCATCGCGTCGCGAGGGTTTTCCTACCCTCTGGTAGATATCGCAGCACCTACAAAAGTCCTTGGTGTCTTTATGCAGTGTAGGCCACCATAATCCTGCCTTCAGGATTTTCTGCGCAGTCGGCTTTCCAGCGAAATGACCTCCTGCGGTTCCTGAATGTGCCTCTCTAATAATAACGTCTTTCTCATGCGGCATTACACATCTGCGTAGAACTTCATCCGGGCCTAATTTGTATAGGCATCCTGCGATGAGGGTAAAGTCTGCTGCCTTTACAACCAACTATTTCTTTTGCTTCTTAGTAAACCCATCAGGTGCTATTCCTGTAGTGAGGAATTGAATAATGGCAGTATAGTAGTCATCTGCAATCTGGATTGAGAATAACTGTGCATCGGGCAGATTGTCTTCAAGGTTACTTGGTTCTTCTCCTGATTCTATTCGTGATAGATGATCAGGTCTCACATTCAGTCTCCCTGGTTTCACGATGATTTCAAAATCGTACTCCTGGAAGAGGAGTAACCATCTGCAGATTCTCCCCCCTAACACTGGTTTATTGACTAGGTACTTCAATGCGGAATGGTCAGTAAACATTTTGAACGATGCGCCTAATAGGTATTGCCTGAACTTATAGAGCGCATATACCATAGCTAAGCCCTCCCTTTCTGTTGTGGTGTAGTTCTTTTCCGCTGTCAATAGCTTTCTGCTGGAATAGGCGATGGGATGATCAAGATCCCCTTCTCCTGGCTGGGTCAAGACGATTCCTAATGCGATGCCGGATGCATCCACATGTACGTGGAAAGGCTTAGTCCAGTCTGGAAATACTAGGATGGGTGCTGTAACCATCTTCTGTTTAAGGATGTCTAGACTCTACTGGCATTCCTCGTTCCATAGGAATTTTACATCTTTCTTTAGCAATTTCTCCATTGGTGCTGTAATCTTTGCGTATCCCTTGATGAACTTTCTGTAGTACCCAGTATGACCAAGTACTGTCCTCAATTTCTTGATGGAGCTTGGGGCTGGGAGGTTCACAATGATGGCAATCTTCGCGGGATCTACCATCAAGCCCTGTCTACACACAATGTGGCCCAACAAAACACCAAATGGTGCACAAAATATACATTTCTTCAAGTTTAGGGAGATCTGGTACTGCCTACATTTCTCTAACATCAGTCTGAGATCTCCTATGTGCTTATCAATTAGCCCAAATACAGTCCAATCATTAAAATATACTTCTAAGAATTTATGAATGTATTCTTTCAATACAGCAACTACTACTCTAGAAAATATAGCTGGGGCATTCTTAAGACCAAAGGGCATTACCGTATACTGGAACGAGCCCCATTCTGTTGCAAAGGTGGTCTTAGAGCGATCTTCTGGATGTATTCTGATTTGGTGGTAGCCTCAAAAGCCATCAGTGAAGGAGTAGACCTCCTGTCCTCCCACGTTGTCAAATACTTCATCAGTGAACGGTGTTGGAAATGGATCATGAAGTGATGCATCGTTGAGTTTTCGCAGATCAACATAGATTCTAATGTCTCCTTTTGTTTTCTTCTCCTGCACGACCATAGGGATAACCCATTCGCTTTCCTCTACTAGCTCAATGATGCCTGCTGCTAGCATTTTATCGATTTCGTCCTTAACTTTTTCTTTGTAGCGTGGATTCAATCTATATGGGCGCTGTTTTATTGGTCTAGCATCCTCCTTCAATGGTATCCTCATGACTCCCAGGTCTCCTACTATTCCCTTCATCTTCGCGAATTTGGTGGGGAATAGGTCCTGATAGTCGCGTAGCAGATCTGCAATCTGTCCGACTGTTTCATCATTCCAGTAGTCTCCGATAGAGGCAAACTTAGGTTCTTCGTCTGTGCCAATATTAACCTTTTTAATCTTAACAGGTTTAGTTATTGCTGGAATCTCTAGCTGTGGTCCCTCCACATCGCGGGTGCCTTCTGATTCAGGAATGTTAGTATTGCGAGGATCTTCATCCTCCTCCTCTGGCTCTGATGCAAAATTATAGCATTCTAACGCCTCTTTGAGCTGGCTGGTCCACTCAGGTTGGATTGGTACTAAGATAGTGCGATCCTCAAAAATCTTTGTCTTGATTATGTCTAGGGCCTGGGCAACGCTTGGATGTTCTGACTCAAATGCGAAGGTGAGCAGGAAACTATCTGTCATAAGTGACCATGTGGTCGTTCCCTTGCGCAGCTCGGTCTCTGTATACCAATTCCTTGGAATTGTGTCCAATGTGTGAATGAATCTGTGAACCCATTCATCCTGTGGAATGTCCAACCAGTTCTGTTGACATGTCTGAATATGTACCCTGGGGTCATTTTCTCCTGTGTACTTCTGCTGAACATACTCTCGGTCGTCAGAGAATCTGATGGCCATCAGTCTCTTTATGTTATCCCATGATACGATATTCTCTTTATGTGCATACCACCATCTTGCAGGTGTAGCTCGAACTGCAAGGTCCATAGCTGCGGTCCTCTGCTCCTGAAGAATTTGTTGCTCAATTTGTTCCAAAAAATCCTGGATATCTGTCAGACCATGATAGGATGGGATCTCATTGATTTCTGCGCCTATCCATCACAACGACTTACTTATAAACGCACATCTGCGCGATGAGACTTCATACAGTCTGTTCTTCCAGTTCTCTAAGTCGACGTCCGACTCCGATGCGCATGAACTGTCGCATTGCCAACTAATATGCCCTTCTGCGATGGGATTTATATAATCATTCTGGTTTGCAGTCACCTGGTAGAGATTATCGATGTTATATGCCTCCTCTTCTTCTCTGATAGGTTCAACATATCTAGGGCCCTGGAGAGGGTCCAATGGTGCGATGACCCGGATCTGGGCATCTTCAAAGGTCATTTGTCTTTTCTTTAGGTCAATTACAGCCTTGCTAGCGATTTCCCAATCAATGCTTAGTAGTGCTGGATAAGGTCGACTGTCCCCAATGATTTCTATAACCTCGAAGTCCACAAAAGTACGAACTCCGTCAATATCAACTGGCACCTGCGGTAGTCGACCCAATGGTGACACCCGCTGCTAATTAGCTAGTCTTAGGTGGATAGGAGATAGAGCTAACTGAGGGTGACCCATCTGTTCCCATGTCTGCTTAGTTAGAACATTGACCTTTGATCCTAGGTCTAAGACAACCTCATCCATTTCAAACTCACCAATCTGCACTGTGAATTTCATCTCCCTTCCTGTCCTTGCATGTCTGGTAATGTTATGGACAGGGCGGTGTGCACTGCCCGAAAGAGATGGTTGCTGACACTAGTCTATCATGCGCTGTAGCTCACCGACAGCTTGGTCATTTCTCAGGAATTTCATGCAGCTGTGCAGGAAGGATTGTACACTCCCTGTCGATTCCTCCTCGTCGCATCTTCCCGATGTGGTAGCCTGCTGTGCCAGCTCAGGGCTCCTGTCACCGGAGGTTTGCTGAGGTATGCCTCGAAATGGCAGTACTTGAGATCCTGATGGGGTTGGTTCATCAAAGAAAGCCTTGGCTTCATGAAATGTTTCTTTATTCTTTTGTAAGTCTAATGGTGTTGTTTTACTAGGGGCTCTGCGTACCCACCCCTGACTTGCGTTCTTTCCGTTCTCCTACGATGTGCCACTAGTGGAAGCACCGCTTCGAGTCACAATATTGATGCTTGGTTCTGGTTCCTTCGGTTCAGCAGCAATAAGCTAGATGTTCTGGTGTGCTGCTGGCTTAGGGTCTTTCATCCTAGTGATCAGGATAGGACATTCTTCAATGGTATGATCATAGGATTTGTAGTAGTTACAAGTAGTAGTAGCGTTCTGACAATCCCTAGCATAGTGTCCTACAGTTCCACAGTTATAACAAGTGACTGGTCCATGGCCTTGGCCAAATCCCCCTCCTCGGCCAAAGCCTCCTCCTCGGCCTCTTCCTCTGAATCCTCCTCCACGGCCTCCATAAGTCTGATCTGGTGGTGGTCCTGCTGCTTGACCCTGTGTGTCGGCTTGGAATCTGTACACATCATGCTGTCTCTCTGACATAAGATCATAAGCTCGGTAGTCCTGTTGATCATGCCCGACAGATTTACAGAAAATACAATACAGGTTCTTAGGTGTTTGTACATACTTCTGAAGCAATGGGCATTGCTGAGGTGGGTGTCCATGTGCTTTACATATTTCACACCATGGCCCTTGTGTTCTTGGTAAGGGGCTAGGGTCCCCTGATGCTAAATAGTCTGCAAAGACTGGACAGTTTTCTTTACTATGGCCATGTGCTCTACACTTTATGCACCATCTGTCTTGGATAACCTCTTTTCATTTTTTTAGTTCGTGTATCTGTAACGTAAGGTTGGCCAACTGGTTCTGTAGGGTTGTCATGCCTGTGGTAGTCTCCGCTAGAGGTGAAGACTCTAGTTTCATTGCCATCTCCAGCGCTTCATCTTGGGTAGTGAGTTTCTGCTGCATTAGTGGCATTCTGATATGAGGGAGCAGTGCTGCAATAAACCATTCCTTATGCTGTTCTGGTGCGAAATCAAAGCTCACTTGGTCTATGAGGGCTTTGAACTTCTGGTCAAAGTCCCATACTGATTCTGATGGAAGCTGCTTACTATCCTTAAGCTCTGTAATACACTGAGATTCAGACTTCAGTTTCTTAAACTCTTTGATCATGGCGTTCTTGACTTGGGCAAGCGTCTTGGGTAATGTAGTGTACTTGATGTACCATGTCAAGGCTCTATCTCTGAGTGTGGTGACCAACTGTACAAGTTTAAGGTTATCATTGTTGATCGTTTTAATGGTCCACATGGCTTCACATAGGAACCAATGCTGTTCGGGGTCTTCTGCTCCTGTACCATTAAAGATAGGAAGCTTCATGTCATCTCCCATTCTATTCCTCTGTGGCGGATTCTGACTGATTGGGGTACTACCACTCAGCGGTGTAGGTGAGGTTGTTGTAGCGGGAGTAGGTACTGTCTGTGAACTACTGGATGGTGTACCTACGGGGTTATTCTGAGTTCCGGTCTGTTTCTGCGGGGTATAAGGATGGTAAGGTATACCCTCCTCGGATTCTTCTGTAGTACTAGGACTCTGTTGTCGAATACTATCTGAACTGTTCTTGAATATTGGAGATCTGTGGCCTACCTTATACTTCTTTCCGCTACGTGTTCTTCCAATGTCGTCTAAATCACTTTCAAATTCTTGTGACATTACTATCTTTACTTATTCATCTGAGACTAAATCCATTCTTCCTTTTTCATATAGCAGCATCTTAAGGGACAGGTTTAGAGATCTTAGGTACTTACCACGATATCCTCTGAAAAAGTATCGTTCGGCTTCGCTGAAGCTCTTTCTCTGATCGACTGCGAATTCTGTAACAAAACTGTTTAGCACACTGGTGAGCCAAAAGTCCACTGCTCTCGTAATCGGGTTATCAAGGTTCTGCACGGTCTGAATCAGCTCCGGTGTCCAGACAATGTTTCTTTTCTTCTTGAATGTGTTGCTAGCTGTCAACTTGGATAACCAGTTGAAAAGCTCGTTTCCGTAGGTTACAAAAAATATAGCGTGTATGTCTGAAGCGATATGATTTTCTAGCCAGGCCTCTGTTCTTAGTCTCGGACTCCTATTCTCTTTCTTGGCGAACTCCGTTAAGTCTGAACTCAGCCACTGGTGAAACTCTTCTCTCGTAGGATGCCAGCAGAACATAGAATCCTAGTCGTTTAAACCGGCAACGGAACCATTTGTTGATTGCATGGGCAGACCCAGGTTTACTGTAATCAACCAACAACACCCCTAATCCACTGGCCCTTTCGGCGACAGACCGCAAAGCAGCCTGAAGTCTCACCCGAAGTGAATCTAATGGGTTGGCCAAGACTCAAGTGTCTTGGACCAGGTTCTGCGGCAGTCCTACTGGTGTTGCGTAGCCCTTCAAGCTGCGGGATCTCCTACTGGGTTGGTGCGTCGCGCACTCTCTCCGTCGCGCAATCCTTCTCACCGCAAATCCTCCTCCCTCACGCGCACTGCACAGGCTCTTCCCTCGTCTCACACCTTCTATCTTCTCACAATATCTTCTCCTTTATCGCATCGCTGCGCACCGCAGGACACACAACCCCTTCTCAGCGCCAGACCCTCAGCTCGCAGTATCGCGCACCGCAGCTCCTCTGCCGGTGCGATATCGCCTCTCTGCGATATTCTACCTCCACGACTTGCGCTCTAACACGGGCTGTGTCGACGGGTGAAGTTCGACCTCCAGGAAGTTATATTCCAATTAAACAGTCAGTTAGAAACAATACAAGGGAACCTTTATGCGATTCACTGAAATACTTCATTTACTTTAATCCCTGAGTACTACTATAAGCTGGGCAATACATACATTCATTGACTGCAACTAATATCATAAGCATAATAACCAGTAACAGTAAACAACTACAATCACATTCATACAACACATAACACGCGGATTTAACGTGGTTCACCCCCAGGAAGGGAGTTACGTCCACCAAACTGTGCTTCTATTATCTATCTTGAGGGAAGTTGGCACAGTCTATTGCACTGCATATGCAGCGCGAGATCTCCTCTAGATCTCTTACCTTTTCCTATCTCTATACTGCCTTTCTTACAATATATCCTTCCCTCTCTGCTCTCTCTCTCTGGATGGTTACATACAGACTCGAAGGACTCGCAGACAACTAGGTGTCTGGATCATTACAACACTGTCTGTCTGACTGACTCCTGAATCTACTTCAAAAGTATTTAACTAATCAACTAAGGAATCAACCTCTGAACCAACCCTTTTACAATACAAAATGCAAGCTTTTATAGGCAGCCCGAAGGTCGTGCCATTACAACACTGTGGGCCTGTCCCAACAGTAAACCCATACCCTAATTAGTGACAGTCGGTCCTCTCTGTCCTTGAGGTAGCCGCTTCCCGTCACACTGCATCTTTCTGCAGTCTTCCATGCTTCCCAGCGCTGATCATGGGTACTATGCACCGCTTCACTATTCTTATTCTAGCCTTTGTCTTCAATGCTTGAGCCTCGTTGCTCCTTCTTCTTTATGAGGGTCGCTGAGCACTCCTATCTTCCGTCGCTGCCTTCAATGTAGTGGTTGAGATTTCTTCTCTCGGCCGCTCAGGTACCGTTGCCTTATAGACTTTTCTATCTCAAAATTCAATGTTTCCAGCTCTGCTCTACAGCTGGAAATGCACTACAGCGTCGTAGCCTTGCCTTCTCCTCTTTCCGCCAAAACTTTACCTTTCCGCTAAACTAGCAGCTTCCTCTGTAGCTGCGGGGCCCTACTCCAACAGAGCTCTTAGTAAATGAAATATTTGAAATCACCTCTTCTCTTATTGTAGTAGATATCAATGCATATATGATTTGGTAGCTCTAATCTTCTATATGACAAGCTCTTTGTTTATTGTAGTTTCTTCAAATGCAGCCTCACTGATGTCATCCCACACATCATTGAAGATGAGCATGTTAATTATCTTACTTGATGACTCAATGTGCTTTTACTTCCCACTTAGTACCCCTCTGAGAATAGAAAGTAGAGAATGCATTTTTTAAGGACAAAATGTCTTGAACAAATATGCCCTCCTTGGCATGGGTTCCTAGTACCTTGCTAAGGCAAGGGTGTGAAATTGCTCGTCATCTTTAAATTTCCCTGTCAATTTCCAAAAGTATCAGGGAAAATACAAAAGAAACAACCTAAAACTGAAGTGAATTTGTAAATTCCTTTCAAATGTAGAAACACTAAAGAAAGTATAAAGCAATGTTAACTATAGTATATTAAATATCATTGCTTGTGGTACATATTCCATGGATGATTAAACTAGAAGAAAATATGCTACGGCAGGATGATAATATAGCACAAATAATAACTACAATTTATAATAAGGAACATCTAATTTGTAATTGCATCCTATATTAATGAGTATCTTTATATTTAAAATCCAATCCTTCTTAACAAAAAAATATAAATATTTCAAGGTTGCAATTTCTCTTATGTTGAAGACAAACATTTGCCAACTCTTTCTATCTCATCCAATTAAGATTTGGTTTTCGTTTCTAGGATAACTAAGTTCAACACCCTTACGGTGACTTAGCTGGGATGAGACACGCAAAAATTCCAGCCATGTTAAGGGTTGTTGTGGCCTAGGTCGGATGCGATTCCTGAGTGATTTTGATGGCTTAGATGCTCCTGAGTTGCATTATCTTAGCCAATAGTTTAAATGCACTGGCCCCGACTAGCAAGCATTACTAACAAAAAAAATGTTGAAGACAAACATTTTATCCTCTTGAAAGTAGATTTTTTTTAAATGAGAAGTAAACCATAGTATAAAAGTGCAGTATAAAAGTGCAATATAAAAGTGTAATGCGTAAACCACAAAAATATTTTTGAAGAAACCTAAAAGCAATCCCAAATGACCTCCTATTTTCTAGTAAGGTATTTTTACGTAGGGAATTATATATAGGATATGTTGCTACAAAAGTGGTTTTCAAACAGAAAGGCTAATTTAAATTTATACGTGAAGGAAACATTAATTGTAGTGATTCATCTGTGATCCCTTTCCTACGATATTTTTCATTTTCTTCCTTGTTGTCCAAGATTTTTTTGGGATTCTTTAATAAAGCATGCTTGATGTAATCACTTTTTTTACTTCAACTTCTCAAACTCCCATCAAAGACAACCCCTAATAAAATTATATTGGGACCTTCCTATCATTGTTCCTTGCATTATTTTCCATAAAAAACAACCTCAATACAATTATATTTGACCATACCTATCATGGTTCCCTAAAATTATTTCAAATCAAAGACAACCCTAATAAAAATATATGGGGCCTCCCTACCACATGGTTGCTTACATTATTTCACACAAAAGACAATCCCCAATAAAAATATGTTTGGTATGCCTATCATAATGTAATAATGTATTGAGAGCACTAAATATGAACATGTCTCTAGATGTGGGTTTGATATAAACCCTAAGGTTTTGAAGTTTAATGATGTATAACTAAAATTTACACAATGATTCAAATATAAGGTAAGTAAAAAGTCTCTTAAACAACAAAATTAAATTAATTTTGAATTTTATAAAGTTTTTTATTAATTTATACTAAATTACTAACTATAAATTCCATTTTAATAACAAATCCTCAATTCTAAATTATATAAAATTTATTTATAGTATCTTAAATTATCATATGTAAACTTTATTTTTTATTTATTAGTAATAAATTATCAACTTTAAATTATATAAAATTTATTTACACTATCTTAAATGATCATATGTAAACTTTATTTTGTATTTATTAATAACAAATTATCAACTTTAAATTATGTTACATGGTACCTTGTTACTGAAATATTGATTCAATATTTGGTTATTGTTTTCTTTTAACTATTTCTATGGTAACAAATTTTCTCATCATTAAAATCCATCTTTTTTTATTCTTATATATATATAGTTTTTATGATAAATAAAATACATTATAATTATTAGATGTTTTATATTCAGTAGCATGTCCATCACATAATAAGTGGGAGTTGAATTTCCCACATTCTTCCTCTTTCGTTTGATTGTTCTCATGAAAGGTTATCAAGTTTTATAAGGACTACTCCTCTTTGATGTAGGATATGCTTTATTAATCACACTTTTCTAATAAACTCACTTAACCACTTCCTTTTTGTGTAACATATATCTTAATAATAGCATTTTTTTAATCAACTCACTTAAAGCTCATGAAAAACATGATTAACAAGTCTACATATTCATAGAAATAGTCTACACTTTTCTAATCAACTCACTTAAAGATCATAAAAAACATGATTAACAAGTCTACATATTCATAGAAATAGTCTACACTTTTCTAATCAACTCACTTAAGCTCATGAAAAACATGATTAACAAGTCTACATAGTCATAGATATAATCTATTAGTTGTCCTCATCAATATGCTTAGTTGTATTTAAAAATAAGACTATAAGCATACATAACCACACTTCTATACATACCTTACAAAGTCAAAATTTTAAAGCTTATCCATATCACACTAAGTTTTACATCAATATACCTTTTACATCATGTAATAACACTTTATTTATCATTCCAATCATGAAGTTTCACATATTAAAAAAAAACAAAAACACATATACAATTAAGGAAATGTTACATTTATACTTACACTCATAAAGTAGACAGATACACAATATCTTCACATACAGGATATCTTCTATGACACAAAGCATGCAATAAATTACCTCATACATTATTGTAACTTATAATGTAGAACTTATATATTATTGTAAATCCAAATGATCCAATAAAATTACTTTATATATAATTGTAAATCCATCAAACACTTATATTCTTGTAAGCTACCTTCAATAATATGATGTGAAACAAAAATGCTAAGGTCCCATGAAATAAGTAAAATTATACCATTGATGTTGAGGATGAACTAATCTCACCAAATTGATTGGTAGGTGAATGCAGCATGCTCTAGTGCTCGCTCTGCGTGAGCTACGGACGATGCCATGGCAGCCAAATCCCTAAGGTACCCATTGCCTTTGGCTGGTCCGAGACCTTTCCCAGGGTTTTTTGTTCTTACCTCCTATCTTATCATCGGTTTCAGCCACACCATTTCTCCGTCGTTTCGGTGCACCAGTGGTTTTTGGGTTTCTTTTGGGTTTTGCAGTCCCACAGAGGGCGACGTTCTTGGAGTTCCTCGGGCCCATACCAAGGGCACTAGTACCAACCAAGTTAAAAAGTGGGAAGGATATCGATTTCTTGCAGCTCCCTCTGTGTCTTGGGTTTTTGAGTTTTGGGTTTATCAACCCTGCATGGGCCTTTACGTTGCATGCGAACTTGATTTTATTTATGCCCTCGTCAGCTTGTGTAGGGTTGAATTCTACTAATTTTTTGGTTTCTCCTGGGGAACTGGGGTTTGGTCTTCTCTCTCCGGTTTTTGTGGTTTTTCTTGCCCCCAATCCTTTTCCTGTACCACTTCTTTCTTAGTTCTTGTCAGATTGATGGTTTTTTGGTGCTTTTTTTTTGGACCTTCCTTTTCTGTCTGGTGGGGTTTGCCCTAGATATTGGGTTTTGACTTTGGAAGGCATGTCGGGTTTTGTTTCCGGTTTCACTATGGTTTCTACTTTGGTTTGTTCCCAGTTCATGGATACTGGTGGATTTTGGGGTTTTTTTGTCTGTTCCTTCACCAAGGGTTTGGGGGTTTTCGGTTATCTGCCCTTGCTGGTAGTCTTTGGGTTGAATTTTTGAAGGCTCTCCTCATGGCTGACATAGGGGCTTCTTCTCGTTTTAGTCATAAGCGACATGCAAAAAACATAAAAACCCATGAAGGGCAGTTTTGCTGTGTCCTTGGCCATGATATTTACATGGACCGCATGTCCTCCCTGTGCTCATGAGCTCTTGTGGGGAGATTGGAATACTGTCGAATGGGTAAGAAAGCCTATATTGAATGGGCTTCTAAAAACTGGAAGCCGCTGCTAACTTATATACCAACCATCAGTCTTTTATCAAATTCCTAGATTGTCTTTGTCTTCTTGGAAGTGGATCACGCTTCTCTCATTCTCGAAAGGATATGGTGTATTGGTTCGGGGTCTTTGATTCTGAGGAATTATCATTCTCACTTTGACCCTCTTAGGGAATGGGTGACGAAGTGTCGTCTCTAGTTTTTGCTACCATCTCTCCCCTTTCCCCTCTGGAATTTGAATATACTTGAGGGAATTGTAAACACGATTGGTAGGTTCGTTGCTGTCGATGAGGATTTAGATCTCTCCTTTGATAAAAGGTCGGCTCTGGTGTTGGTAGAGCTGGACGTTTCCCTTGGTTTACCTGCTGAGGTGGAGATACTCTACAAGGAGGGACTTCTGGTTTAGAAGCTTGATTATCTCCATGTACCATTCCGCTGCAGTAGGTGCCGTGAAACTGGACATCTTCGGAGAACCTGCCCCTTTCTTCTGAATGAGCGAACTTGTTCCATCCAGGAAGGTTCACTTGAGGCCAGAGTACCATATGATTCCTTCGCTCCGGAGCATCCAAAAAATGGTATTTACTCTCAATCCCTCTCACTCTTTGAAGATGTTT
This sequence comes from Pseudotsuga menziesii, assembly GCA_001517045.1. Taxonomy (NCBI): domain Eukaryota; kingdom Viridiplantae; phylum Streptophyta; class Pinopsida; order Pinales; family Pinaceae; genus Pseudotsuga; species Pseudotsuga menziesii. Next base: position 111,032 of record LPNX010199448.1, on the reverse strand, counting down.
CTAATTCAATGCTTGAAGCATTAGATGTATTGGACAAAGCTCCTACCCCAGTTTTCCCCCCTGATCTGGCCTTGGTTGAAACCCCTCCTTTGGTCTCTTCTATTGAACCTTCTTTCCCCTCTATCATTGGCTCTCAGGCACCAACTTAGTCTACCAACTCCCACCACCCTACCCCTTCCCCTTTTTTTCCTTCTTTCTCTTCACTTGTGGATTTTCCTCCACTCCCTTCAACCACTTCATCTCCCTCACATCCTCCCTCTCTCATAGTCCTACTACCACCCCCTCCTTCTCTGATCCCTCACTCCAAAAGTCTCTGGCGATTTTCTTGACCACTACCCCCTCCTCCCCTTCTACTCTCCACCTTAACTCCATTCATTTCAAGAACATGACTGTCATGAAAAGAAAGAAGGAAAAGAAGGGTCCATCTGGGGATCTCTCCTCAGACTCACCTCCTTATATCCCCCTCTTAGTTCACATCAAAGATGTTGCAAGAGGGTTTAATCCTCAGGGACTTAGAGCGTCACCTCCCCTCCCTCTTGTCCCTTAATGAAGATCCTTTCACTTAATGTATGAGGTCTGGGAGGAAATACTAAACAAAGCAGCCTCCGTTCACTTTTCCTTTTGATCGGTCTAAACATGATACTCCTATAGGAGACTATGTGCAGCACTTATCCTGCTCTCCTTGCTTTCTCTAAGCTCTTACCCAGCTAGAAATTCTGTGCCATTAGTGCCTCTGGCCTCTCGGTGGGTTACTAACGACCTGGAACCCTCATAGGGTTAGATGTCAAGCTTTTGAGACTATCGCTGGTATCCTTGTTAAGGCCAACTTTTGTGGTATGAATTCTCCCTTAGTCATTCTCAATTGATATGGCCCTTACCGGAATAGGGATATTTTCTGGGAGAAGGTTCACAGGGGGGGACTTCTTAGTACTCCAAACCTGATTTTGGGGGGGGGGCTTAACTTAACCATGAGAGATTTTGAGACTTGGGGGAAGAGGGTTGTCTTAGACCCACTTACTTCATATTTCAAACTCCTTTTTGACTCTGTGGGACTTGTGGATATTGATCCTCCCAGTGCTGGCCCCACCTGGAGAAATGGCAGGGTAGGAGATGAAGGGATTAGCAAAAGATTAGAACGCTTCTATGATTTCTTCTTCTTTGATCCCCTCCCTCATGGTACACCATGTGTGGACTCATGATGTTGATATTTCTCACCACTATTCGATATGTTTTGAGTGGAATAAGTCGATGGGGTCCTGTAATTTCCCATTCAAATTTAATAGATCTTGGATTAATGATCTGGATTTCATTTTCTGGGTCTCCAAGAGATGGCCTGAGTGGACTCCTCAATCTTTTGGTACTGATTTGGACCTCCTTACCCACAAACTTCGATCCCTTAAGAAGGAGGTTAAAGGCTGGATCAGGGAAAAAGACACCATTATGGAGTTCGAGTCTCATAGGTTGGATAAGGATATCAGCACACTACTCTCTGGTTCCTCCTCTGGTATTCTCTCCCATGAGGAACAATTCTCTCTATCTCTGCTTAGATCCAAAAAAAAGAAACTGATGGATCACATTCTTCTGACTTGGAAACTTAAAAGTTGTGCCAAGTGGACACTCTATGGTGATTCAAACACCAAGTATTTTCATGCACTGGCTTCAGGAAGAAGGAATCAAAATACTATTTGGTCTCTTTTGGATGATGATGGAAACAGCATTGAGGATGAGACTGCTCTAAAGGAGCTGGGACAGAGTCATTTTTCCCATATTTTCAGTGATGACAAGCAAACCTGCTTGCTTGCACAACTCAAGGTTGTCTTTCTTTACCCCAATATGATCTCTCATGAGGAAGCTCCTAGCCTCATTCAACCTGTTACTCTATCTGAAATTGAAGGTGCCTTAAACTCTTTCAAAAAATATAGGAGTCCTGGTCCTGATGGCTGACCTGTCAAATTCTACTTACACTTCTTTGACTTATTGGGAAATGATTTATTGTCTACTGTTGATTGTGCCAGGATTTCGGGCTGTATTCCTCCCTCTCTGAATTCTACCTTCCTTGCATTGATTCCTAAAAAGGAAAAGCCACTAACCTTCACTGATTTTAGGCCTATCTCTTTGTGCAATCTGTTATACAAATTGATTTCTAAGGTTATTGTTGTTCAGCTTAATCCTTTTCTGGACTCCCATATCTCCAAAGAACGGTATGGTTTTCTCAAAAACTGTTAGATTGTTGAACCTATTGGCATAGCCTAGGAGACCCTTCACGCTGTGAAAACCAAGAATACTAGTGCTCTTGTCCTCAAATTAGATTTGGTGAAGGATTTTGATAGAGTGAACTGGTCCTACATTATACTCATCCTGATACAGATTGGGGTTCCTCTCCTGGGTGTCAACTGGATAATGGGATGCCTCACGTCAGCAAATTTTGCAGTATTAATCAATGGCAATCCCTCCAAATTCTTGAATGCCTCTAGAGGAATTATACAAGGATACCCCTTGTCTCCCTTGCTTTTCATTCTTGTTATAGAAGGGCTCAGTCTCTTAATATCAGATGCAAGGGAACATGGTCTCATCAGAGGTATTAAAATCTCTTCTTCACTTGCCCTTACACATCTCCTCTTTGTAGATGATGTGATCCTACTGGGCACTAGCACCTTGTCTGAGTGGATTGCTTTTGATGTTATTCTAAGTACCTTCTGTAAAGCTTTTGGGATGAGCATCAGTGTGGACAAATCCTGCTTTCTCTTCAACAATGTGGATGATGATATCCTCATTGACACTGCTTAGGTTCTACCTTATAAAATGGAGCCTATCATCTCTGGGTTTAAGTATCTTGGATTTTATCTTAAGCCTCTAGGTTATAAGGTCAGTGACTAGAATTGGCTGATACAGAAATTTGAAAATAGGATCCTCCACTGGTCTCATAAGATTCTCTCACTTGGTGGTCGTTTGATCCTCGTACAAGCTGTGTTGTCTATTATTTCGGTCTATTGGTTGGGCCTTGCACCCATTCCAACCTCTATTTTAAATAAGCTCAAAAGTTTAACTTTTGCATTTTTATGGGGTTCTACTGGAAACAAGCACAAGTATCATTTGTCCAACTAGAAGCACCTCTCCTGGCCGAAAAAGAATGGGGGTTGGGGCATTAAAAATCTATTCTGGTTCAGTATTGATTAAGATTAAAGAATTTCTGGATGGCTCTACAGAGTGATGGATTGTGGCACCATGTTTTAATCAGCAAATACCTGAATAATACTTCAATGGTGGCTTGTATCAGAGGTAAAAACTTCAATTTCCGAGGTGTTTCTGTTATTTGGAAAGGTTTCTTGATAACACTTCCATGGCTGGGAAGAATCTTAGCCTGGAAAGTTGGTAATGGACACGATGTCATTGTTGGTATTGACCCCATCATTGGTGCACAAGGTTCGCATTCTCTACCAACTAGGCTCTGTGACTTTTTAGAGGATCTGGATATTACCACACTCTCTCAAGCTCGTAATATCTTACCATGTATGCACCATTACTGGTATCCGCCCGAGGATCTTTACTTAGATGGGGACTCGAAGATGGCAAGGGATACTTTTACAAGGGCTTTGGAATGTGGAATGATTCGACTCAATTCCCAGCCTGATTCTCTGGTATGGGAACATAACAAAATTGAGGCTCTGTATCTGCAAATCTGGTATATGACAATATTGTTCAGTCATCATCCCCCCCGGCTGGCAACAGACTTCTAGCCCTCAACTGGTCTGGCACTCTGCCCAGAAAAATCAGCTGTTTTATTTGGCTCGCATTGAAGAACAAGTTACTAACATGGGACAATCTCCATAAGAGAGGATGGATCGGGCCTAGCATATGTGCACTCTGTTGTGCAGATGAAGATAGTGTTCAACATTTATTTTGGTCTTGCGCTATTTGGAAGAATGTTCTTTTTCATTTGAGTGATCAGTACCATTTCTCACTCTCCTTCCAGTCTGATAATCTCTATACATTCTTGGAAAAATGGATTTTCAGCTTCTCCAAACACACGGTCTGCTGCTATCTTCCATTTCATGCTGTGTGGGCTATCTAGAAAGCAAGGAATATATATATTTTTGAAGGGAAAAATATGTTGGTCTTAATCTTATTCCATTAGATTGTATATTCCTCTCAGATGTATAGTCCTCCTGTTATGAAGCAAAAAAAGCCAAGAGCCTTAGGCTTGGGTCCTGTCATTGTCTATCCCTGTGGCTTTTTTTATGGGGCTTCAGCTAACAAAATTGGAGGAGTTGGTTTCTGCTTACTCTTGAACGAGTCACATTCCTTCAAGTTTGCATTGGGGGCGGGTAATTGTACCAATACAAAAGCTGAATTGGTGGGCCTTTGGGCTCTTCTGTATACTGCCCAGGTGATGGGGCTTCCCACACTTACCGTATTTGGTGACTCTTCTGTCATCATTAATTGGGAAAAGGGTATTACTGGTCTTTCCACACCCGATCTTAGCCACTGGTGTAGGGAAACTAGAAAGCTCTGTACATGCTTTCTTGAACTGTCTTTCAACCATATCTATCATGAACACAATCAACTTGCAAACAATCTTTCTAAAGCTGCTCTTTCATTGGCTCTTGGTTTTGGTAGTTACTCTGAAATTTTTGAAGGCCTTTTGGCCTCTCATGACACTTTCAAGCTCTTTCGAGCTCGGTGCTGGAGCTTGTTCTCCTTTTTTGTGCACCTTGTTATTGATAGATGTGGAGTGGGCACCTTTAGACTACAACTCTGTGCTTTTATGTCCACAGTAGATATGGTTTGAGGGACAGATCTTCCCATTTGTCTCTGATTGAACTTTATTTTTGTTGGATTTGTACTTTGACCTCTCCCCTTGCAGCTCTATTGAGATGTGACTCTTTCTTGGAATCCAGCAATTTGTATATCCCACTAGCATGACTGTAACCCTTGTTTTGGGATGGCACTTGAGATGCCCTTTGATTCTATAATGAATATCAAGGACAGGATTTTTTCCTTCCGAAAAATAAAAGCTACCTTCAATAATATACATTAAAAAAGTATAGTTATTTTTTGGAGAAAAAAAAAACTACCTCCAACAATCTCTACCTTCAAATAATGTCTAATGGTGGCAACATCAACATGTCCATTTTATTTTCTACCCTTGCTATGTTTTCCACCTACCACTTATAGATGGTAAAGTTAAAGGTTATTTTATATTTATGGTGTTGTACCTTCAAATAATGTGTAATGATACAACACCAACATGTCCATGTTGTTTTCTACCCTTGCTACTTTTTCCACCTACCACTTATAGATGGTAAAGTTAAAGGTTATTATTATAGTTATAGTGTTGTACCTTCAAATAATGTAAAAAAAAAGCTACCTCCAACAATCTCTACCTTCAAATAATGTCTAAGGACACAACATCAACATGTCCATTTTATTTTCTACCCTTGCTACTTTTTCCACATACAAATAATTTGTAATGAGAAAAAAAAAAACTACCTCCGATGATCTCTACCTTCAAATAATGTCTAAGGACACAACATCAACATGTCCATTTTCTTTTCTACCCTCGCTACTTTTTCTATTGGTTGTGGACCCTGATCTTCCAGATCCAAAGATATTATTCAGTTGTGTTTGTACCCCAGGTGTACTCTACACTCATTCCCCTTCCTTGGGGTTCGGGATGTGTGTTGGCCAACAATTTTGTGAACCCATGGTATTGGGTTAACTGATGTATTTTCCCACTTTATTTCCCCTATAAAAGAAAGCATTGTAACATGACTGTGTATGATATTGTATTGTATTGGAAGAGAAACTATGAGAGCGTGAAGAGGAAGTGCAGTTGTTTTGCTGTAAGGTGTATCCCTTCATCTTTCTGCACTGTAATAAAAGGACTGACAATTTCTTTGTGGACGTATCCCATCGTTTAGGTGAACCACATTAATTTTGTGTCTCTCTGTAATGTTTTAATCTATTTTGCATCTTGTTTATTGATTTAACTGTATATCTGTTGTTGCTTTGTGGTCCTGTTTTCTAACATTTTCCACCTACCACTTATAGATGTTAAAGTTAAAGGTTATTGTTATATTAATGGTGTTGTACCATCAAATAATGTTTCAAATAATGTTTCATGACACAACCAACATGTCCATTTTGTTTTCTATCCTTGTTAAGTTTTCCTCCTATCACCTATAGATGGAAAGGTTAAAGGTTATTATTATATTTGTGGTGGAATTAGTTACAACAAATTGTGAAGTGAATTTTAATCAACAATGGGTCATTGTACTCAACTTGGTTATGATAAATTGTGAAAATTAGCAATGGGGTGTCGTAAAAATGATTAGGGATGGAATTTGACAAGTAAGATACTTGTTATGAGGAAATTTATCCATCAAATCCGGCTAAAATTTAGTGAACCTTTTAACAAATGATTTGAAATGTGTAAAATTTTCATCAATTTAGTTAAAACTGTCGAATTTGACGGATGATATCAGTTTGAAATTCCAACCGTGGTCATACTTAACTAGTTTATGGTGGGATTTGTACTTGATATTTTGTATGGGTTTCACACCTTCTTTGTACGTGACCGTTATTTTCCATACTATATCATCGTGTGGGCTCTAAGTCTTGGGAGCAGTATAAGCGTTCACCAAAACACCCCCGATTCGCCAGAATCTGGCAGAGAATATTTTGCTGAAACAACGATTTGGACGTTTTAAATTACAATTTGGGCAATCTAGGTCATTTTGAAATAGGCCATTTCATATAGATCAACTAAATCTAATCACAAAAAATTTTTATTTGAAAAAATAACACTTTCCGTTAAAAATCTAAACTAGTTTCTATACAAAATTCGTCGGCAAAGCGAGGCGTTTTGGTGAACGTTTATCCTACGCGTAAGTCTTGCGCTCTCCTAGGCATGGGTGCCTACTTCCGTGCTAATGCAATGGTGTGACATTCCTTCAATCATCAAATTGTTCTTTCTCATTTGTTAAAGAATCATAAAAATATAAAATAAAATAAAGCTAAAATATCCAAAAAGAATATAAAGTAATTTTTAACTATAATAAATTATTTTATTATATGTGATACATTTTCCAGAATGATATATGTTAAGGAAACAAGATAATTTAGCACAAATAATAACTTCAATTTGTAATAAAGAACATCTTAATTATGTTTAATTTCATCCTATATTTATAATCATTTTTATAATTAAAATCCAATTCTTTTTAAAAACAAAATATAAATATTAAAATATTTTGATTTTTTTTAAATTAAAAATAAACCTTTTAGTTAAAAAAAAATTTGATATAAAAAATAAACTATAATATAAAATGTAATGCCTAAACCACAAAAAGATTTTCTAAGAAATCTAAAAGAAATCCTAATAATCTCCTATTATCCAACAAAGTATTCTTACCCAATAAATTGTGTATAGAATATGTGGTTTTTTTCAACCAGAGCTTAGCTAGTACTAGCTGCAAGGGATCTATTCCTGCTATCACTATTCCCCCTAAATTCCCACATGAAGCACACACAAAAATCCAGGTTAAGCCACATCCTTGCCAACTTGTGTATAGATTATATTGCTATTACAATTGTTTGTAAATAAAAAAGTTAATTTAAATCTATACATGAAAGAAACATTAATTATATCCATTGATAAATAATCCCTTTCTTAGGATGTTTTTCAATTATTTATTTTTTAAAGTTTTTCTTGGAATATTTTATAGTTGTTGTTTTTAATAGCATATGTTTTATGTAATTACTTTTTCGTTTTGAACTTTTCAACTTCTCACTAAAAACAATCTAAATAAAAATATGTTAGTTTTTTTTCACATTATTTCTCACCCAAAACAATCTTCATTAAAAATATAGTGTGCGTTATTGCTAAAAAAAAATATGTTGGGCCCACTTATGAAGATGCAGTTTGCTAAATATGGACCATTTGCATATGGATTTGGTCAAGTTACATAATCCTATTCAACAAGAGCATCATATCACTTACAAGAATTAAACATGTGTGGGAAGAGTAATAATCATTCCTCCCAACCACCTAAGCTACATCCATAATCACTATTAGTTCTAAAGAAAAAGAAGTAGATTATTTTTCTCTCAAAAATATTTGGATATATGTTTAAAATCTTCATTTGATCTTAAAATGTTTTCAAATTCCAAATTAATCTAAAAATCTAGATTTAGAATTTTCTATGGGTAATTTTGCTATTAATTAGGGTCAAATATTACCCATCTCAATTTTCTTGTGGATATTTACACTCTTTTGAAATTACTTAAATAACAATGTGGATATTTACCCTCTTTTGAAATTACTTAAATAGCAATGTGGTCATTCCCCTCCTAGTAGGAATACATTAGAAATTTGTGTATATTACTATATGCCAGCATAGATCCATCTTAACTTTGGCTCTATCAACCCCTAAGAGGGAAGATGGATCCATATTGGTTAATTATAGATTCAATTTTAATTAGTAATGATAAATTGTCAATTCTAAAATATATAAATTTAGAATTACAAAAATATATATTCATTATTTAGATATTGTGTTTAAAACGATTTCATGAGATTTTCTCATCATTAAAATGGATATTATGTTATCCTCCTACATATAGTTTTTATGATAAAAAGAATATAATGTAATTGTTAGATGTTTTGCATCTTTAGTAACATGTGCATCACTCAATAAGTGGGAGTTGCATTTCCCACATTCTTCTCCAATTGTTAAACTTTTCTCTTTTGGTGCTATAAGGACTACTCTCCTTGTTGTTGCATATACCTTAATAATCACACTCTCTTAATCATCTCACTTAAAGCTCATGAAAAACATGATTTACAAGTCTACATGTTCATATAAATAGTCTGGTCATTTTCCTCACCAATATGCCTACTTATCTTTATCTTAAAAAATAAGACCTCCTATAACTTCCATATATACCCTACAAAACCAAAATTTCAATAGTTATCCCTACCACAATAAGCCTTACATCAATATACCATTTGCAATAGAAGTTTATTTATCACTCCAATCATGGAGTTTCACATATACAAGAGCATACATATCCAATTAGGAAATTTCACACTTATACTTTCTAGAATGAATTATGGAGTTTCACATATACAACAACAGACATATACAATTAGGAAATATCACACTTATACTTTCACTCATATACATTCTTGTAAGCTACATCCAACAATCTCTACTTCAAATAAATAATGTGTAAATACACAACACAATTCAAATAATGTATAAATACACAATACAAGACAATGTCAATGTCCATTTTGTTTGCTAACCTTCTTACTTATTCTAAAAGTTGTGACAAAGGTTATTATTATAGTTGTGGTATACTTCTTTGTGGTGAAATTAGTTATAACAAATTGTGAAATAGATTTTATTCTAATGTCACGCTTATACTTTTTTGTAAGTTACCACTAACAATCTCTACTTCAAATAAATAATATGTTAAATACACAACACAATTAAAATAATGTATAAATGCACGATACATGACAATGCCCATTTGCATTGTTTGCTATACTTCTTCCAAAGGTTATTATATTGGTAATAACAAATTGTGAAGTGGATTTTATTCCAGCAAAGTGTTATCGTAATCAACTAGTTTATGGTGGGCTTTGTAATTCAGATTTTGTTTCTGGCCTCCGATTGAGACACGTGTACGTTGCAACATCACATTCTTGGACTCCACGCGACAAGGTACTCTCACTAAAGCTGCGCCACAAATAATTATTTTCTTTGAGCAATATTAAATTTGTATGAAAAGTATCAAACTACGTCCTCATCGTAAATCTGATCTGATACGAAATCGATTCTTATCTTCTCGGGATAAGGTGAGGGTAGGTTATTTGAATCTCATGTCGACGGCTTTAAGTAGCATACACTTCTTCCTTTTCAACCAGACAGTCTAGCACTTACAATTGGTGCGTGCGATATGGCTTTACAAAATTTGCCTCTGTTTCTCCCTCTGCCTGAAACAATAACAGTACCGGGTAGAGGGGCTGCCATAGCAACGATCCTTGGTCTATTCTTCTCTTACTTATTGTTATCATTATTGAACCATAGAAGGATTACTGCCAGATTGCCTCCAGGACCATATGCATGGCCCATCATCGGAAATCTCCACCAATTGGTCCTCCCTGCTCACCGTGGTCTCAAGGGCCTTGCTGACAAATACGGTCCAATTTTGTTTCTCCGCTTGGGTTCTGTTCCTACGGTCTTGGTTTCTTCTTCTGAGTTTGCCAAACTGTTTCTCAAAACTCATGATTTGGTCTTTGCCAGCCGATATCTCATGGCTGCGGAAGACGCAGAGCTTCATGTTCAAGACTTCGTCGATGTGTTGCTCCACATGGCCAAGACCGACGCCAAAATCACACGGGAAACAATCAAGGCCCTTCTGCTTGTATGTCGCCGGGCCCTTCGCCATTCTATATTATTTCTGACTTTATTCTTAAACTTCAGTCAATTACCACTTTGCATTAGTTGTATTTGTATATGTGGCGCAGGACATGTTGGCGTCAACAAATATTTTACATGCAGCAGAGTAATAAATGGCAGCTACATCTTGGACAGTTGGATCTCAATTTATTTGAGATCCAACACCTCGCACTGTGGATTACAAACAAGAACAAGAGCCTTGATGGTTTCCGTGTGATATTCGTGTCGGTCTTAGCCATGTGGAGCAGCACATCGACGAAGTCTTGAACATCGGGCTGTGCGTCTCCTTTCTTCACGCCATTCGAGGCCACCGAGATACGATGATTAACATTAAGATGGTCGTCCATTATTTTCTCAGCAAATTTATTGAATGTTGTATGGGTTTTTTTCATCCGCCGATTGATACCCTGAAGGTCATACCAATCCAAATAAGGAATGAAATCTCCAATGTTGAATGCTCCCACTGTAGCGGCAATCTCGTCCAACAGTTCCTTAAATCCTTTGAAATCGCCACCCAAATCATCGTCAGAAAATTTCCTCTTTGCGAGGATTCGCCAGACTATATTGGAGATGAGCGTAGAGATGGCCTTGATCACATTAACTCTTATTCTTCCGCCCTCACTCTCCTCCAAAGTTGAACAGATCTTGGCAGAGACCTCTTCATCTCTCACGTGCTTGAAGGATGAGATTCTCTTGGCAGTCAGCAGCTCTAACGTGCATATTTTTCTCGTTTGCCTCCAATGATCACCATACGGCGCGAAGATCACATCGTTCCAATTGTAAAAGATTAATCTCCCAGCGGCCGTTAGTGGTCGGTTGGCAAAGATAAAATCATGAGTTTTGAGAACCTGTTTGGCCATCTCGGAAGAAGAAACGACGACTGTAGGGACAGAGCCCAAGCGGAGAAACAAAATGGGACCATATTTGTCAGCAAAGCCTTTAAGAGAACGGTGAGCAGGGAGTCTCAGTTGGTGGAGATTTCCGATGATAGGCCATGGATAGGGTCCTGGTGGCAATCTGGCACTAATCCTTCTCTTTTGCAATAACCATATCAAAACCAAAGAGAAGAATATACAAAGAAGAGCTGCTGTGGCAGGGGCCCCACCAGCTATTGTTAATGTTGCAGGCAGAGGCACAGGAAGAGAGAGACGCAAATTAAGAAAAACCATGTCCGCTTATTCCCGTTGTATGTTTGGAAAGGAAGAAGCGGCTGCTATTTTACATGGAACCCGGACTGTGAAATATTATAATTCCAGTGATGTAGTGTCAGAAGCATATTGCCCACAATTTTAGGCAGTCAATAGTATTTTCTCGTGTGGTGGTAGTCTATTAATTTTCTAGCACACGATGTGTCACCATTAGTTAAATAAATAATACCCTTTCAACAATTTTTTATAAATAATTTTGGTTTTTTCTAATAATTCATGGTCCCATAGAAGAGGTGACCATCATTCACATATTTGTGATACTGTATCAGCTACCTTTCTTTATCATCTACCATTCTTAGTACGTGAATTTGGAGTTGAAATTTTGACTTCCAATTTATTTCATGACTTTCGGTCATATGCATGGGATAAGTGTTTCTAGAAGACATCAAGGTAATTGTTAAATATCTTCTACTTTGTTGACCCTCCACATATTTCCTATTTTTCCCTCGATATACTACGTTAGAAAAAAGTTCATATGTTTCATAACGTGTGCGGGTAGTCTTAAAAGTGTGTGTACATTCTTTTATGTAGAAACACCTTGGTCTTGAGGGGGAATCCATAATTAAATGTTTAGGAAACACTTAGCTCTCAGCTTTAAGCGTATCTTCTTTATCTTTGTTATAATGAACCACAACAAAGGCTTTCTCTATGGTCACTTTGACATGATATTTTGATATAGATGCTAGTATGAGGTTTTGACCCCAAGAATGGCTTATAAAGCCTTAACCATGGGCGAGGAAGGAACATGTTCGAGGCCTTAACCGTGGTCGAGGAAGGAAAACATGTTCCTTGTGATATTATTGAATCTTGTGGAGCTTAGAAACTATGAATGAGTCCTTGAACAAACACATGAATCCTCTATAAGGGTTTTTTTGTAGAGCACCAAGTTTATTACATGTTGCATGTGCAAGTTTTGTGCATTGGAAATTGTTGTCGAGGCATAAGCATGGTACTTAAGGGGCAATACTAACATTAAGTCATAGTTGAGCTTTTTTGAGGTCATGTACCATGTAAGAAAGCTAAAAAGCATGACACGAGCACTCTCCATGTAGTATTTAGCATCCGAGTTTAATATGGGAATTCTAATGAGGCCTTGGGCATCCTAGATAGGTCTTGTGTTTTTTACCATAGTTGGGCAATGGAAATAAAAGCATCCAATGACAAGACATTGTTCTTAAGCTGAAGCACCATGGATAAGTCCTTGAACCAACACATTTGACCTTCGTAGGATATCACTCACCTCCATCTAAGATATGTTTGCCATGACTAGGTTAGTTGCGAACCAAGAATAAGTCTAGAACACTATCTAAGGTCAGGGGAGGACAACAAGGTCCTTGTTCCCTAAAAGAATATTTTTGATCTAAAGATTCAGAAGTAAAATCTAAAACACAGAAAGCTTTACGCTATATAATGTCATAAATGTATGCTTATACCACAACACAACACCCTTATAGGGTATCTTTATCCTACTAAAGGTATATGTATTCCATGGTTGTACGATAACATAGGCCATAAAAAGGAATATGTTTAGGGCCTAAACCAATAATGATTCTTAAGGCCAATGTTGATATTTATTAGCATATGAGCAAAACACAAGCAGGATGACAATGTTTTATGCAGTATAAATTTGTCTTTAGGCTTAAACATGGTTAGGGATAAATCAAGGGGCTTAAATGCTAATTGAAACTTCTTGATATAGAGCACCATGGTAAAGGGAGGAGAGCATTGTTACTTAGGACCTAAATGTAGCTTCTCAAGATCAATCGCTTGGAACAACGATTTCAAACAACAACACAAGTGCTCTCTAGGGGATCTTTTGCATCAAAGCTGAGTAAGGACATTGTTTGAAGGAATTTTGCATCAAGGATGGGTCAGGGGGGCTTGTGCATAAATCAGGAAGGAAAATAAGTGTCTTGAGATATTTTTTAATATTCTAATTCTTGAGATATTTGAACAATTCCTGCAACCAACACATGAGTTCATTTGTAGCAGTTCTTTGCAAGATTTCAAGTGAGGTACATGCACCATCATTAGGTTTTGTGCACGAAAAATGGATGTCAAGGCCTAAACATGTTTAAGGGGGGAAACAAGCTCCTTAATCCTTAATTGAACCTCTTTTACCTCAAGCATCATGAACAACATCTAGAAAACATGACATATGTCCTCATCTAGGAGTCTCAGGGCATCTAATTTGAATATGTGTGGCATTACAATGCCTTAGGCATCAAGGGTGGGTTTTCAGTCTTTGGCCATAGTCAAGGGTTGGTAATAAGCTACTTCAACTTTAAACCTATGTTTTGAGGCTTAAACATAACGGACGAATCCTTGAACCAACACATATGACCTCTATAGGGTATCATTCACCTCTATGTTGGGTATGGGAACTATGGCTCTAGAGCAGTTATGAACCAAGAATGTGAAGGGAGGACATTAATAACCTTGTTCCTTAAATGAAACCTGTTAAGCTTAAGTGCCATGAAAAACACCCACAACCCCTAAATCTCCTTAGCATATATAACCATGAATGCCTCTTTGAACCACCACATGGGTCCCTATGATGTATCTTTGAAATACTAGAGGGATATAAGTCTTATGATTAAACCACAACACAAGTCCTAAATAAGAATGTGTCTTCATCTCACATAAGGAATAGTTCTCAAGTTTGTTGTTGCAATTATTTTGCAACATAATAAGATATAGGTGCTATGAGTAGGTTCTATGTAGTGGAAATGGGTTTGGAGGTTGAAACATGGTTAACAGGGGAAATAAGTCATGTAAGTCCTAAATTAACCTTCTTCAACTCAAGCCCCATGATTAGGGGAGTAAAACAATTGGACCTTAGGCCCTAAATGTAGTTTCTTAGGCTTGATTAGCATGAACAACACTTGCAGACCACAACATGGGCATTCTCTAGGGGTCCTGCACACTAGAATTGGATATGGATTCCAATAGGAGGTTTTGTGCATTAAGGATTGGTCATGGGGCCTTAATCATGGTAAAGGAAGGAAAACAAGTGCCTTGGGATAGTTGAATCACAGGGACTTCACTTAGTGAACCTCTCACATAGCACGTGCGATCATGGGATATTAAAGAATGCCCTTAATTTCAAGAGATATCGACCCAAACTCTTTTTGTTGAAACCCCCTCCCAATACTTAAAACCTCCTCCCCACCCCTTTTTATACCTCAACCCTTATAAACGACCCTACCCACCCCCACCTTAAACCCCTCCCCCCCCCCCCAATACCTGCAATATATTGGTTCGGTTTTTTATAATTTTAAAACCCACAATATGAACTAACGTGATAGGATATTGGCTAACAAGTGAAGCCCCCGTGAGTTGAATATTCTTGAGATAAATATCCTTGAGTGATTCCTCTAGCCAACACTCGAGTCCTTTGTAGGATTTTTTTCTAAGCATCCAAGTGGATATGGGAACCATGAATATGATTTGTGCACTAGAAATTGGTCTTAGGGCCTAAACATGATCAAATTCAGTAATAAGGTCCTTATGCCCTAATTGAACCTTGTTAAGGATAATTTCTCATGAACAACTCCTAGATACCACAATGTGAGCCCTTGCTAGAAGATCTTTTTCATAAGAGTTTCATATGGATTCCACTAAGATCTTTTGTGCACCGTAGATGGATCTTGTGGCCATGACCATGGTCATGGTAGTGTAAAGACAACCTCATTCCCTTAAGCATGGATGGGGGAGGGAAATAATAATTTCAAACTCTAAAGGTAGTTTCTCAGGTTGAAGCAGTATACAAGCATCCCCACACCACCACATGAGAGCCATGCATGATATATTTTCCCTATTAGATCGATAGGGCATAATGAATCTATATATTTATAAGCAATAAAGGTTGTTGAGGCCTAAGCAATGTCAAGGGGTGAGAGAAAGGCACTCAGTCCCCATAAAAAGATCCTTAGAGTCAAGCATCACGAAAAGAAACATGAAACCACGCCTCTCTAGTGGGTGTTTGTCATTTCAGCTGGATATGAAGACCAATAAAAAAATTTACAAACCATGAATGGGTCATGAAGCCTTCACTATAATCAAATAATGAAAGGAAATGTCTTAATATGCCATTAACACTTCTTAAGCTCAATAAAAACAAATCCTTAAACCAGCACACATGAACTTTAAAGGATGTCTTTGGATTTGAAGTATTATATAGTCATGAACTTTGAAGGATGTCTTTGGATTTGAAGTATTATATAGTCACTATGAATAGATTTTCTGCATTTGAAATAAGTGTAAGGTATAAAAAACATGGTTAGTGAGGAACAAAAAAAAAAACCTTATTCCCTATTTAAACCTTCTATTAGGTCTTTTATATATAAGCTAAATACCAATACCATTACAACATATTGGCCATCATGGATGAGTTTGGGGTACCATTACAAATATGATATCTTAAATGAAATAATGGGAGTAGGTAGACGTTGTAGATAATTACGTGGATGTGTCAAATCGAGGGCCAACTTTATATAAATTAAATCATCAAAATTGGTTTGAAACAAAAGATTAGGATCATAACGATTTAAAAACATTATATCGATGTGACAGTAATATCTTAGCGAGCGCATTGTAGTTTTAAACTAGGTAATAGTTGTACATAAATGTACTACTATACAATATTAATAAAAAATATAAATGATATAAAATTTAGTTTAAATTAAAGAATATTAAATAAATTTTAATTATAAATATGATATATAAAGATGTAATATATTATTATATAGAATATTAATTAAAAATATAAATGATATAAAATTTAGTTTAAATTAAAGAATATTAAATAAAATTTAATTATAAAATATGATATATAAAGATGTAATATATTATTATAAAAAATTAAAAGTATTGTGTAAATATAATATTATATATAAAAGGTAATGATTAATAATATAATTTATATAAAAGTTTGATTGTTGAACATATTGGTTTAGGAGATAAATGGGCTACTAAATCGACTATTTAAATAGGAATTTGAATAGGGTTGGTATGTGATTGAATTCTATAAAGGATAAATTGTTTTGGATGGTTAATCAATCTTCAGGATAGGGATAGGTATCGATAAAAGTGGCATATTATTCCATTGTTAAGAGTTCTAATTATAATGAACATAGTGGTTGGGAGGGGACAAATTTTTGTACTTCATGCATGTCTGAAAATCAATTTATTTTTCATGCTTTTGTTGCATGTACTTGTAATATACAACTTTGGAAATATGCATGTAAGTAGGTTAAATATCACTCAATTATGGGGCATGTAAGTAGGTTAAATATCACTCAATTATGGGGCCATGATTCTATTGAAGAATTTTTTTTGAAGTGGTATAAAAACAATACGGAGCATAGGTTTCTTCCGGATTTTGTTTTTTGGGATATATGGAAAATAAGAAATTACTCTATTTTCTTGGAGAAATTGGTGAATATTTTGCTAGTTGCCTAAGATTTATAGGTACGTATAAGGAATACTCTTCATCGAAGGTAAAAACGAAGAAAAGAAGCAAGATATGCCCTCTCCCAACCTCTGTTGTGGCTACATGTTTCTTCGATGGTGCAACTAAAGATGACAAGTGTGGTGCAGGTATATTTTTGAAGACTAATGAGGATCACTATTTCATGATGAAGATGAGTTGTGGTTTGGGATGTAGAACTACAAAAAAAAACTTAGTTCCCTTTGGTGTCTTACAAATTTTGCTTCATCTCTTGGTATAGATAGTCTGAATGTTTTTGGATATTCTTTGGTTGTTGTGAACTGGGTGAAGAAAAAATACTTTTTATAAGGCATCTCCCTTCATCAATAGTGTTTTAGGATGGAACATATAATACACTCTTTCCATGTTTTGAACATTCAATCTATGCTTACCAAGATGTTAGAATATTATAAACCCACTACAATATACTTAGGACAAAATAATTAATAATTTCTGGTTGATTTCCTATTTTCTAGACTAGGTAGCTAGCCTCAACTTGCACCACATGGTCAATACTTTCCATATTTACCCCAAGAGCACCTTTATATTGATTATGGATAAGATTCTGCCAACTTTATTGACTTCCCAACGATTAGAAACTGCACCTTCCTGCGATTTCTTCCTTTAGACATTTTTTTCTTGCTTTTCAGTGGATAAGGTAAAGCTAGTCAACTAGGTAATTTCTATTGTTTGTGGCAAGCTCATACTTCATGATTTTATCTCCATATTCCATGATAAGAAAGATCTTCCATCACTCATAATCATTCACTCATGCTTTAGCCAATTCGTGAGCTCTTGTATTGATTTGGAAACTACTTTAGTCACCTATGGGGGTTTATCATATTTAGTAAGCCTGCTTTATGAGCTAGCATGATTTGTCTCCTAAGCAACTCAATTTCACCTCTCAAGGATGTATTATTTATGTACACTAATGTTGATTAATAATCAATGGAATAATCTCCAATCATTCTTCACTTCTCTTGTGTTCAGTCTCATTATTCCTCTCTCTATTTTTCTTGTGCATTATTGTGATAAATATATTGTAGCTAGATCTTTATCTTGTATTTCCACATGGTATCAGAGCTTCAATTTCTACATGGTATCCGATCTCTTAGTTTACCAATATATTCAATCTATAAGAGTTTAAGAAGCATATCAAGTATCCAGCCCTTCTCTGAAAGAATAGCTTGGCTGAGCTTACAAGTATTTCTTCTAGTTTATTTTGTGCAAATTGCAGAGAGTATCCCTAGGAGAAAAAAAAACTAAGCATGGATTCATCTTCAGATATGATCATGTATCCTTACAACTATCATGAATGGAAGGCCAAGATTGTCATTCTGTTGCGCAGTAAGTGTCTCTACAGAGTTTCTATGGATTTAGAAAATGAACCAAATGTTGTTGTTGAGAAAGCTAAGTGGAATAACAGAATGGATGAAGCCTATGGGTTCATTTGTCTATCTATTTATCCTGATCATATTTTTCATAGGGATGGTTTGACCACTCCAAACCAGGTATGGACCAAACTTGAGTCTCTCTTTGGAGTGCAAGATGAGATAAGAGAACATCAATTGGAGAATGAGTTAATCTCAATGAGACCAAGGAGTTTCGAATCCATTGAAGGGTTCTTCACCAAGTTCAAGTCACTTTTTATTATTCTCAAACAATGTGGGATTGAGAAGAAGGAATATCAATTGATTATTTCCATTCTATCAAAATTGGTCCCTTAATACTCAGTTTTTGTGTAAACCTTTCATGCTACTAGGCTTGTTATTTTGAATTGGAAAACACCTTCTTTCAGTACATTCTTTGATTCACTTGCAAAAGAGAAAGACAAATTGATTCAGATGGGGACTCTTAAAATATCCAAAAACAAAGAACATGGTCTTACATTTCAAGGAAGTAAGAATGAAAATTCAAAATAAAAGCAAAAAATGAAAGAGAAGAAGCCAAAGTCAGATGATGAAAATGAAGGTTTCAAAACCTAGTGATGAAGGTTCAAATTCCATGAAGAAAGTCATGAAGAAAGGGATCTCATCCAAATTTTATTATTGCAGCAAGGGTTTTCATTATGAGAAGAAATGTTTCAAGAAGAAAATGGAAATCATGTCCAAGTTTCTTGAGAAGCATAACATTGATGTACCGAATGAACTAGAAAAGCCTACTGAATCCCTAGAACATTATCAAAGTGCGCAATCCCAAGGTAATAATAATTATTCCTTGAGTGCTAAATTTAAATACTTTTCTCAATTCTATGATATAGATTCAATTTATGATATATCATAATCATAAATCTTAGTGTCTTCTTTGGATAAATCACCTATCAGTCCATTAGATACATCTCCCAATAATTGTGTTTTTTCACTAGATCATGTCTTGTCTTTATCCGACTCTTCCTCACTCCATTCAAATGCTTATGATTCTGATTTAGAAGTAAGTTTGCAGGATGATATTCCTATTATGACATCATATGTACAATTTACCCATCCTCTGAATACTCAAAAGACTATACAAACCCTAAGTTCACTAGTTAATTCATTATATGATTCCTATGCAGTGTTACTTATTTCTGTTGGTTTCGAGTCTTGTCTATTTTTCACTGGTTTGTTATCCATGAAATTACTCATATTTAGACTTCTATTACACATATTTGGATTCGATCTAAAATATATGGTTCATATTTCAAATCCACATACAATTCATATTTATTCATCCATCAGTTTTACTGAGTTGCTCATCCTTTTCTTAATATGGCTCTGTAAAATCATGGAGACGCTATACCTCTAGTCTTTGCTATTCCATATGATAATAATTATGATATTTTAGAGTCTCTTCAACCTCATATGATAATAATTATGATATTTTGTGGTGTTAAGGTGGTAGTATTAGCACCAATTATAAGATTGTGGTGTTAAGGTGTTGGCATTAACACCACTTACATTTTGTGGTGTTAAGGGGGTGGTATTAGCACCACTTATATTTACTGTTGTTAAAATGGTGTTAATGTTTATTAATATTATTAGAAATTGAGTATTTCCTCATCTATGTACTTATCTGAAATGTTTTGCTGGCGATGACCATAAAGTGGTGCTAAGATCTTATTTTATAGGTGCTAAGATCTTATTTTCCACATGGACATGTACATGTAGGATTGAAATTAAGAGGATTTGTAGCATAAACACACAAACTTGGGAAGTAATTAATTTGTAACTACCTCAATTCAATTACTTATTTTTTGCTTTATTCATTAAAATAAATCATCAAAATTAATTCAATAGTTTTTGCATAGAAATTATAACAAATCGATTATTTATTTTTATAAGGTTTAAACAAATAAATTGATGCACCACAATTACAACAAATTCAATTATTTATTTCTATACTATTTAAAGAAATAAATTCACATGATTTATTTATGAGGCTTTGCACCACAAGCTCAACTTAGCCCCAAAGGTTAGTTTAGTTGGTAGCCTTGAGTCCTTCAGGGTAAGGCCTCCTTCTAGGCACGGGATCTTCACTTTCTGAAACCATGTCATAGCGCCTTTGTTCATGGGATATTAAAGAATACCCCTATTTCACTAGATATTGATAATTACTTAAAAATATCCTTTTGTTGAACCCCCCTCCCAATAGATATTTCCAATTAAAAAACTCCTATTTTTAAAATATATTCCTTATTTTTACTCGAAACTCCTTTTTATACCTCCAATACCTATAAACGCCCCATAACCTATTCCCCTACCCCCAATACCTACAATATATTGACCTTATTTTTCACAATTAAAATCCCCATTTATGAGTGAACGTGATAAGATATTGCTCAACAACGTAAATCCCCCGTGCTTCTAGGAAGGGAGAGAATTTACCACTCTTACCATCCATGAATCATGGGGAAGTATTGATGGGTTTCCGGTCAAGCTTTTCTTGAAAAAAAAATTACAAATAATTATTTTATAAATAATTCAATTCAATTATTCATTTTTAATAAACTATTTAAACAAATAGAAACTTTACATTCTTAATTATTTCAAATAACTTAAAAAAAAACCTCTTTTTAATTTAGTATTATAAGAATAATTTTATCTATCTTAATATATTTCTTAATGGACATTAGTATAATTATCAGGTTTTTAGCATAAGGCATGGGTATTAGATTCATGGACATGCTCAAGAGATTAAAACATTACATTGAGTCCTTTAAGAATCTTTTACTAATCTAGGAACAAGAAAGACACCTCAAAAGTAATCACAAGATTTCCTAAGAGTATTCCTAGCCTCTACTTGTGTCCATTGTCATGATTATAAGGTTTAATCACTAGGGATAGGCCTAGTATATGTAAACATGGTTAAGAGAAGAAACCTAGGTGGGTAAAGTAATCCTTAGGCTAGAGATATGCCATATTGGGGCTAAGTGCTTAATTGTCACATGGACATGTAAAAATATGATTTGATTATGAATATTTTCAACAAAAACACAACAACTTTACAAATAATTATTAAATTGTAGATAAAAATTCAATTTTGATTTCATTCAAATAAATGCTCAAAACTAAATTATGAAGCTTAACACATAGTCACAACAAGTTCAATTATTTATCCTATAGTGTTTAAGCAAAAAAATTTGCATGATTCATTTATGAGGTTTCGAGAGAAAAACATAGGTGCATAAAGTAATCCCAAGGCTAGAGATATGCCATATTTTTCCTAAGTGCTTAATTGTCACATGGACATGTAAAAATATGATTTAATAATGAAGATTTTCAACAAAAACACATTAACTTTACAAATAATTATTAAATTGTAGATAAAAATTAAATTTTGTTTTCATTCAGATAAATGTTCAAAACTAAATTATGAAGCTTAACACATAGTCACAACAAGTTCAATTATTTATCTTATACTATTTAAGCAAAAAAAAATTCATGATTCATTTATGAGGTTTTGCACCACAAGCACAATAAGTTCACAAATAATTATTTTGAAATAGTTCAATTAAATTATTCATTTTTTATATTATTTAAGAAAATAAATACCTATGACTCTTAATATTGGCCAGTAATTAAAGAAAACTATTTTTATTTATTACTATTATAAAATAGTAATAGAAGTGATTTGAATTGAAATTTGGTTATTAGAGTAGATATATATATATTGATCTTATTAAATTTCTTGATGGATATCAGTATCATTTACTAGGTTTTAACCACAAGGCATGGGTCTCAAATCCTTGGACATGATTGAGGGTTTCCTATACCTTGAGCCCTAAAAGAAGGTTATATGAATTTAGGACCAAGAAATATGGTCAACACACATGTCTTCGTAAGTGTATTATTATCCTCTAAGTGTGGGAATTTATGGCATTAAAAGGTTTTGATCAGTAGTGATATGTCTATTTTCCTATGACCTAGTTAAGACAAGAAACTCAGGGAAAATAAGGGGAGAGGACCCATGGCCTTATAATGGGGATATAGGGGTGAATCACATGAAATAAAAAGGTCCTAAATGAAGGTGATAGCATCTCAAAATGAGAGAATTGACTCAAATTGTCACATAAGATATCATGCACTATGTAGGATATCATTATCCTTAAAGTGAGATATGGGTGGGAATATGCAGTTTTGTGCACTAAGGATGGGTCTTGGACCATGGTTGGTGAATAAATTAAGGGAATTATACCCCAACATAAGATTATTGAGGTATGGACAATGATCAAGATGATTAAATATAAAATACACCCTTTATAGTGGATCATTATGATAAAAGTTGGATACAAATACAATTAAGGGATTTTTCATATGGATATAGAGGCCTCAACTAGAATCATGGGAAGAAAGAAAGAGCCTTATGTAGGTGTCCTGGGGATTTTGGAATGACATTATAGGGAAGATTACATTGTCTTTCGCCCTAAATAATACATTTAGGAATACATATCCATGAACAATGCCTTGAAGCACCATGGATGACTTCATAGGGGCATCCATGGTGTTATATATGTAGCTCTTATGGCCTTAGGACCTTGACATGGTCAATGAAAGAGACATAGATCTTCGTACCTAAAGGAATATTCTAGGTATCCAAGGATAAGAAGTTTTCTCCACCAAAAACATATGGCCTCATGAGAGTATCATTAACCTATGATTGATAATGTTGGTGCCATTGGATGGTTTTGAGAAATATGTGTATAATGTCTCATGGCTTTGGGAATGGTGTTCTAGGGAATAATACCATGCCTTTGAATGTAAGAAAATCATTGAGGCATACAAAGCCATAAAAAATGCCTAAAAGAAGCACACATGACTCCATAGAGGTATTAATGAAACTATGTATCAAGCTCCTAGAGCCTTGGGGTCTTCAACATGGTTAGTGGAGGATACATAAACCTTGGTCCCTAAAGGAGGATTCTAGAAATTAAGAGCTAAGAAGGTTTCCTCCACCAACCACATATGAAATCCTAGGGGTATCATTGGTCTATGATTGACGATACTAGTACCATAATGTAGGTGGTTTTGAGTAGTATGTAAATGTCACGGGGGGATCACTAGCGAGGAAATATCATATCACGTCCATTCATATTGGGGATTTGAATACTCCTAAAAGACTCAAAATTATATTGCCTTGTATAAAGGGGTCAAGGTTTTTTTTTTAATTTGACATAGTAATATACATATTGGGGGTTATTTTATTTGGGAAGGCTAAGGAATAACCTCCAAATTGTTGGATGGATTCATACCTCCAAATCATGTGCTTAATTCATACCACCGAATCATGGTTTGGATTCATATTAGTCCTAGTTTTTACTAAGGCATAACCTCCAAATCATGAGCTATATTCATACCTAGAAACCATGGGATGGATTCATATGAGTCCTAATTGTTGCTAAGGAATAACCTCCAAATCGTGGGATGTATTTATACCACTAAATCATTGAACTTATAAAATATTTTTTTTTAAGAATAATTTTTTAAGTTGGGGTTTGGATGGGTATTGAGATTCAATCAAACCTTTCTCTGTGACAACCAAGAAAAGTGATATAAATATTTCTTGGCTCAATAGAACTAAGAAAAATTAGATCAATGTTTTTTAACAAATTATTTCTTTCAACTTTTTTGTATTCTCACATTGCCAATTAGGAATAGTTGTTAGACTGTGTTATATTTGGCACATTCATAACTGTAATTTCAAATCTTATATGCAAGGCATATGTTTTAATATTATATTGGAACTGACATGAACATAGGTGAAAACATATATCCTTATTTGCATACCCTTTGTGTTATCGTTACCATAAAATGGTATCATATAAGTTTCACCAACTGTGTGTCTTTATAACTATTGCATGCTTGAAATTTAACTTTATAACTATTGCATGCTTGAAATTTAACAATATTTGAGATTTTTGCCTCTCTTGTAAAGATTAAAAAAAAACTAGGTATAACCCAAGAAAAGGTAACTTAATGTTGTTAATTCCCTTGATTGCAAGAATAAATGTAGAGGAAGTGGATTCAAATCATTGCATCTTGTGAATGACCCAAATCCAAGCTATGCACATGATCATATGGTGTTATTGGAAAGTGAGAGGAATTTTCCTATGTTCATTTGGGTTCAAATATCAAGGATGTTTGTTTTAATAGGAAGGTACTGAGATCCATCCACAAAAGGGTTTCAATTTTGCATTTTTATGGATTTTAATTTATTAAGCTTATAGAAAACATGATCTCTCTATGGCTATAATTGTATTTACATGATATTAAATTTGCTACATTGGTAGGCTGTGGTGTGAAACATCTGCAATTCTCATATTTTCTAAGCATTGCAATGGCTATTGGACTATCGTCTCTTAATTTATTTGTTACATTGATCTCTTGAATGGATTAGCTTTTATGCATTTTGCCTACCCAATTACTATTTCATTGAGTTTCCACTATACAACGCTACAAAATGATCAGTCGCCCCTGCAATCCTGATGGGATCATTATTAGCATTATACTATTATTTTATTTAGCATCATGCTTGGTTATACTAAGAAGCATTAGAGCTCTTGTTTGTTACAACTTGATAATATGATATAAAGGGAGTATTGAAAATGGGTTGATAAAAATTGATACCTACATTATCTGGCGAAACTAGGGGTTTTCTTAATTGGAAAGGTATATTGGGAGGGGGGGTTCAACAATACAATTTTATGAGAAATTTTCCAATATTTAGTGAAATTAGGGATATTATTTAATATCCTATGAACAGTAATGTTATGTAACAAGTTCAATAAGTGAACCCCCTGTGGTACATGTCTCAGGGACTTGAAAATGAAATTATATGGAAGAATAACATGCCTTGGCTCTAAAGAAACCATTGAAGCATTTAAATCCATGAAAAAAAATCCTCCAAGCACCACACATGACTTCATAGGAGTATCCATGGTGCTATGCATATAGTTCTTGGGGACATAGTGCCATGGACATGGTCAAGGGAGGAGACCTGAACTATAAGCCCTAAAGGATTATTTTATCCCTATATATATGAGATAGTAACCTCAAACAACCACACATGGACTCTCGAGGTTATCATTAGCGTAGAATTGAGAATGTTAATACCATTAGGTGGTTTTGAGTACTATCTATGTGTCTCAACACCTTGAAAATAATGTTCTAGGGATGAAGATCATATCTATCACCCTAAAGAAACCATTAATTCATCCAGATGTATGAATAGTTCCTTTGAGAGCCATGAATGAACTTTGAGAGGTATTAGTTCCATTAGGTGGTTTTGAGCAATATGCATGTGCCTCAGCACCTTGGAATGATGATATAGGAAGCTTGAATATTAGGTATTTGGACATAAAGAAACAATTGATGCATCTAGAGCCATCCACACTTTCTTAAATAACCATGATAACTTTGCAATGATATCCATGGTTCTCTTTATCTAGGTCCTAGGTCCTTAGTGACTTTGACACGATAAATGAAATACACCTAAATCTTTGGCCCTAAAAATATTTCTTATCACTTTAAGTCTAAGAAGGATTCCTACACCAACCACAATGGCCTTGTGTGGGTATAATTGGCCTATGAATGAGTATGTTGGTACTATTAGGTGGTTTGATAAATGTGTACATGTCTTAAGTCCTTGCGAATGACATTCTAGGGAAAAGTACAATTCCTTTGGCGCTAAAGAAACCATTGAGGTATCCATATCCATGAAAAATGCCTCAAAGCACGACACATAGCTTTGTAGGGGTAACCATGGCATTATGTATCCAAGTGTTAGGCACTTGTGGTCGATGGCATGGACATGGGAGGAGACCTAAATATTAGTCCCTAAAGGAATATTTTAGCCATCCAAAGCTAAGAAGGTTATCTCTAACAACAACACATGGCCTTCTGAGGGTATCATTGACCTATGAGTGAGGAATTTGGTGCCAATAGGTGATTTCGAGCAATGTGTATGCGTCTTAGGACCTTTGGAATGGTGTCTTAGTGAATATGACCATGTATTTCGCCCTAAAGGAGTCATTTAGCATATAGATCAATGAACAATGCAAGAAAGTGACATGAATGAATTTGCAGGGGTATTCAAGGAACTATGATATCTATGTATTATGGCCTTGATCCCTTCAACATGGTCGATCAAGGATACCTAAAACTAACAACATAGAGGAAGATTTTAGATATATATGTGGCTAAAAAGGTTCCATCTACCAACCAAATATGGCCTCTTAAGGGTACCATTGGCCTATTACTGAAGATGTGAGTTCTATTAAGTGATTTTGAGCAATATGTATGTGTCTCTATTCCTTGGGAATAATTTTTAGTGGAATAATACCACGCCGTTGGACCTAAAGAAACTATTTGGGCATCGAAACCCATTAATAATGCCAGAAATCACCACTCATGATTAGACGAGTCTTGAAACCCACTATTTAGGCATCCAAACCCATTAATAATTATATAAATCACCACATCAAACACTGTTGCACAACTCATGATTACATGAGTCTTGAAACCAAAGGAGAAAGATGATGGAGTTTCCTTCCTAAGAAAAGGTGCATGTTCTAAGTATTTCACATGATTTTTATTCCTCCTTGTTTTAGTATTTTGTCTACAATATTAGCCTGGTGGTTGTTTTGGATGCGCTCGAGGCATTTAGACTTTGTTCCACTATGAAGGATTTTAGGTATGATTTCTTTATCAAATATTTTCTAGCCGAAACGATTTCTCTATTAATATTGTTTGAAGTAGTTATGTACGATGGACTAGCTTCTCAGTGAGCATGGTAGTCTAGAGAGAAGTGTTATGCCAGTATGGAGAGAAGTGTTGGATGAATACATATGTAACATGTTAAAATACATATATAATCTTACCAAAAGAATTATTAATTCTAATTAATATTTAATATCCATTGTAGGGTTAATCATAGTTATAATTCAATATTGTATTATATTATCCCTAGATGTGTATATGAGTTATATGGTGCATTCTTAAGACAATCATTGGGCCATCATGGATTCAAACCTCGACTAACCTTGGTAATAGGGTGCACTCTTAAGGGAATCATTATGACATGGTGGGTTCAAACCTCGAATAGCCCATGCAAGTGTACAAGGGCACTGTGGGTGCACATAGGGGTGGAACAAGAAACTATTATTCCTAAAATATTGAATTAGTAAACATTTTTATTTAATATAAAATGTTACTTATTAAACAATGTTTATTTAATATGTGTTATTTTTAAATAACATTAATTATTAATTATATTCATATATTATTATTATAATTATATTAACATTAAGGTTATTAATTTTATATAGATAATTCTTATATTAGTACCACTATAAGTCCATCTAGTGAGATCATATCCTCAAGACTTTCACTACTAAACTACAACACACATCACTCTCACACTATACTACATAACATTGATGATGCATCTTTCTTTTTTATTTTTACTTTTGATTTTATTTATTTTTATTCCTATATTTTATTTAGGCATTTCATATATATAATTTCATTAAATTATTATTATTTTTTCATAGTCTATAGGCGGTACAATCTTAGGTGGGATAATTATTGAATCCTCCTACTTTATGTTGATGATATTGTTCTTATGGCAAGGTGTTCTTCAGATCTTGATAAGCAATCATGTATTGTTAAATATTTTTTCTCTAAATTTATCACAAGCTCAATTGGAACTATAGCATTGAGAAAAGGACTAATGGAGGGTGGAAAGCTTATTTTGGTCTTGAAAATAAGTGTAAATCAACTAATCTGGTTAGGTGAGATAAAAATAAGTTCATCTTTGAAACTCTTGTCATCCTTGTTATCTTGTATGGTTGTGAAGAATGGGGGTGCAACATTTCTAGAGAATCTTGGAAGAAGATTGAGTAAATCTAGAAGCGGTTTATAACTTATAACCTCAAAATTAAAAGTAATACGTTGTATCCTATTCTCCTCATAGAAGTGGGTCTTTCCCCCATCGATAACATGGATATGACAAGGCACCTAATGTACAATCATAAGATAAATAACGTGGGAAATAGGAGACTTCCTAAAATTGCTTTAAACTCAATTCAAAACCAACTATGCCTCAAGCTGTGTTGGTGTAAAGATACCATGGCTTGGTTAAACCATTGGGTCATTGATGAAAACAACATTTTGAGAACATTGATAATGCCAAAAATATTATTACTTCTAAGTTTAAAGAGAAATTGTTGTGTGATTAAAATTTAGGGGTTAAGAGATAATTAAGATACTAGATAAGGAGGTCATTAATCCTAAATTGGAATATCAGAAGTATCTCTTGATAGTAACTAGCTCACAGAAGAAAATTAATATAGCCAGCCAAGATTAGAATGAACTCTCATGAACTCCATAGCGAAATTTAAGGGCATTGGTCTATTCCCAAAACAACATGGGCGGAAAGAGTTTGTCATTTGTGTGAGTCTATGATCGTTGATGATGAAAATCATTTTCTCTTAGAGTGTCTTACTTACAGCCATATTAGATTTCAACTTCATAGTATTTTCTTTAATACAAACCTTTATAACCTCCTAACTTGCCAAAAATATAGTGAGCTTAGAAATATTCTTTACAAGCTTTTTGAGCATAGGAACAAGATTCGAATAACTCAAAATTGGTCTCATTGAACATTAATCATCATTAAGATTTACATTATTTAAAAATATAAATAATTTTTTATTTTAATAATTATAGAATTCCATTTGTTTCATATTTTAATAACATCATAAATAGTACATGGTTTACATCTCTCTAACTTTTCAAATGTATATATAATGTTTATATATTATAAGTAATATGGTTTACATCTCTAAAACTAAAGTTTAAAGTAATTTTATTTCTACTATATATAAAGTTTAGTATGATGATTGTATATATATAACTTTTGTAATGTGTATATATATATATATTGTAATGTGTATATATATATATCATAAGTAAGATGGTTTACTTCTGTCAAACTAAAGTTTAAACTAATTTTATTTCTAATGTATATAAAGTTTAAAGTTTAGTATGATGATTGTTTATAAATAATTTTTCAAATGTATATATATTATAAGTAATATGGTTTACATCTGTCAAACTGTAAATATTATAAGTAATATGGTAATTTTATTTTTAATGTATATAAAGTTTAAAGTTTAGTATATATATATTTTAATATGTTTAAAATATTTTATTTTATTTTTTAAAATATTTTTTATATTTAAATTTATAAAGTTTAAGAAAATAGATATGTCTTTGGATGTTTGATAAATTTGACTTCAAAATGGTTTTATAAAATTAATGATAAAACATATTTAAATATTAATAAATCTACATGAAATCTAAACAATAAACAATAAAGCATTCCATAGTTAAAAAGCAAGTGGTTGATATGGGCAACAGAAGTTGTTGATATGGGCAACATAGAATTAAAAAGTGGAGAATATAATATTGATAATCGGTACATAATTAGATATACAAACCTAGAAAAGCAGTGGAGAATC
>LPNX010199448.1:26196-80527 GCA_001517045.1 Pseudotsuga menziesii | reverse complement strand
GTTACAAGATCAGACTCCTTTACTTTACGATGTTGGCCAACGACCGATTCGATTTCTTGCTGCAAACACTTCATTGCATGGGGATGTCTGAACAGCTCACTAATTACCCATTCTAACTCAGTTGATGTCGTCTCCAACCCAGCCGCGAACATGTCCTGTACATATACAAATCCAATTAATTCATGCAAAGTGATAATTGACATATAGAATAAGGTAATAAATAATATAGAATGCCAGAGGGCCTGGCGATCACATACAAGCACAAGAGCCTTGATGGTTTCCCGGGTGATATTCGTGTCGATCTTAGCCATGTGGAGCAGCACATCCACGAAGTCTTGAACATCGGGCTGTGCGTCTCCTTCCTTCACGTCATTTGAGGCCACCGACATAAGATGATTAACATTAAGATGGTCGTCTATTACTTTCTCAGCGAATTTATTGAATGTTGTAAAGGTCTTCTTCATCCGGCGATTGATACCCTGAAAATCAAACCAATCCAAATACGGAATGTAGTCTCCAATGTTGAATGCTCCCACTGTAGCGGACATCTCGTCCAACAGTTCCTTAAATCCTTTGAAATCGCCACCCAAATCATCGTCAGAAAATTTCCTCTTTGCGAGGATTCTCCAGACTATATTGGAGACGAGGGTAGAGATGGCCTTGCTCACATTAACTCTCATTCTTCCGCCCTCACTCTCCTCCAAAATTGAACAGATCTTGGCAGAGACCTCTTCATCTCTCACGTGCTTGAAGGACTCGATTCTCTTGGCAGTGAGCAGCTCTAACGTGCATATTTTTCTCATTTGCCTCCAATGATCTCCATACGGCGCGAAGATCACATCGTTCCAATTGTAAAAGATTAATTTCCCAGCGGCCGTTAGTGGTCGGCTGGCAAAGATAAAATCATGAGTTTTGAGAACCTGTTTGGCCATCTCGGAAGAAGAAACGACGACTGTAGGGACAGAGCCCAAGCGGAGAAACAAAATGGGACCATACTTGTCAGCAAGGCTTTTAAGCGTACGGTGAGCGGGGAGCCTTAATTGGTGGAGATTTCCGATGATAGGCCATGGATAGGGTCCTGGTGGCAATCTGGCTCTAATCCTTCTCTTTTGCAATAACCATATCAAAAACAAAGAGAAGAATATACAAAGAAGAGCTGCTGTAGCAGGCCACCCACCAGCTACTGTTAATGTTTCAGGCACAGGCACAGGAAGAGGGAGAGACAGACGCAAATAATGAAAATCCATATCCGCTTACACCAGTTGTAAGTAGTGCATTGTATGTTTGGAAAGGAAGAAGCGTCTGCTATTTAAAATTCCGAAAACATGGCACCCGGATGGTCCCAGAAGAGGAGCAAAGTCTAATTCTTATCAGATTTAGCTGGAGCACGTCTTGGATAAAATATATAATATCCCATAGTTCCAGTTAACAATTTTAGGTAGTATCCAACACTCACAAACGATTTTAGGTAGTAGCCAACAATTTTAGAGTTTATGGCACAACACAAAGCAGCCAACACTCACAAATATACAAACACGTCCAGTAACGAAATCTCCCTAGAGTTCCACTATCAAGTACGTTCGGTCTAGCACACGATGTCGCTATTGGTTAAATAAATTCATAATCATTCAACAATTTTTTATAACTAATTTTGGGTTTTTCTATCAAGTACTTTCGGTCTAGCACACGATGTCGCTATTGGTCAAATAAATTAATAATCATTCAACAATTTTTTATCACTAATTTTGGGTTTTTCTAATAATTCATGGTTCGATGGAAGAGGTCACGAGAAGGTGTGCCTTCACATCTTTGTCATACTTTATCACCTACCTTTCTTTATCATCTACCCTTCTTACTACGTGGATTTGGAGTTGAAATTTCGACTTTTTTGTTTTTTAAGTAATAAGGACAGCTTTTTGTTATAGAAAGTTGTATCAAAGGTACAATAGGAACAGAGAGACCATTAAAAGCCTGCATAACCAAAATTTATTAGCTTGATCCAAAATTTATTAGCTTTATTAAAAAATCAGCACTGCTATTTGCCTTTCAGATGGACAACAATTCTTTAATCAAGAACTGATTTTTCAATCCAAGATTCACAACAGCCTCCCTCTAACCATCCTTTAAAGGTTCTGCTTTTATCAAATTTGATAACTATATGGGCACCATAGACTCCATCTTTAACAGCGTCGTCGAAAAAACCCACAGGATGCTCCTGCAGCAGAGGAGGAAAGGAGTAATTTCTGCACTTTTGGGTAAAGGCTCTTTGCACCATTCAGAAAAAAAAAAGACATGATCTTAAAATAAACAAACACATGAGTCCTTGAATTTTGTTGAGCTTAGAAACCTTGAATGAGTCCTTTAGCAAACACATGACTCCTCTATAAGGTTTTTTTTGTAGAGCACCAAGTTTGGTACGTGCTCCATGTGCAGGTTTTGTGCATTGGAAATTGTTGTCGAGGCATTTAAGCATGTTACTTAAGGGGAAGTAACATCATTAAAAGTCATAGTTGAACTTTTTTGAGGTCATGTACCATGTAAGAAAGCTAAAAAACATAACAGGAGCCCTCTCCACGTAGTATTTAGCACCTGAGTTTAATATTGGAATTGTTATGAGGTCTTGGACATCATAGATGGGTCTTGTATTCTTTACCATAGTTGGGTGATGGAAATAAGAGCATCCACTAATAAGACATTGTTCTCAAGCTTAAGCACCATGGGTAAGTCCTTGAACCAACACATTTGACCTTCGTAGGATATCACTCACCTCCATCTTAGATATGGCTGCCATGAATAGGTTAGTTGCGAGCCAAGAATAAGTCTAGAGCACTATCTAAGGTCAAGGGAGGACAACAAGATCCTTGTTTCCTAAATAAATATTTTTGAGCTCAAGTTTTAGGAGTAAAATATATAGCACACAAAGCTTCACACTATATAATGTCATAAATGTATGCTTACACCACAACACAAGACCCCTGTAGGGTATCTCTATTCTACTAAAGGTATATGTATTCCATGGTTGAATGATAACATGGGCCATAGAAAGGAATATGTGTAGGGCCTCAACCAAGAATTTCTTAGGGCCAATGTTGATATTCATTAGCTTTAAGCAAGACACAAGCAAGATGACTATTTTTGTGAAGTAGAAATTTGTCTTTAGGCTTAAACATGGTTAGGGATAAATCAAGGGGCTTAAATGTTAATTGAAACCTCTTGAGATAGAGCACCATGGTTAAGGGAGGAAATCATTGTTCCTTAGGACCTAGTTGTAGCTTCTCAATATCAATCACCTGGAACAACAATTTAAAACAACAACACAAGTGCTCTCTAGGGGATCTTTTGCATCAAAATTGAGCAAGGACATTGTTTGAAGGATTTTTCCATCAAGGATGGATCAGGGGGGCTTGCGCACAAAACAAGAAGGAAAAGAAGTGTCTTGAGATATTTTTGAATATTATAATTCTCAAGATATTTGAAAAATTCCTTCAACCAACACATGAGTTCATTTGTAGTGGTTCTTTGCAGCATTTCAAATAAGGTACATGCACCATCATTAGGTTTTGTGCACAAAAAATGGATGTCAATGCGTAAACATGTTTAAGGGGGGGAACAAGCTCCTTAATCCTTAATTGGACCTCTTTTAGCTCAAGTATATATAACAAAATCTAGATAACGTGACATAGGTCCTCCTTTGGGAGTTTCTGGCATCTACTTTGAATATGTGTGGCATTACGATGTCTTAGGCATCAAGGGTGGGTTTTAGGTCTTTGACCATAGTCAAGGGTTGGTAATAAGCTACTTCAACTTTAAGCCTATGTTTTGAGGCTTAAACATAATGGATGAGTCCTTGAACCAGCACATATGACCTCTATAGGGTATCACTCACCTCTAAGTTGGGTATGGGAACCATGGCTCTAGATCAGTTATGAACCAAGAATGTTAAAGGAGGACAATAATAACCTTGTTCCTTAAATGAAACTGGTTAAGCTCAAGTGCCATGAAAAACACCCACGACCCCTAAATCTCCATAATATATATAACCATGAATGCCTCTTTGAACCACTACATGGGGTCCATATGAGGTATCTTTGAAATACTAAACAGATACAAGGTTTATTATTAAACCAAAACACAAGACCTAAATAAGAATGTGTCTTCATCTCACATAAGGAATAGTTCTCAAGTTTGCGGTTGGGATTATTTTGCATCAAAATAGGATATAGGTGCCATGAGTAGGTTCCGTGTAGTGGAAACGGGTTTAGAGGTTGAAAAATGGTCCAAGGGGAAATAAGTCATGTAAGTCCTAAATTAACCTTCTTCAACTCAAGCACCATGATTAGGGGAGTAAAAAAATTGTACCTTAGGCCCTATATGTAGTTTCTTAGGCTTGATTAGCATGAACAACAATTGCAAACCACAACATGGGCATTCTCTAGGGGTCTTTCGCACTAGAATTGGATATGGATTCCATTATGAGATTTTAGGCATTATGGATGGGTCATGGGGCCTTAATCATGGTCAAGAAAGGAAAACAAGTGCCTTGAAATAGTTGAATATTCTTGGGATAAATATCCTTGAGTGATTCCTCTAGCCAACACTCAAGTCCTTTGTAGGAATTTTTTCTAAGCATCCAAGTGGATATGGGAACCATGAGTGCGTTTTATGCACTAGAAATTGGTCTTAGGGATTAAACATGATCAAATTGGGTAATAAGGTCCATATGCCCTGATTGAACCTTGTTAGGATAATTTGTCATGAACAACCCCTAGAAACCACGATGTGAGCCCTTGCTAGAAGATCTTTTTAATAAGATTTTCATATGGATTCCATTAAGATCTTTTGTGCACCGTAGATGGATCTTGTGGCCATGACCATGGTCATGGTAGTGTAAAAACAACCTCAATCCCTTGAGCATGGATGGGGGATGAAAATAATAATTTCAAGCTCTAAGGTAGTTTGTCAAGTTGAAGCTGTATAAAAGCATCCGCACACCACCACATGAGAGCCATGTAGGATATAGTTTTCCTATTAGATGTATAGGGCATAATGAATCTATATAATTATAATCAATAAAGGTTGTTGATGTCTAAGCAATGTCAAGGGGTTCGAAAAAGGCACTCAATCCCCATAAAAAGATCTTCAAAATCAAGCATCGTGAAAAGAAACATGGATCCACACCTCTCTAAGGGGTGTTTGTCATTTCAGATGGATATAGAAACCATTAAAAAGATGTGCAAACCATGAATAGGTCATAATGCCTTCACTACTATTATCAAATAATAAAAAGAAATACCTTAATATCCCGTTGACACTTCTTAAGCTTAATGAAGAACAAATCCTTGAACCATCGCACATGAACTTTGAACATGATCTAAATTCACACATAAACTTTGAACATGATCTTTTATATTTTAGCTTAAGAACAAATCCTTGAACCATCGCACATGAACTTTGAACCTGATCTAAATTCACACATAAACTTTGAACATGATCTTTTATATTTTAAGTATTATATAGTAAACTTTGAACATGATCTTTTATATTTTAAGTATTATATAGTCCGTATGAATAGGTTTTGTGCATTCGAAATGAGTGTAAGGTATAAAGAACATGGTTAATGAGGAACACGAACCTTATTCCCTAATTAAACCTTATATCAGGTCTTTTATATCTAAGCTAAATATCAATACCATTATGAGGTATTGGCCATCATGGATGAGTTTGGGGTACCATTACAAATATGATATCTTAAACAAAATAATCGGAGTGAGTGGACGTTGTGGATGATTACGTGGATGTGTAAAATCAATGGCCGACTTTATTTAAATTAAATCATCAAAATTGGTTTGAAACAAAAGATTAGGATCATAACGAATTAAAAACATTATGTGGATGTGATGGTAATATCTTAGTGAGGGCATTGTAGTTTTAAACTAGGTAATAGTTGTACTGAAATGTCACATTACTATACAATATTTAATTAAAAATATAAATGATATAAAATTTAGTTTAAATTAAAGAATATTAAATAAATCTTAAATATAAAATATGATATATAAAGATGTAATATATTATTATAAAAAATTAAAAGTATGGTGTAAATATAATATTATATAAATGGTAATAATTAATAATATAATTTATATAAAAGTATGATTATTGACAATATTGGTTAAGGATATAAATGGGCTACGGAATCGTCTGGTTATATCAGGAATTTGAATACGGTTGGTATTTGATTGAATTCTACAAAGGATAAATAGTTATGGGTGGTTAATCAATCCCGAGGACATGTATCGGCAAAAGTGGCATATTATCCAATTGTTAAGAGTTCTCACTATAATGTTTTCAAATAGTGGTTTGAAAAACTTTGGAAGTGGTTCATACGCATGAAATTGAAATGCTTTTTATGGTTTGCTTCTGAGAATTGCTTATTGACCTAGGAAAACCTTCAACATAGTGGTTGGGAGGGGCCAAATTTTTGTACTTTATGCAAGTCTGAAAATGAATCTATTTTTCATGTTTTTGTTGCATGTATTTACAATATACAACTTTGGAAATATGCATGTAGGTCTCTAAATATTGCTCAGTCATGGGGCCATGATTATTTTGAAAAAAAATTCTTGAAGTGGTACAAAAACAATATGGAACAAAGGTTTCTTCCAGCTTTTGTTTGTTGGGATATATGGAAAATAACAAATTACTCTATTTTCTAGGAGAAATTGGCGAATATTTTGCTAGTTGTCTAAGAATTATAGGTATGTTTAAGGACCACTCTTCATCAGAGGTAAAAACAAAGAAAAGAAGCAAGATATGCCCTCTCCCAACCTCTGTTGTGGCTACATGTTTCTTCGATGGTGTAGCTAAAGATGGCAAGTGTGGTGCAGGTATATTTTTTAAGACTAATGAGGATCATTATTTCATGATGAAGATGAGTTGTGGTATGGTTTGTAAAACTACAAAAAAACTTATGTCCCTCTGGTGTCTTACAAATTTTGCTTCATCTCTTGGTATAGATAGTCTGAATATTTTTGGATATTCTTTGGTTGTTGTGAACTAGGTGAAGAAAAAATACTCTTTACAAGTCATATCCCTTCATCAATGGTGTTTTAGGATGGAACACATACTAGACTCTTTCCATGTTTTGAACATTCAATCTATGATTCCTAAGATGTTAGAATATCATAAACCCACTACATACTTAAGACAAAATAATTAATAATTTATGGTTAATTTCGTATATTCTAGACGAGGTAGTTGGCCTCAACTTGCACCACATGGTCAATACTTTCCATATTTAGCCCAAGAGATCCTTTATATTGATTTTGGATAAGATTCTATCAACTTTATTGACTTCCCAGATTAGAA
The DNA here is from genome assembly GCA_001517045.1 of Pseudotsuga menziesii. Taxonomy (NCBI): domain Eukaryota; kingdom Viridiplantae; phylum Streptophyta; class Pinopsida; order Pinales; family Pinaceae; genus Pseudotsuga; species Pseudotsuga menziesii. The sequence goes on along the minus strand of LPNX010199448.1, from coordinate 73,159 downwards.
ACTGCACCTTCCTTTCATTTCTTCCTTTAGACATATTTTTTTAGCTTTTCAGTGGATAAGGTAAAGCTAGTCAACCAGGTAACTGCTATCTTTTGTGGCCAACTTATCCTCCACGATTTTGTCTCTAGATTCCATAATTAGAAATATTTTCCATCACCCATCATCACTCACTCATGCTTTATCCAATTTGTGAGCTCTTGGACTGGTTTGGAAACTGCTTTAGTCACCTATGGGGGTTTATCATATTTAGTAAGCCTGGTTTATGAGCTAACATGAGTTGTGTCCTAAGAAAATCGATTTTACCTCTCAAGGATGTATTATTTATGTACGCTAATGTTGATGAATAATCAATGGAAGACTCTCCAATCATTCTTCACTTCTCTTGTGTTCAGTCTCATTAATCCTCTCCCTATTTTTCTTGTGCATGCACTACAACAAATCCTGGAATTAGTGTCCCATTTAGCATAATTTTGTCTTACATTGAGTGGTCAAACTAGAAGCTAAATGGGACGCGTCATGGACAAAAATTAAAGCGTCTCAAAAAATGTCTTTTTTTGCTTCCTAGATAGCATCCTTTATGACGTCCAACATAGCATCTATTTTTTTGCTTCCAGAATAGCATCCAACTTTTCTTCCTAAACAACATCGAGGTTTGCTTCCTAAATAATGTCCTATTTTTCTTTCTAGTGAGTGTCCATTTTTTCTTCTTAAATGACATCCCCGTTAGTGCCATATTTTCATCCTTGATAGCACAATGTTAGCATCCAAATTAACATCCAAGATTGCATCCATTTTTTCTACCACTTTAGCATCCCATTTTGCACCATGTTTTACTTCCAAATGTGTGCCAATTTTTGCTTCCAAATTTGCACCAATTTTTGCTTCCCTTTTTGCATCGTGTTTTGCTACCAAAATGATGCCAAATATTTCTTCTACTGTTGCACCATATTTTTCTTCCTATGTACCGCTATGTTTTGCATCCAAAGTAACGTCTTATTTTTCTATCATATCAATGCCATGTTTGGCTTCATCATTAGCACCACATGTTGCATTCTTTTTAATTCCTACTTCGTGTCTTATTTTGCTACCATACCAACGCCATGTTTGGCTTCATCATTAGTGCCACATGTTGCATCCTTTTTAATGCCTAGTTTTGCATCTCTCATTTTTTTGGTCACTAATTTAGTCGTTTTTAGTAGTTTTATATACGAATTTTGGTCATTTTGTTTGGTCACTTATCTCTTATTTTTTGCTTAATAATTTAGTTGTTTTTAACCGATATTACAATATCATTAGGGCATGGAGGAATCGAACCACCAACCTCTTGCTTGTAGGGCATGCGCTCTTCCATTGAGCTAGCACCCTTTAAGAATTTGGTAACCTAAATTATAGAGTCCTCTATAATGGTAAAAAATAACAATATAGAACTTTGAGTATCTAATGGTAAGCAAAGGATGATAGTTTGTATAAGTTCATAATAAATGATCAAGCAAGTTATGAAATCCATAAAACGTTTCTAGGAATTTTGATCAAAACTCAAGAAATTGGCTTAATGGGATTGCAAAAATCACTATTCCCTAGAAACCGTAAGTGTGCCACTATATGAGACCTATCAACAACAATTATCTTAGTGTGGATGCCAAGGATATAGTATCTAAGAATGATCATCCTAGAGCCATGTACAAGTGGAGCAATAAGGAGAATCAAAAGAGGATGATAAACCCAATAGTTGGTGCTTCACATGGATCCTATCCACCACGGGATGAGAAAAGTTCACTCTTCCATCAAGCTAACGAGTATCCACAGGTACAAATGGTTAGGATATATTGTGATGCCAATTCATAATGTTTATTCGATTCCCATGGTGATGTTGCAATGCTTGCACTGGGAGATCTACATGATCCCCAACAACATTGGATATAAGCATATTCATGGGGCTATAGAGTATAGGATGAGGATTTCTTTTTATCTTTTTCTTTGGAAAACCAGGCATTGTTTGAAACACTGGGAGAAGGAATAGAATTGGATATACTTAACAAACTACAATCATGATAGGGAATAGGACTATACTCTATATTCATTGTTTAGATGTTGGAAATGAGTATAAATTCCTAAGGACTATGAACAACATCCATTTAAATATGAATGAAAAACCTTCCATGTCAGAGGAATACTCGATGGCAATGAGATTATTGTTTCTAACATAAAGAAACAAAGAATCTAGAAATGGAAACTCCAGAGGGATACACATAACATTAGAATGAAAAATCAACACCCTAAAGAAGTTCCATCTGGATTTTGCATTGTAAACAAGAAAGCACTCATAATATAGACAAAATTGATTATGATCATAAAATAGGTCATATTTCAATGAGCTAAATCATAGTGTGATTACTCTATGGCCAGGTTTCCATTTTGGTCACTACAGGAAGATCTTGTCATGAAAAAATCCATAATATTTAGAATCTCATTATTATCAATTGGCAGATAATATCATATTTAAAGCATAAAATTTCATGTTCAAACAGTTGTTTCAATAGTCATATCTCATACTGAAAGAAAGAGAAGAATAAAGATTGATAAAATCAAGAAATTACCTTTGATGTCCCAATGCAAAACTTGGTTGATATGACATTGCATACATTTCTTTACCAACATAACCTGCATCAGACAACATAATGTAGTGTTTAGATATTAAGAACCAAATAAGTGTTGCATTATTGAAGGCTGAACAAGAATTCCCTTCAAATTTTGTAATTATTCATAGTTACTCAGTAAGTTGCTATGGATTTTATATTTAGGAGAGTTAAAAAAATTGTATTTCGTGTTTAGACAAGGTGCTAGAATAAGTGACCCTCAATAATATTTTAGGATCCTTGATACATTATGTACTAATGTGTAATAAATATCATGAGTGTTAGTGACCAATCAAGTTAATGGACAACAATTAGTATTGGTAGTTAGGGATGGTCATGTAGAGTAAGTAATTAAACCACAATGAAAAGATTCTAGCAAATTATATCAATTAACTCAATTAATATGTATTTATACATCTCTTCTCTTTAATGAGTGTTTGATGTTAAAGTCCAACTTTAACTACACTAATTAGCCTCAAGGATACAACAATGAGAGCTAAATATACCCTCCTTTTAAATATTAGTTTGTATTCTAGAATGTTAGTGGACCTTCTAACCCTTGCAAAAACATAGATTATGTTTGCATACTTCCATCCATACACTCACTTCCAAAGTTGTTTGTTTTGCATCTGAAATGGGATTAATCACAAAATTAGGACATAAAATATATATAAATAGATTATCATCCTAACAGCATAATAAAGGAGAATAAACCAAAAAACAAATTGAAATAATGGTTCATGAAGCAATGCTAATTATTCCATGGCCATTCATACCAATGATAATTATTCAAGGCCATAGGCCCTTGATTTCAACCCCAACTGTTTCCACTGCTTTGATATATGTTTATGGTGCACAATACCTTCTAACGATGCTCATTTTCTCAATGAGAGGATAAATATTCCTTACAAAGGTCATGTGTGGTAGTTTGATGTCTCGTTTATGGCCCTTGAGATAAAGGATCACTATTCAAGAATAGGCCCTTCATTTCATCCCCCAACCATCAGCATGGACCTAACACATGTTTATGGTGCAAAATACCTCCTAACAACATGAGAGTCCTAGGATCCATTGTATAGGTCATGAGCGATGGTTTGGGTCCTTGTTCATGGCCCTTGATACCAGGAATAATTATTCAGGGCATTAGGCTCTTGACTTTATAAACCTTTATGAAGCGACGTGTTTTTTTAAAAATATAGCATCTACTAATTAAATAATTAATTCGCTTTTTCATTTAACTTTTTCAAACCCCATGGGATTTTGACCCTTTCCAAATATCATGGGATTTCCATTTGAAAATATGATGAGATTTTGCCCCTTCCCAAATATCACAGGAAAGCTTCAACTCCATGGGTTTGAAACTACTATTTTGCATTTTACTTTTTCACATGCACCCATTTTTAATATACTTGTAAACCTATATATAAATCAATATGGAGATGCTCCCCCTTTCTTGCAAGCGTATTGAAAAAACATTTGTAAGAACATGTTCAATGTAATGACTTAATATGAAGTCAATGATGGCATTAATCCTTTGAATTCAATGACAATAGTCCCAACATGAAGCCCATTACAGATTGAGGTAGCTTACTAAAGGAAAAGAACACCTTACCACGCAATAAGTTTAATTGTAATAACATTTTGGTCTGCCCATTCACTAGCCCATGACATGTTAACTTATACTTTTTTTCTACTTCTTACAATATGGATTATTATAAATTTTTAATTAGAAAATGGTCATTATTTTAATAATTCTTATAAAGTGTATTTTCTTCCATTCTCTATAATAATAAAACTTTCAACATATTTAACAAAAATATCATTAAATAAGACAAAATCAAACTATCGAAAATTTCACATCCATAAATTTGAGGTAAAACATAATAAGGTACATTTAGTTATTTTTAATGATGCATAACAATGGCCATTTTTTATAGAGAAAATCCATATTATAGTATATATAAAGAAAATAAAAAAACCTTTAAAATATTTAAACAAAGTGATAACCTACCGGTTAAAATTGGTTGATTTCTCTACCACATACACACACACACACACATAATGCCTACAAATACTAATATTCATATCTATAGATAATATTGCTCATATGAACCCTTCATGAGGGGACTAATTTTTTTTTTAAACCTAAGAGGTAAGATGAAACTCCAAATATTTGGGTGTTTCTCCAAAAAACTTTGGAATAAATATGGAAGAGGAAACCAGAAGAGCAGAAGAGATCTTGAACTTGTTTGGGGAGCACAATCCCACACAGGTTTCTGGTAGGTTTTTCTCTTTCATGGAGGATCTTGAATAGCGACGGATTGGGATCACATAGATATTGTGGGATATACGTCCATCCATTGTTCTCCCTCCCCTCTCTCCTCATGCCCTTTTCTTACCGATGGACTCTTTTTGGTTTGCAGAAAACGATAACATATTTTCCGTCATCTCTGGTGCATTTATTGGGTTATATATATGTATAAGCATCCTCAAATGATAGGGATACATTTGGGTTTTCTCAAAATCCTCAAACTCAACAGAGCAATGTAGAATTCTTGAGGAAGATGCTTGGGAAAGTTTGCTTAAAAGAAAATTCTAATGTGAAGCATTCATCATTTCTTCCTTCAAATTCTTCTGATACATTACAATTAAGTTTGAATAGTGTAGCTGGTCCATTTTTATCAAAATATGCCCGTCAATGCAACAGGAAGTCTACTTTTTGAAATGGGTTAGGATCAATGATAGGTTTTGAAGAAAGGGTACCCCTTATGTTTGATAAAATAAATGAGCAGAGAAAGAATCCATTTTAAGAGATGATGTTGGGTCCCATTGGTGATGGATTTGGGTTTGAAAAATAAATCTAGTGCACCAAAAGAAGATTTTGGGTCCCATTGGAAGTGGCTTTACAAGAAATACGGTTAAGTCTGAAAACAAAAATTCAGTGCACCAAAAGAAGGCTTTGGGTCCCATTGGAAGTGGCTCTACTAGAAACACTAGAAAGTTTGAAAACACAAATCCAGTACATCAAAAGAATGTTTTGGGTCCCATTGTTGGTACCTCTACTAGAAACACAACAAAGTATGAAAACAAAAATCCAGGGACCAAAGAATATTTCTAGGCCAGAGCTCTCATAACCAAATTAAGCCCTCAACAAAGCAGTTTATGTCAATTGAGTCCATGGGATTTGGGCACGAGTCTATGGGTTTTGGGTTTGACCTTCTTCCACTTTCCATGAAGAATACCATGTCCATAACAAGCAGCAAAAACTCAATGACCCTACCAATGTAGGAGAATAATGGAATTGCTGATCAACGCCATCCTCTATTTGGGATTGAACTCCTTTCTCAACTGCCAACTTGCAAGGAAGAAATTTTATCCATTACCCATGTCTTGTGAACATGGAGAAAATACTAACTGAGGAAAATCCTATAACAGTCTAGCATTTTCTAATCAACGAAGTTTGTCTCCAACACAACAAAAATGGTTCAGCAAGGTACAGGGCCTTAATTTTTTTTTAGAATGATATACATAAGACAATCACATAAATTCACTAATATAAGCTTCTTACCTTTCTTCAAAACCTAAGGAAATCCTCCATTTCTTTTTTGTCACCCAAATCGAACTACCTTGGATAGTTAATATACAAGTTGAATATGCAAAGGACGGATTAACAAAAGGAAGAGAGCATGCATGATGGTCCAAGCTTGTTTATGTTGTCAAAACTAAGGCAAATAGGGTTTAAATGAATGAAAATCCAAATCAAATGGATTTTGAACTTTGATTGTGTGATCCAAGGAAAACCTTTGTGAGGAAAAAAGTGTGACTATCAAAGACCTTTCACAACAACATTTAATTTTTTATCACTGCTGGCACATCAACTTTTGAGAGCTCAACTGGCCTAGGATTGAGTAGGTTCAAGATGAGTTCCCAATATGTATGGGTTGGTTTACAAGTGATACATTGGAACACTGTTCTGATGGAAATAAAACCAATGATGTTAAAGCCATGTGACTTGGGCTAGAAGTGATGACGATTTTTTTCATTAATAGTCTGATTAAAGGTTTTAAGACAAAACAATGGCTCAGTCGAGAGGAATATTTAGAGTAATACAAGTATAGTGATGTTGTATCAACCATGGATACAATCATGAATGTGTTGACAGTACTATTCCATGAGTGAGGTGGAGACATGGGATACAATTTAACCAAAATGTTCAATGCTAAAAGGTTGTGTACAACACAACATGCAATCCTATTTACCCCCATGATAAGTTTAAGAAACAAGGTGGTTATTGAACTGGAAGAATATTCTAACAAAAGATGCATCAAGGAAACTAATGCCATCTTTCAAAAATACCTACCATCTTCAGCTAGACATGATTTAGAGAAAAAAAAGAACCTTAATAAAAGGAGGAAATGAAACAACTAATTTTAAGCCATAAAATTGGAAAGGTTGAGCCTCCTAAGTATGATAATTCCAATTATGACAAAATGTTTTGTAGCCAGGTTTTCACCCTAGCTACGTGTGAAAGCACCTCCCTTCCATATATGGGACAGAAGGGTAGAGTTCAATGGAATAGAGCTAGTTGCAAATAAAATATCAGTAACATAGTAAACAATAGGAAAAAAATACTAAACTAATAAACAACAATGAGACTGGTGCCTCAACATACAGAATGGGAGGAGGTGGGGCAATGGAATGATTGGCAAATGATGTAAGATGATTTTGAGAATGACGGCTTCTGAACATACTCACGAAAATATAATAATGACATAAGGAATAAGGCAATCTTGTCATGGATACCTCCACACTATTTTATAGTTTTTTCTTGTCCTTTTCTCTTTTTTATGGTTTTGGACCCTAATTAGGGTTTTGAGCCCTATTTAGGGTTTTAAGCCCCTTTTTATGTTTTTCGCTCTTTTGGGGTTTTTAGCGCCTTTGTGAGCTTTTTAGATCTCTAGTGAGATTTTTATCCCTTTTTGTGGGTTTTTTAGGCCCTTTTGATATTTTTGAGCTTTTTGAGAGAGAATAAGGTTAAAACATACTTGTGGAGGTCAAAAAATGAGGGAAAAAAGGTAGCAAAAAGATATATGTATGTGGTTTAGGCCATGTAGAGTTGGTTGAGAAATTTTTTGCGTTAACAGATTGCCCCCTGATCGGTGAGGGCAGGAGCTCATCATATAACCGACAAACATCATAGGATCATGGGGATAGTGGAGAGACCTGTGAAGAAGCAACACTTCCTCGTTCGAGACATGGTTGATTTTGGTTTTTGTATTAAAATTGGTTCCCAACAATGGGTGAGATACAAAGAATATGTGACATGTATATGGACGAGGAGAGCATACCCATGCTCATAACAATGTCGAAAGAATAAATAATGGGATTAAGGCTCAAAAATATGGGAATCAATCAATACATATACAACTAATGTTACATAATGGCGGCCTCAATGAGAGGCTGAATATAGTGTTGATCTGAAGAAAAGATCCATAGGAACCATGGAATTCTCATGGAATGTAATATCTACACAATTGATGATCTGTTGGATCTGGAAGTTTACATAACTATAGGGACTTAGAGACAGAGAGTTAAAGCCTCAGTGGTATAATATTCCGCATCAGTAATGAATCTATACAAAAGCACTACTATGGGGGCTTCTAAACATTGTTTCCAACAAAACCCGACAATCACAAGGGACATGAACCTATTTGGATCCCTGAATAGACTCACTAATATGTTAGATTCAGATGACAACCGCGGTCTTCGACCAAATACTGCATGGAACAATACCCTGTATGAATTTCAACGGTGCGATGATGTAGCTAAAGTCGAGCACATGAGACAGAACCATCCCGAGAGGAACTAAGGACTCCTCTCAAGTGGTCAAAGGAGCTCATCAATAAGGTTAATGAAACCAGGATACAGGGACATCTGGGTCTATCCTCTATAATAGATGTGTTTTGGTCGACTAAGGGAGACTTGCTACTAACCAAGGCAATAATGTTTCCTTGACCAGAAGCACGAGGGGGATAACAAAAAATGTGGGACAATCTGGGTACTGACACACTGAATGGGGGAACTGGCACAGGGGAGCATGGGGGACTCAAACTTCCTTTGTTCAGATTATAATGACAGGGCTGACTTGGCAGCAAATGAAACTGACTCATGGGCGAGGGATCATAGCTGTAATACTGGGAATGTAACTCCAGATGGGAAATACTGAGGGAGGTAACTTGGACTATTGATATCTAGGGGATCCAAGGAAGACTCATCACAGAATACTATGAACAAAGGAGAACCAATGGGGGAATGCTTCCAAACTATAATATATGGGGTGGCGCCTAAAGGCACCATTATGACATGATCTCGTAGATTTTTAGCGAGCTCGAGAAAGTAAATGCTCGATGGTGTTTTCATTTTTAGAGAGTTTGAAAACAGGAAGAAGACTCCAGTGGGGTCTCTTTTTTGTTGATAGTCTCCTGTGTCCAAAAAAGGATAAAAGTGTACATAGGAGAGCTCTCCCACCCTTTTTTTGGGGATAGGAGACTTCTTTACCATTGGTAATCCAGGCGGGCAAAAAAGGTTAAACTTACACTGACTAGACGGTCATTCATATACTTTAACAAGCATGAACGAAACCAAGTTTGCTTAGCGATTTTTTCTTGATGAGAAGGCTGGAAAAGAGCTTAAAGACAACCCATGATGAGCTTTTTTGTAAAGTTTGGTCCCAAATCCCGAGAAAGCATAAAAGGATGCAAAGGGAAACCCTCCATGATTGACTGTACCAAGGTGGTCCTTTTCTTATGGTAGCCTCCATAGTCCACAAAAGGAGATAAACGAGGCTATGTAGAGACCCTTTCAAATACTTTAACGAGTGTGAAAGGAAGCAAGTGTGCTTGATGATATTTTCGTTCATTTAGGAGTTAGAAAAGATCTCAACAGAAAATCCATAATGGAGACTCGTGTGGTGGTACACAAATCGAGGTGGCCTCTGGGAGTTGGACCGAAAAGCCATTGTTAAAGCACAATACAAGGGTCTCGTAAAAAGAAAGAGGATGAAAAACCAAATCCAACGGTGCAAATGACGTCTCAAATGGACTCTGGATAACTCCTCCTACCAGCTAGTGATCTTTCCCCTAGTGCAATGGTGCATGGGTAAAAAATAAACCAATTGGAGGCCTATGGGTACAGATCTAGCTCAACATACAAGGTGTGATTCGCGTGGTGGCACACAAATATAAGTGACTCTAAGAAATGGCTCGAAGAAAGTAGGGACGATGTCAAACTAGTGCATGTGATCTCATTACCTTGGAGCTTTTGCACATGGGTGGAAGCTTCCTATCCTTATAGAGGATGATACATACATGAGCATGGACAACTGGGGAGATCTTGGAGACGCCTCAACCTTCGGTACAGTTCTAGGGACCTAAAGGTATGCTAGCATGGTGGTAGCTATACCATAAGTGCAACATACTATGTGGATGTGCAAACGTGGGACGACACCCTCCAGTGGACTACTAGCGGCGCAGGAGCAGGGGTTATATCCACCTTCTCATGTGCAAATAATGTGACGAAGTTATATAATGGACTCACTGCAACTAGACATGGATCAACTACTATAGGGGGTGACCGAGTCGTGGTAAAAATGATGTAAAACAAAAAATAAAAACTATGCCCCAAGTGATGTGTTGTGAGTGACTCATACATAGGACCTCCGGCAAAGGAAATTGGCCTTTACCAGCTAAGGAAATAGGAACATTTGGAAGAATGACCTGGGCCTTTTTAGAGTGGCCATCATAGGCATGAAGGGCAGTAGTGGATGGTTGGAGGGTGGGGGACCCAAGTTTTTTCCAAACAAAAGTTGACATCACACAAGTGGATGCCCCTTCGTCGACAATGCATTGATGGGCAACCGAAATCCGAATTGAGACTGGAATCTGGAAGGCGATGGTGGATGTCATTATTGGTTCGTCATGATCTAGATCAAACATGATTAATCTGGAATCAATGGGAGCTATGGAACCTAGTGCGGATAACAATGCTTTTTGCTGTGGTGGGAATGTTTTTAACACTTCTAGAGAGGACATAGTTGTAGGTGATTGGGCCAAGTCATCAATGATGCTATAGTTTAAGGAAGCTCATGCAGTTGCATTGTTGGTGATACGTCATATAGGAAACCATGGAACTTTGGTCGCCCCATCAAAGGGGGGCGTAGGTAAGTGGAGGAACATGTTGGCAGTGTTGGAGGTAGATGTCGCTTATGGGTCAGCGGTTGCTGTGGTGGAACCGTATTAGTTGCACCTAGTCTAGAGGCTCACCTCTTTGGTTGATAGTGTCATTCAGTGATGGATACCAGTTTCTGTAGGTGGAGTCATGGTGGGTGATGCAGGAGGAGGTGGGGGAGAGGGTGTGTTTGTAACCAATCCTTGGAGGGGTAATGGGTTTTGGAGCACCATAGGAAAAGGGCCTAGTAGTGTTGGGTTCTGCTGAGCCAGTGCTGCCGCATTAGTGTTCCATTGAGCTTTGTTCTGGAGAAACATCTTGACGTGGTCCATATGAGGGTATTCATGAGAGTAGTGACCTTATATTTTGCATAACTTACATGGATGATCAGTCCATAACGAAGTTTTTCGTCCTGGTAGATTAGGATGTTCGAGGTTTTGCGTCGACGGGTTAGCATCATTGTTGTTAGGAGGATTGGGTTGTTGGCCACCTTCTTTTGGTTGGTTGTTACCTCAATTCCTTGCTCAGTTTTTCTTACCTCACCCTTGTTGGTTGTTGGGGGCAAGTTGGTTGAGAAGATTATGCTGAGCAAAAACTTGTCCCGTGGAAGTCGAAGGAGATGAGGCAGGGGCCAAAGCGGCTTGTAAAGGTGGTGCATAGTAGGACGGAGGAGCTGGGGGGGATACAAATCTAGTAATTGGGCCCAAATAGGATATTTTTTTCCAAGTCGACGCATGAGCACGCTGATTTGGCGCGGGCTTTGCATAAGAGGATGTTGCTCTAGACTGGGCCATCATCCTTGAGTAATTGGGTATCTGGTTTGGTTGTGCAACACTATGGGTGTTTCTTGGGTGCAATGGCATCATAGGGGGTGTCACATAGTACTATGGGTGTTGGGAGACATAGCCGATGACACCATCCGCAGCATGGTATGCCCATGGCATATCATGGTGAGAGGTGCCATCACGAGGAGCGCTTGGTATGATGGTGTATAGGTATCCAGACTAAGCGTACATTAAATCAAACTATTGGTCCTTCAAGATTACCTCTTCCTCATATTCAGGACATTCAGAATCAGCTTCCTTAGCTATGGGCGGGAGCAAGGTTTTCAAGAACCAAACGAGGAAGATCATATCATCAAGTTGGATCTTACATAGGCTACGTTGTCGCCACCACTCATGGATGTGGTCGGTGATGTGCGTAGCGGTATTCTGATGGCAAGATAACAAGATCTCCATGCCTTCGTCATATCAAATAGGGAGCTAGAAGTACTGAAGGAACATGAAGGCCAGCGAAGTGAAATTGGGGTAAGAGGCTTTAGGTAGTTCAATGTACCATTTTGTTGCAGCACCTGTGAGTGTGTGTTGGAGAAATCTCATATTGATCGAGTAATCTACAATGTTGTTTGACGAGCACCATAAATGAAACGACATAATGTGGTTTTGGGGGAACTATCCCACCTTTCCCTTGAACTTTGGAATGTACAAAGGAATTTTGGTTGGTATGGGAGGCTAATGGGGTTGATGAATAATTGGTTCATTCGTTAACTGAGCCAAATTTGGCAAGTTAAGATGAGCCATGAATGGTAGGTTGGTCTCGTGGTTGGCTCGGGAGTGACTGACAATGGTGCCGGGGTTTGCAGGAGTATAATGTCCATGCATGGATGGGGGCACATGAGGTTGACTTCCTGCAATGGGGATAGTTGGGATGATCATAGAAGGGACACTGCCCCTAGGTATATACGGTGGTACAGTTGGAATCGTTGGAGCTGGAGTGGGGTCGCTACTAATCGGTAGCGTACCTACAGCAGCAAGCACAGTGGTGTTGGGACCACTGGCAGGGATATTGGTAATGATGTGAGGTAGATACATGGGTCCACTGCCACTCCCCCCTCCAAAGAAGGGATTGGGATTTGTTCTATCCATGGGGCTAAACGATGCAGTGAATAGATTCGGCTCGAATCGATAGGAATCTGATTCAGAATCAGAGGCCGTGTGTCCTTCTGATGATGAGGAAGATTGTTGAGGAGAGCCTCGACGGTGATGGTCTAAAGAACCAAACTAAGGGGGGTGCCCCCTAAGTCAAGGAGGAACTTGGTGGATCAACGGTGGCTTGTGGTAGTAACTGGTAATGAATTTTTGGACCTCGGTTTAAATTGGCTTCCTATTAGTTCACAAATAGTCACTCAGCCACCAAGACTACCAGAAGACAATGCTTTGGATTTTTTCCTCACAAGGGTATATCTAGTCAATCAAAAGGGGTCGTTGGCATTTTCACTTAGTAATTCCTCTCATTGGCTAGCTACTTTGGGGTTCTTGTGGTACTCCTCACAATGAGCTTTAGGGAAAATCCCAAGCACTTCCCATAGTTGTTACAGTTGAGACTTATGTCCCAAATCGAAATATTATTAAGTAAGTTGGTTACTTTTATGGTTTTGCTCGGGGTCATGAACCGAGTTTTGTTTGATAATGTGGTGTGAGTATGTGCACTTGTGTATGAATTTGTTAATTTTACTTTTAATTATGCAATAAGCAAATAACACTGGTTTCCCTATAAGAAACAAGCAAAGGGATTGTACTAAAGCGGGGTTGAAAGCTAAAAATAATTCAAAACAAAGTGCAAGACAAATTGTAATAATGGGTGACTGACTGTAATTTTTTTTGGACCAGTAGTGTGAATACCCCACTTTTGTATCTTCAAATCCAAGAGGGAGTGTTTCGATCTCATCAAAGTGGAAACAAGTCCACCCATAGAGCCACAAGTCACACCCTAAATTCCTGGTGTTCAACAAGGAGGACACGAACGTCGTGAAACTCCCAACAGTTTCCACTCCCCGTAGCTTCCAAGGACACTTTTTTTTAATGGAAAAGAACAATAAAAAAAATGGATGCCTATTACTAAGCTTACTCAACCCCTCGTCTTATCTCAGAAGACCCCGGAGGGTGATGACTGAGTAGAGGAGGAGGGGCTAAATAAGAATGTTAATTTCAAGGTTTCTAATAATGAAATATAGAATTGTAATTGACAAAAAATCAACTTAGAAATAGAAAGGTTGCATATAATAGTCAACCAGTGGTGAATGGGTTGTTTAGAAAGGAAAATAGATGTAAAATAGCTCAAAAAAGGACAGGTCGCTTCTAACTATTGGACAGTGGTGGCTAAGTCACAGAAACAGGGCACACAGTAGCGATTGGGTCGCTTCTACTGCAAAAAACAGCCGTGACTGTGTCCTGGGAGGAAAGTCGCGCCTTTCGACGCTGAATTAACGACCTGGGTTGTGGGTTTCGGCTTGAAAGAAGTGACTGGGTCGTGGGTTTCAGCACGAAAGCAACAATTAGAGCTGGAACTAATTTTTTTTTTTAAAGTAAGCCTGCAATGGTCGATAGGGATAGGTACTGGTGCTGTACAGACTCGGATCGGCCTCATGGAGGGTCTGACCAGGGACCACTGTGAATAAAAAAACAAAAATACCTGCAAAACAAGGGATCCTATGGGATCAACCAGTATGGTCACCAAAACGGTAGCTGGTTTTTCACCCTAGCTACGTGCAAAAGCACCTCCCTTCCGTCTATGGGACAGAAGGGCAGAGTTCAATGGAATAGAGCTAGCTGCAAAAAAAATATTAGTAACACAGTAAACAATAAGAAAAAACTACTAAACTAAATATAAAAAATGAGATTGGTATACCTTCTTTTTTCCTTGAAAGTGGGCCATCATGCCCTAACTTGGAATGATACCACCTCTCCATGGGTTGGTTAGTATGGAGGGTGCCTCAACATACAGGATGGGAGGAGGTGGGGCAATGGAATGATTGGAAAATTATGTGAGTATTTTGAGAATGATGGCTTCTCAACATACTCACATAAATATAATAATGATAAAAGGAATAAGCCAATCTTGTGATGGAGACCTCCACACTATTTTATAGTTTTTTCTTGTCCTTTTCTCTATTTTAGGGTTTTGGATCCTAATTAGGGTTGTGATCCCTATTTAGGGTTTTAAGCCCCTTTTATGTTTTTTTATCTCTTTTGGGATTTTTAGCCCCTTTGTGAGCTTTTTAGCTCTCTTGTAAGCTTTTTAGCCCTTTTGTGGGTTTTTAAGCCCCTTTTATATTTTTGAGCTTTTTGAGAGAGAATAAGGTTAAAACATAGTTGTGGAGGTCGAAAATGAGGGAAAAAAGGTAGGAAAAATATATATGTATGTGGTTTAGGCCATGTAGAGCTAGTTGAGCAATTTTTTGCGTTAACACTTTTCTGCCAAGCTTGTAAGGATTTTATGTATAGTATAATCTATACCAATATTATTAATGAGACAAAAATGTGCATCTCAAGATTTTGACACCCAAACATCACTGATCTTAATGGATCATCTTGATTTTAGACTCTCTTGACATGCTAGAAAAGCCAATCAGAGCCAAAAATCTAGAAAACAACTCTAGACCATTATGATCAATTTTAGAGACAAATATTTGTGAATAGAAATACAAATATCCATAAAATCAAAATATTAAAATCAAACACATTTAATAAATTTAAGTTCAGATTTTTGATAAAGCACTATCAGTGAATTCCCTCCCAAGAGTTTGCTTCTTTCTTTTATGATTTAGAAGCAAGAAGATCTGAAAGGGCCCGGTCCTTTTATAAAGTCAATGTTTTTCCCCATTGATGAGTCGAAAGTTAAGGAATTTCACCATGTTTTAAGCAAGTTTTATTTTCCATGTATGAGATCAATTTTTTTTTTATTAACCTTCAAATTTTCATGATGCATCATTGCTACTGGTGTGCTTTATTTCTTCACTACCTACAGTTTACCCTTTTAGTTTCACCCCCTTTCATCTTATCGTCTACTCTCTCTCTTTGTTTCTTTAACCTAGGTTTTCAATTGTTGTGGAGATGCTATGGCTAGTCCTTATTGTTATCAAGCATTGCCCTTCCTTGTCCCAATGACTTATTTTGATCATTTGTGGACATTAATATAATTTTATCATTTCTCCAAAACCTTCCTGATGAAATTGAGAAATGTTTGTTTAAAGATTATTCTAACATGTGGAAAGGATTTAATGACACTCCATATCAGTGCATTGGTTGGAAAAACCCCATGTGATGACAGAACCATACTCGCACTAATCCTTTTGGGATGGTATGCACAATGATGGCTATAGTTACCAAAACACCTTGTGACAGTTCTTTCGAGCTAGAAAATGAGACGCCAACACCTGAACCTTCGCCAAATGAATGAAGATTCATTATTCCAATCATCAGGACCATCTTTCTGGAATCTACCCCTTTTATATCTAGCATTCTAACTTCACCATATCGTTCCAAGCACTACATAGTCAGAATCAAATTACAAATAAGTCTTATGTTGTCATTGAGAGACACTTTAAGTCTTACTCAAACAAAAGAAACAAATTGCAAATTAACACTTATTTTTCTCCTTCTGATCAAACCAATATGAGCGATGGATAATATATTTCTCACCAATATGAAAATCAATGCAAGCAATCTAACTAGCACACTATATATATGTTACAATATACTAGACACAATCCAAAGAAACAATGAAAAAATAGTCAATAACAAAAAGGAGTAGAATTTGAATTGTGAATAGCTCCTGATATGATTTGAATTTGATAAGTTAACAACAGGACTCATGACAAGAAAAAATTATTAAACACATTCCAACAATGTTAAATTGAAAAACAATGTCACCTTAAATACATCTGCTAGATTACTTCAAAGCACAACTGGACCTGAATAAGGACCTGAATTTTCCAAAATTTCTACACAATCCAGAAATATATTTTCTTTCAATAATGGTGGATTTGATACATTCATGGAAGGTTTAAATGTTCTACTTTTGCAGAAATTTTCTATAAACTATTACCAATATAATTGTCATACTGTGTTTTGACCATTAAATTGTTTTAAATGTTCTTTGTTAGCAATTTTTTTAAAATTTATTTGTTAACAATTGTTTTAAATTATATTTGGTAACAATTGTTTTGAATCTTATTTTAAATTATATTTGTTAGCAATTGTTTTAAATGACTTATGTATTCTAGACACATGCACTTCTGTATTCCATCTTTGGTCAAAATTGAACACAAAAGCGCATGCTATGCATAACTCAAATGAATTTCTTATGGTATCCTATAGTTTGAGGCATGGGAAAGATGCACAAGTTCAGTACAATAGTATAACCCTTTAATTTGAAGTGAAGCATATGAAAAACTAGTTATCTTTTATACATACAACACCGAAAAGTAGAGGGAAAATATTTGTCGGAGGATGGCGCTAAATTAATTTAATTTTATATACTATGTTTATCTTGTAAGGCTTTTCAGCAACTTTCAAAAATGCATCTCCTCAATTATATTTTTTCACTTAGAAGTACAGAATCAAGAAAATCCAAGTTCTAACAATCCTACTTCACACAATTTAAAATGGATAGACATTACGTTGAAAAATATGAAACACCGAAATAAATTGTATATTCAAGAAATAATTGGCCCAAGCATTATAAAGTACCAAGATTTGTAAATTTAGAACTCTTGACAGCATAAATAAATCCTATTATAGCTTATCAAGAATATTAGAGTGCTGCTAAAAAACAGAGTACTCTCCATCCAAATCACCCATTTCTTCACATTCAAATTGCACACTTTCTCCAATTTCATCTCCAGAATCACTCATCTCTTCCTGATCCATCACTATTTTTGGGAGAGAGTCATGTTTCAGATATACAACACTTTCTTCTTCTTTCTCCTTGTTTGATTTCTTTGAGGTTGTAAATTCATAACATGGTCTACTATTATTATTTTCCCACTATTTTCCATAACTATAATGGGGCCATTTTTAGTCATACTTTCAACTTCATCAAAATAGGGAGTTGCCTCATCTAAAATTGTTTGACATCCCTGCATATTTGAAGTTATTCCATTCCGCAGTCTTCTCTTAGCACTAAATATGATATTTCTTGAAACATCTCTATCTCCTCCGTGTTTTCTATGTACAATAGTCTTCTTTCTCTCTAAAGGCTTAATATCACGACTTTGCACCATTTTTGGTTCCTTACATCTTCCTTCCCCTACAGACGATCTTGGATCGTAAGTAATAATTAGATGTTTCCCCTTCACCATAATTGGAGGAGATGAACATGTGAATTCCCCTTGATGCAATTGATGTAATTTTTGTGTTTCTGTAGGACCTACTTCTAGTCTTGAAATACACAATGGAGGAACAACCTGTGTGGAATGTACTCCAGTTAGTCCTAAATTGTAGGACTGGTTCAACCGTACATTGGTAACAATAGAAGAATTTCCATGCATTTGTAAATTATTTTGTAACAAGGGAGGAAAATCACCAGCAATTGAAGATGGGACTATTCCTTTCTTTAATGGAGCTGGAAGTTGAACATCCTGGTGTTTTAGTGTGCCATTTTTTTGAAGGTTAGTAAAGAGTGGATGAAAGTCACTGTGTTGTGCATTTCTTGCAAAAATGTTAAAAGGAATCTGAGCACCCATGCCATATTTAGTATGATGATAATGAATAGAATCTTCAAAGGGATTTTGCAACAATATAGGATGCATGTGGATATCTGTATCTCTTGTCACATGATTTATTTCCGTAGACTTAGGTTCCTCCATCTATGCCACTTTCCATCTATTAGGAGATGGTGCAGACTCTTGATTCTGTATTGATGGCGACATCCATCCTACAAAGTTGTCCTCTTTTCCATAATGATGGCTTCCAAAATGTATATTTGGATCATTTGAGAGACTTCTATCCGAGGAAGCAATGGATCTTGACACCACTGTAGTAATTGCAATAGTTAATGAATCGGCCTTAAAAATTGTTTCCTCTCTGCCATTTCTCAAAGTTTGTAAATGACGTTGAGGATCTTCCATGACTGTTGCATATGACAACAAGTTTGAGATTTTATTTTGTGTAAAGGTAAGCCTATCAGAATAGTCATTCCAATGTCTTATTAACATAGATTGAGGGATCACACGAATATATGGAGGAAGGTTCAATGTAGGAAAATCAAGTGCTAGTTTAACTATCTGAATTACATTCTTTTTACATGTCTGATATTGTTGAAAGTTCACCTGGGCTCTAATATGTCTTCTAGAATAATCAAAATAATATAGTTATGTATACCTCAAGGAAGTAGTCATGCAAGATGACACATGAGAAATATATGGTATTTGTATATCCTTTCAAAATAAGAACTTTGGTGTCCTATAGTCTGATGCAACGATTGGATTTGTAATGGAGATATATTGACACTATGCACTTATAGCTCACCCATTCTTTTATTGTAACCTCCTCCCTTTTTCCCCCCAAGTTATCTTGAGTAAAATGGTTTCCATTCCCATCCAACACTTGTGGAGTAGGTACTGGAGCAACCATGAATCGAGAATTAGAAGGCTTCCAATCTGCTAAAAATGTTTTGTGGACATAAGCCTCTTCTACATCCTCTGTATTGTCATCTTCACTATTCTCCTCTTCATCATCATTTTCAATTTGCCGCCCTTGCGCTTCCTGCCAAAAAGATGTTTAGGTCTCAAGCAATTTTTGATCACAAGAAAATCACGAAAGAAAAGACAATTTATTGTTTGGAATAATTTACCATTTCGATGTCCACAACAGCACCACCCTCTATATTCAATCTATGCCTCCTATATTCATATAACCGACTCCTTTCTTTTGTGGCATCATTTGTTTTCTATGACTTTTCTATCCCCTGTGCAATTCACCATCGTCGGGGAAACAAAGCAGGATCTCGATATGGAACATAGTATTGAAATACTTTAATCCAATCAGTTTTTAGGACTTTCAGGCCCTGTATAAGGAAAAATATGAAATGCGATAATCTTATTTTAAGATATTTGATGTTTATCAAAATTTTGGTTACAATATTAACTGACTCACCTCATGAATGCATGCTTTTTCTTCTAGTGTCAAAGGAGATTCCTTCATTCTCTGCACCGCCTGCATTTCCCAATATGTCAAAACTTCAAGGCTATTACTTTTATCTGAAAATAATATTCATTTATTGGTTGGAAACGTTGGGTGCAATTAGAACAATTCTGCAACAAATTAAGTAGCTAAGTAGAGTAGAAACAAAATCAATGCTTAGAAAACAATTTATGATTATTTCATGCTACAAACTTTTGTACATCATGCATTGAAAGGAATTTCCATTAATCTCCAGCACTGACCAAAATAGGTCAATGTTACTCTAAAATACAGAAGGATGCATTAACAAAATAGAATGCATAGAGCATTTTCTCCCTGTTTCCATACATATAATATGAGGATTTCGATCCAAGATGAAGACCTTGCCCAAGCAGGTTGCATTGGAGTATGTTGGCTTTTGGGCCATTTTTCGCTATTTGGATGCATATTGAATTGACATCCACATCATACATGTGAAAGAGATACAAGTTGATGTGATGGATCATTTGGCTTGTTATGTAGCATACCACTTGTGTACACCTTCCTAGACACATCCCTTGTGATAATTTATCTATTGGCATCCCCATCATACATGTGAAAGAGATACAAGTTGATGTGATGGATCATTTGGTTTGTTCAGTAGCATACTACTATTTTACACCTCCCTAGACACATCCCTTGTGAGAATTTATCTATGGACCACCATGTAGGTGCTGAATCCTGGTGTGTTTTAGCGAGTATTGTTCTCTTGGATGCATGTTCTTGCTTTGGTTTCTAAAGTTCTTAGATTAAAATCTATGCTAGACCTATGATGGAGGATAATTTTTGGTATCATGTGTGATCAATCATTCATCGTGATCTATTCTTGATTTGGTGGAACATCCCTCTTTGCACACATTTATAGGATATCTATCCTTTCAACAACAATTTTGGTTGATTTATCATGTGATATCTACCTTGAAGGATGAGCACCCTTTTGCTTATGGATATTTCTAGAGTTGGGATGATTTCTTGACGATGTTTGACCCCTTACTTCATGGACCACTCCATTACTTATGGACTTTCGCACATTTATTGAGGCATATCCTCCCTCTTTCACACATGTTATCTTTCCCATGATCTGATATGATTTGATGGATAGTTTTACATGATGTCATGTGATTTGGGGTCCACTTCTTGCTTGTATTGGAGATTGTCCAACTTTTCATGCACATTCCCCTAAGACACATGGTTTATGGCACACTGATCTATGTTTTGGAAAATTTACTGAGACCTAACTACCTTTCCCATGGATCTATGCCTTGGCACACTATTTGAGGTAGCCCCACTATAGGAGGTGGTTATAAAAACCAAAGGACACGTTCTTTACACATGTTCCTATGAGATACATTGTTTGAGAAGTTGGTTATTGCATTGAAGGAATCTCCCTAACTAACTATACTATCTTGGGCATTCTTTTAACATATTAAGGTTGATCTCATTGAACAAGTGGAGTGCTCCCCTAGTTGGTATATTAGCACATTCATTGATGATTGTTAAATATCTAAACTTTCTCCATATGTGATCTGAGTAATATGAGCAATCATTGTTCCATAATGATTGGTTATATGTTGTGAGTTGTAGTAATTGCACTGAGTAAATGATAGCAATCAAATGGTGTTCATTCTATCCTATAACCTGATAGCAAGTTGTGTTGTAATATGGTTGTTTACATAAGCTTTAGTTACATGTGTTGTTATATAGTTATATGAGCTTAATTACAGTAATCACAAAACCAAATATAGAGCATGTTATATCATATGGAAAGTACAACATCATCACACCTGTTACGACTTGAATATATTAGTGTGAATATAATTGGAATAAAACCATTCTAGTGAGAAACCCTAATCAAGTTAGTGTGCTACTTAAACTATGACTACAAGCAAGCTAACTATTATGGTAACTATTATGACCTTAATTTGAATAAGAGATATTACACATAATCACTCATTATGGAAACACCATAATCATGTTGGAATCTTGGAGTAATGGAAACCTTAACACCAGCTGCCATGAAAAAGCAATGGAAACAAATCCTCACACATAACACAATAATCACATAAATAAACACTACATAACCTATCTGTTATGATGTGATACTCATTCAGACTACTTATGTATTAGTAATAATACAACTCTATCTCTAGTACAATTATTACTATATAACTGTGTTTATTATGGTATAACAATTAGCTAATATGGAACTACACTAGTTACTATGATTTTGAAGCTATTAGATCTTCATTAAATATTTAATACAATAAGCTCTATTATAACCAAAAAATTAGCTTATAACATGTTATTAATTACACATAATACGTAAGATCCAATCCATTTCTTATTCCCATTGAACACGTGAAGCTTACACTGTTAGGGTGAAGTAAGTGATTAGTTAGAATGAATCAATCGAGGTCATTGGTTTCCACTATTAATAAGATATGATCAGTGTAAATATTCTAGTCATATGTGTTTATTCAATGTATTATACTATTCTCATATGTATGCTTATTTGAGGTAATCTGAACTCTTTGTACTGTGTTTGATTTGAGTCTTATGTTTGGTTTACTGTTCCAAGTAATCACATAAGTAATGATGCTTTATTTTCTAAAAGTAATGCCATTTATAATATAAGATGCAATTCACTTTCCCTTATTCAAATATAAATCTCATTGGTTAACCACTACACTTTATTAGGGAAAAGTTGACAAGTATAGGTAGAGTATTATAACCAAGCTCTCTTAGATTCAATGGGATTTCTTAGTTATACCAATATAGCCCTACTCGAGTAGTTGTGAGATGATTTACCAATGAATATGGAGAATACAAGATAAATAAGGAAAGTTAGTATACATACTACGATACAAGCTGGTTGGTTATTGATATATAGCAACATATGGCAATCAATCTCATACTTCAACTAATGGCCTATACTTTACACCTAAACAAAGAATGGAAATGAGATAGAAAGGTTAATTATGTAACCATAATAAATCTTGATTACCTTAGCATCATAGACCATAATTACGCCTGTAATAGTAACCACTCCACCTAATAATCATGAAACACTTGACTTCCATTTACACTAAGCTTAGATAGGGTCATTTCTTTCCACTATTAGCAATAAGCTATAGGTAGTTTGTTCACCTTTTATAGCCCATTCCCTATGTGTGCCATGTCTATTTTATTATATTCCCATACTCATACAACAAATACATAACCTGATAGGATAAATTAGGACATATATTGTAGTAAGCTATATTATATGTGAAAACCATTTGTTACTATATATTGTAATATGAAGTAAAACATGGGTTTGATTCCCATACTCACACCCTTTCGATTATTTATATAACTATGATTTGACTTCCCATAGTTGAGACTTCGAGGTGCTAATCTCCAATAGGGATTGGATTAGCTCCTTCCACAAGAGGGGCCAATCTTCCATGTTATAGTTGGAATAAGCTAACCAAGTATCAAATCTAGTCATATATTATGGAAAAGATGTAGTATTTCCATTACATGCCTAATTGATTATGTATAAGTCTTAGATTGGTTGGTGACTAAGGAACAAGGTAATTTTACATAGTTGCTACATATCAAAGGAATCTTAGTCTATGTAATTATATTAGTAGAGATATGCGTGTTTGACTATAAACATAATATATATGTGATATCAAGTAAATATATAGGAATGTAGTAAACTAAAGTTTCTAGAGTTTCTTAAAAGACTACATATAGTCTAGATATGTAGTAAACTAGAGTTTCTTCACCTTTGACTAGTTGGGCTCCCACTCAGTGCAAGCAATGGTAGACACAACTTTATCTGATCACCAACCCAATGGCTTTGCAATAGTGGTTGCATTTGACATGCATACCTGTGGATGTAACCTTTACTACAAACTTGCATCAAGGGATGTTTATATAAAATATAATTATTCTATCTCCCATCAAATCTTAAAATGATTAGTTTAATCTCTTAATAACCATAATTCCAAGTTATAAAGCAAATGTTTGTTGTAATTTTTCATGTTACTTTCATAAGGGTTCCTTGATGCAGTACACGAATCTTAGCAGTATACACTAAAACGACTTTGTAATCAATCATACCATCCTGAAGTTGTGCTTGTTTCTCCATAGCCCGAAGTCACAACTTCAGTTCATTGTTCTCAATGGTTAGCCCTATTATATCTCTCTGTAGAAAACATTTTGAGAAATAAATATACATTCTTCCTCTTGATATGCACACCAGAACTCTATGAAACAAATAAGAATGCTTCCATAGTGGATACAAGTAGTTTTTCAGTATTATTGTAGCACAATTACAAGTTTCGACCAAATGTGTTCAGATATAACTAACAACTAACATATATAATACCAAGTTTTCTTTTCATAAAAATAAAAAAACCTCATTGGGAAACCCAAGGGATGCTTTCCCATATTTGTAGATGGAATCCCTTGTAAAAGCCATTGGCATGGACTAATGCACCTCAAACAGGGGAATTTGAACCAGGCGCCTGCTGGAAAGGAACTAGCCACGTGACTAGCAGCATTGGCAACAACAAGTTGAGGTAAACCCTTGGTTATAAACAATATTAAGCTAACATTAACATACAGAGAAATAGGGAAACCAGATCCCTGTATTCTACATATACCAATCATGTATTTGATTTTGAATTTATCTATATAGAAACTTATATGATTAATCCACCAAGCCAACATAAGTCTTATAATATCAATCTTGAATAGGGATGGATCACATAGCAACAAGTTATTAATGTTGGTTTTCACTAATTTTTTTGGATTCAGAGCATATGTCCATGCCTCTAATAGTTTGCACAGAATTAGGATACTATCAAAATAAACCAATAGAGATTCCTATTACTACTACATTTTAGTCATGTTTTTATAGGCAATACAATAAGGAGCACAATAACCAACCTAGACTGGCATTAGTGAAATAAAAAAACCCAAATCAATGCAAATACTGAAACATATCAATCAGGAAACATAAAGCTACAGAGTTTATGCTATCAAGAAATGAATCTAGAAACAAGCAATAACTGCAACAACCAAACTATATGCAAGATGGTAATATCCCAAGCACTAGAAAATTATAGTAACAGTTGTATCACAAAGTAATAGGTTTGTGGTTGTGTAGAAATAGCACATTAGCTTTAACATGTATAGTTATATATATATGGTTAATCAATATACAGGTAATCTGCATAAAAACCTCTCTATTGTTCCTATGTAACCTTCTCTAAGCCCCTTACATGGAAGGGTCAAGCTCATGAAAAAAATTATTTTAAACATTCAAAAACAACAGTCAAGTTTCTAGCGGAGAATATAAGGTAACCTCCCAACTTTCTGCTTGGCATTTTGGTGTTGCAATTATTGAAATTTGTTTGGCTTCCAACTTCGAATTAATTGCATGTATTACTTGAAGTAGCTTTGCCTTACATTTTAATGTTGGGCTTCTTATTATACCCACCTCCGGTAAGTATTTATGCGTTCTTTTCGAAGTTAAACTAATTTAATTTTTCATATTTCATTTGTTAAAGATAGATTATTTATAGTTTTTCAAAAGTTTCAAAATACATATATATTAAATTAAAAAAAAATCACAATTTTAAAATACTATATTATTGTTTTCTGGTGGGTAAAAAACAATGATGAAACTAATTTTATCTACTCTGAGCCATATTTATCAGAATTTAAAAATATATTAAAATTTTGAAACTAAGTATTATTATACTAAGTGCCACGTATGTGAAGACAAGTACTATGTCATTATGAAAATAAATTTGTCATAAATGGATTCAATTTTTTGGTTTCAACGCTTTGGTGGGATAAGATTCGCTCGTCAAGATTTAAAAAAGCGAGTTGTCTAACTAGGGGACGATTTTCCCTTTAATTTTGGTTGTTTTTTATTCATTTCTGGCAATGAATCTTCACAGAATTTTCAAAACGTGTAAAAACATTGTTAAATTTTACAGAGTGTGTGTGTTTGGGGGGTTTGGTGTCACGTGATTTCATTTATGCACTTAAAATCGCCCAACAAACAATAGAAAATACAAGATTTTGTGAGTTAAATTCACCGGATTCCAGCTGAAAATAAACCCAAAAATCCAAATCGTCTACTAGTTAGACAACTCCTTAAAAAAGTGCATATTGGTGCACCATACTTTGACCATTGTGCATACAGAGTCTTGAGAAACTTCCCTCTTTTCAATCTACTATTTCTCCATGCATATTTGCATTTACATTTTACAAAGGCCAAGGACCGTCCACACTTTTACAAAATTGCACTAGGGCTTAAACTCTGCCATAATTGATTGAAGCTTTGCAATGGTTGCAAGGTCGACTCTTATTTCAACCCACAACTAAATGAGTAAGTCTTCTTTTTCATTAATTCTTATTCTAAGTTTTTAAGGGGTTTTGAGGGTTTTAATGTGAGGGATTTGGTCTTGAGTTGAGTAGGATGGTCCAAGGAGCATAAAATTACCATTTTGTTAGAAATCCGTAGCTACAACAGGGTTTTGGTTAGGGCATCTAAGTTTCTATTCTCAAGGTATTGCATCTCTACCAGTTGAACCAAGAAAGGTTGTGAGTGCACATCCCTCCTATTTTGGAGATTGTTGAACTACAGTCTAGATGAAATCTTCATCAAATCCAAAGAGAAGATATCGCAAGGAGGATGACATGGTAGAAATCCCTGAACCTGGCCACATTCAACAACCACTCTTAAGGTAGATCCACGTTAATCATATTCTTCATAATCTAGATCATTTCCCACTACATGCATTTGACTAGTATGTAGAAATCAAAAGAGACATGATGGAACATGAGAGGTGCAACCAAAGCAGTGGGTAAGTAGGCTATTTCAGTTAGGTATTGTGTCCCTCCTAGATGTGCCTTACTTTGGATATACTCCACCTATTTCTTCATATGTTATATTTTTCCTAAGAAATTTGCACTGGGGCGTTCTATCGTTAGACAAACCCTACCTTGTTGGCCAAGAGATCATGCATTGGTTTCTAGCCTACCTAAAATTGGAGAGATAACAACCAAAATGATTTTAGCCGAGGACATCAATACAAATGATTTCATTATGCTGAATTTCTTCCCAAATATCTAAGAGGTCCATTGATACTTCACATAATAGTAACACGGATTGGTTTATATAGTCAAATTCATGCTTTTGGAATGATTACAAATTCAATCATGGATTTTTTGTGGAACAAAAGCTCATTATGAACTTTTCACCTTTTTTTGATTTTGTGGGGTAGGTGTTGGAAGTTATCTTCCAAGAGAAGATGCATTTGATTAGGGAATCTATATCCTAGATATAGGAGGCAATGACTTCAACTAAGGGTACAAGAACTTGAAACTAAGCTCCAGCTGGGTGAAGCACAACATTCATCCCAATGTGGCAAAAAATGGAGTAGTCATTGTCAAGGCACGATAAATCCTTGTGACGACAACTCTATCATTCTCACTATTACAAGAAATCGTCTCCTTTTTGTTCTTTGAATGGATTGAGGAGCTATATAATGAAGGGGATAGAAATATTTTGGTAAAGGATGTGAGGCCTCAAGGATTCTAGTGCTTTTGGTTCACCTATTTTGGCCATTCCTCCAAGAATTTCGATAACCATGGCTTCTCTATTTCTTAATACAATGGTTTACTGAAAGGACATATCACAGACCTATGTGGTTAGTTCAAGGGTTCCAACGTCATATATGTATTACATTATATACGGATTAATAGTTGAACCTTCTTATTTTTATGAGCACCCAAAGTCTCTCAAGAGAAACAACTATTAGCTCTAGCATCTCCATACCATATTGTGAGACAGATTAACCAGCTTTTAAAAAATATTTATGAAGAATTTGATCTCGCTATAAGATGAGATCAATCACACTACATGCATAAAGTCTCAATGAGGAACAAGCACACTCATGCACTCTAATCATTAGCATGGTGTTGCAAATGTTGGTTTTGAAGAACTCATCATCATTAGCATGGCACTGCAAATATAAAAACATAAAGAGAAAAATTATAGGATGAAAACAATGCACACCTTGTCTCTCCATGCAAGAGCTTGGTATGTGGTAGGGTTTGTCATTTCGCTCCACGAAAATGTAAAGGAGATAAATCTTCTACAATTGCTTTGGCCTGCTGCATGGTATGGCGTTTTTCTCTAGAGAAAATTAAAGAGACCGATACTCTACAAATGTTTTCTTCATATGGTTGTATTGTATTATGGGGATGGAAATAATGACCATATCTTACAAAGCTACTTCGAACAGGAAGGTTTGTTGGAAATATTAATTACAAGAAGATCTGCATCACATCTCAGCCAACTCAGTCAAAGCCCGTAGAAGTACATTTTTTTTTCAGTCAGTCTGTCAGGTCATGGAGTTCACATCTCACTATATTTAAGCAGTCGAATTGTATTTATGAATTCAATATTTTAGGTAGAAATTAATTACAGTCTTTAATGTTAGTCGATAGCTTCCAAGAGAAACAAAATTTAGTCTTTGTATATGTAGAAGAAGAAGAAGAAAAAAATTAGATATTTTGAGAGACAGAGAGACAGACAGAGGAGAAGAGTAATCTAGAGAAGAACAGAGTAAGAAAGAAAGGAGAATAAGAAAAAATCTGAGAAGATTTCAAGAGCTCAAGCTCATGTGTTGAGATCCCAAGCTCTATAAAAGGTAAAACATCCAAGTATGTAAATGCAACTGTAGTTATTTTTCTATGTGGTGATAATATATAAACCCATAGTTTATGCTTGAATGCATGTCTTATTTATGTCGCTCATCTTCCCTAGAATTACTTGTGTGAATGTTGTTTACATTTAATGTTTGTGAAACACATAAAGACTCCACAAATATTTTACCATGTAAAAGTTTAAGTTTTAACCTTAGAGTGGTTGACACAAGTCTTATTTAATATTTTGGCTATATGATATTCTGAGCTTGTCGCGTGAATGTTGTATTGAGTTTTATCCCAAGTTACGGAGTGGTGAAAAGCATTTTTCATATTATAAGTTAATAGACAAAGACATATCCTATTATAAAGTTTTGTTAAATGTGGTCTTGTCAAAGTGGGAGTTAGGTGCAGCTAAAAGTGTGTTGTGGTAAAAGCATGTCAAACTCAACTAGGTGTCTGTCGAGGTAAAAGTGTGTTGGGATAAAAGTACGTAAAAGGTGTGTCGACAAAAAGTGAAAGTTGAGTCCTCTCATAGTAAAAGTTCGTCACAGTAAAATTATGTCGTGGTAACATTTCGTCGAAATAAAACCCCGTCGCAGTAAAATCCCATCGCAGATATTTCGGTCAAAGTTAACTCATCAAAGAAAAAAGTGGGGTTTCCCAAAGGTAGTGTATTACAGCTCCAAAAGTAAAGAAAATAAAATTTCTTACTTTTCAATAACTCAAGTTGATTTCCATATCCTCTCTCTCTCTCCCCCTCTCTCCAAACACGCTCTCAATATCTAGTATCATATCAGGTTTAAGAAAGAAACCTTGTCTTAAAATGAAAAAGTTAATTTTCTAAGGAAAATAAAAATTAAAAAATGGCTTCCACTTCTGGTACACAAATGTCAAGTTTACAAACTCCAATTTTCTGGGGAAAGAATTATAAATATTGGTCTCTAATAATGAAGGATTTTTTCATACATCAATATGTTTGGGAGACAGTCCAAAATGGCTATACATAACAAGTAGATTAGGTGGCATATAATAATATCACACAAGCTCAGAAGGATTCCTTGAGGGAACATAGGAAAAAATATGTAAAAGATTTGTTCTACATACATTAAGCCATGCATGAAAGCATACTCCCAAGAGTAGTAACAAGAAATACAACTAAGGAGGCATGGGGTAAATTGGAAACATCCTATCAAGGATTGGTCAAGGTAAAGACTTCTAAACTGTAGGTTCTTAGAAGAGATTTTGAATCTTTGTCAATGAAAGATACAGAGTGAGTGGTATTATTTTACACTAGATTCATTGGTCTAATAAATCAACTAAAATCTCATGGAGAAAATATAGAAGACAAAAGGATTGTTGAAAATTTTCTTAGAAGTCTTCCTCCAAAACTTGAATCCTTGGTCATGACATTGGAAGAAAACAAAGACCTTTGGACCAATTTACCATTGATGAGTTACAAGCCTCACTCATCAATCATGAACATAGAATCAGTATATCAAATACATCATTAGAAGGTGCATTTGCAGCACAATAATCCATTAGTCGTGGAAGAGGCAGGGGGAGATATAATTCTAGAGGCAGATGAAGATGATTTTTGAGAGGAGGGCGCATTAGTAGCCTTACAAAAGTCGTTGGTAGAAGACAAAATCAGAACCTCAATCAGCCAAGTTGTGATCACAGGTTTGATAAATAAAAAATAGAATGTCATTATTGCAATAAATTTGGACATTTTGCATATGAATGAAGGAAGAAGTAGTATGACCAAGGAAAGCAAGATCAAAACCAATCGAGCAACACCAACACTTCAACAAGAACAATGTTTTTGGCATGTTCATACCCAATTGAATGCAATGTTGTCAAAGAAAGTCCATGTGACATATGGTATTCAGATTCAGGTTGTAGCAATCATATGACTGGTCATTTAAATTTATTTTTGAGTCTAGCTAAATCAGTTCAAACTGATGTCACACTTAGAAATAATATCAAGTCACTATTTTGGGAAAATGTCTTGTTGGAATTCTAACCAATCATGAGGAGCAAAAGACTATGTGTCATGTTTATTATGTCGAAGTTTTGAAATACAATTTGATGAGAATTGGACAACTGATACAAAAAGGTTATAGAGTCTACATGGAAGACAATCATTGTGTGATTAAAGACTTGCATACAAGCAACCAACTGATGACAAAAATACCAATGACAAGCAATCGCTTGTTTCCTTTGAGGATAATTCCATACATAAAAGGAAAGGAAAATTCAGGAGTTGCATTTAAGGCACAATACAAAGAAGAAGCCAAGCACTGCAACAAGGAAGAAAAGGAAACCACTGAAATTCAAGTAGCATTCCAATCATAGGTTCAGGATGAGTCATGGTTGTGGCATTTCAGATTTGGACATCTGAATTTTGGTGGGTTGAAGCTACTGCACACAAAGAATATGGTGAAAGGATTACCATTGATTGACAAACCAGAGAGCTTTTGTGAAGGCTACATTTTTGGCAAGCAACATAGAGATAATTTTCTAGTTGGAAAGTCATATGGAGCACACACACCACTTGAGATTGTGCACTCTAATATTTGTGTCACAATGAAGACACCATCCATAGGCGGTTGCAATTATTTTCTTACTTTTATTGATGACTTCACAAGAAAAACATTGGTATATTTTCTAAAACATAAATTTGACGCATTTGGATGTTTGCAGTAGTTCAAGGAACTCGTGGAGAAGAAAAGTGGATATAGAATCAAAATCTTAAGGACGGACAGAGACAGTGAATATGTTTCAAATGACTTCCTAAATTTTTGAAATATCCATGCAATACACTAGCAATTCACTACGTGGTATACACCTCAGAAGAACGATGTCGCAACAAGAAAGAATAGAACCATTATGGATATGGCGTGCAACATGATGGCAACCAAGAATTTGTCAAATGAATACTAAGTTGAAGCAATCACAATTGTTGCGTATATTATGAACCAGTTTCGGACAAAGAGCGTTAAGAACAAGGTACCTCAAGAAGCATGGAAAGGTATGAATCATAGTTTTTCTCATTTAAAATTGTATGGCTTTGTCGCATATGCTCGTGTTCCATATGTGTTGAGAAAGAAACTAGACAATAAGGGACATAAACGCATTTTTTCGGTAACTCTAAAGACACAAAATCATATAAGTTATATGGTTGTATTGAAAGGAAAGTAATAATCAGTCATGGTGTTCAAATTGTTGAGATTGAATCGTGGGATGGAACTATCGAGAAGAATGTCAGGATTGTGTCAACTGTCGAGCATGATAATATGATAGAGGAAGTGATTCAAACACCACAAGTAAGCAAAAATGTTGCGACACTATCGACTCCCAGGACACCGCGACATGTTTTAGAAAAGGAACTTCAACACAATTCAAAGCTCAAGCTACGTCGACAAGCACATTAAGAGGTCAACAAAATCCATCAAGTAGATCGAGGAGGTTGACATTAACAAATCCAATAAAGACAAGAAGTTTTCATTAGATATATGAAGCTGTTTCACCAAATTGATTCTCTTTTTTTTTATTTATTTTCTCAAATAGATGATCCTCTAACATTCGAGGAATTTGTTGAAGACTAAGTATGGGCACAAGCCATGGATTAAGAAATAGAATGCATTGAAAAGAACATAACATGGAAGCTAGTAGATGTACCAAAGTATACAGATGTAATTAATGTCAAATGGATTTACAAGACCAAGCAATATGTTGATGGGAATGTGCAGAAGCACAAGGCAAGAATGGTCGCAAGAGCATTCATAAAACAACCTGGTATAGACTTCAATGAAAATTTTGCACCTATTGCATGCTTGGACATAGTCATAATAGTTTTGGCCATTTCTGCTCAAAACAAATGGCATGTTTATCAAATGGATGTTAAATAGACATTTTTGAATGGCTATATGGAGGAAGAAGTGTATGTGGAACAACCATAAGTCTATGAAGTCACATTGATTCCTATCTCGCCCAAAATGGATTGCAGAGAAGTGAAAGTGAACCAACGTTGTACACCAAAGTTAATGAGCAGGTGACATGTTAATTGTCTCCCTGTATGTAGATGATTTAATATTCACTAGTGATTTTGGCATAAAGGATTTTAGAACAATCATGGAAAGTAGATTTGAAATGAGTGATTTGGGGATTATGAATTTTTCTCTAGGAAATGAAGTTTATCAATAAAAGTGGTATATTTATATCATAGTCCAATTATGCAAGTGCATTTTTAAAAATATTCAATGTGTCTAATTGCAAGGTATCCCCAACACCAATAACACCAGGTTTAAAATTGAGGAAGGATGATGATGGATCAATTGTCGATCCTACTCTATTTAAAAGGATAGTTGGTAGCCTTATGTATTTAACTGCAACAAGGAATGACATCATGTATAGAGTAAGTATGATCTCAAGATTTATGGAATCACCAAAAGACTCCCATTAGAAAGCAGATAAGAGAATTCTGAGGTATGTAAGTGGCATTATGTTTTCAACATCATAAAATTTCAAACTCATTGGATACATTAACAATGAGAATGGAGGAAACATAGATGACAGGAGAAACACATATTGGTACACATTTTATTTTGGTACAGGTGTTGTGTCGTGGGCTTCGAAGAAATAACCCATTGTAACTCTGTCTTTAATAGAAGCAAAGTATGTCACAGCTACAAGCGCTGGATGTCAAGATGTTTGGATGCAAAGAATGTTAAGAGACTTGTCGCAGAACCAACAAGAACCAACAACCATTTACTGCAACAACAATTCAACCATTTCATTGTCGAAGAATCGTGTATTCCACAAGAGAACCAATCACATCAACAAAAGATATCATTTCATAAGAGAATTGGTGAACAACAAAGAGATTTGTTTAGAATGTTGCAGGTCTGAAGATCATATAGCTGAAATATTTACAAAACCATTGGCAAGGGATACATTCCAGTATTTGTGAAGTTACTTAGGAGTGATAAGCTCTGCTCAGTGAATTTTTCCATGCACATATAACAAGTT
This sequence comes from Pseudotsuga menziesii, assembly GCA_001517045.1. Lineage (NCBI taxonomy): Eukaryota > Viridiplantae > Streptophyta > Pinopsida > Pinales > Pinaceae > Pseudotsuga > Pseudotsuga menziesii. Next base: position 39,543 of record LPNX010199448.1, on the reverse strand, counting down.
TCATCTTTGAACTATTTTGTAAAGTTTTGTTTAATGATCCCCATCTGCTCATAATTAAGGGGGGTGTTGGAAATATTAATTACAAGCATATTTGCATCACATCTCATCTGACTCAGTCAAATCCCATAGAAGTACATTTTTAGTTAGTCAGTCTGTTAGGTTATGGAGTTCATGTCTCACCATATTTAAGTAGCCGAATTGTAATTCTAATGTCAATATTTTAGGTAGAAATTAATTTCATCTTTTAATGTTAGTCAGTAGCCAAGAGAAGCAAAATTTAGTCTTTGTATATGTAGAAGAATAAGAATGAAAAATCAGTGAGTTCGAGAGACAGAGGATAAGAGTAATATGAAGAAGAACATAGTAATAGAGAAAGGAGAAGAAGAAAAACTCTGAGAAGAACTCAAGAGCTCAAGCTCATGTGTTTCGGAATGTGTTGAGGTCCCAAGCTCTGTAAAAGATGAAACATTCAAGTAAAATTCCAAGTATGTAAACGCGGTCGTAGTTCTTTTGTTATGTGGCGATAATATATAAACCCATAGTTTATGGTTAAATGCATGTCTTATTTATGGCGCTCATTTTCTCCAGAATTACTTACATGTGAATGTTGTTTACACATTTGTGAAAGACATAAAGAATCCACAAATATTTCACTGTGTAAAAGTTTAAGTTTTAAACGCAGACTGCTCGACACAAGTCTTATTTAATATTTTGGTTATATGATATTGTGAGCTCATCACACTAAAGTTGTGTCGAGGTTTATCCCAAGTTATGGAGTGGTGAAAAGTGTTTTTCATATTATAAGTTAATAGAAAAAGAGATATCCTTTTATAAAGTTTCATTAAATGTAGTCTTGTCGAAGTGGGAGTTGATTGTAGCTAAAAGTGTGTCATGGTAAAAGCCCGTTGAATCCAAGTGGGTGTCTGTCAAGATAAAAGTGTGTCAGGATAAAATTTTGTAAAAGGTGTGTCGACAAAAAGTCAAATTCAAGTTGTGTCGCAGTAAAACCCCATCATAGTAAAATCGTGTCTCAGGTATTTCGGTCAAAGTTAACCCATCCAAGAAAAAGGTGGGGTTTCCCAAAGGTAGTGTGTCGTAAGTCCAAAAGTAAAGAAAATAACATTTCTTACTACGCAGTAATTCAAGTTGACTATTGCCGCCTCTCTCTCTCCCCCTCTCCCCACACACGCTCCCAAGAAGGTCCTTATGATAATTGAGTTGAGTTGACATGAACAATGCATGGTTTGCATACCTATTGCTTGTTCTTTAGTGCATGCTTGGCATATGTACTACTTGTTCTTTTAATTTAGTAAACTTTATGGTGAAATTCCATGTGCACATACATCTAAGTTATTTGCTCCATGCAAGCCTCTAAAACACTTTCCTTGATGCTCAAAGCAACCTTGATGTTTTTGGGTACTTGTGTGAGGTGCAAGGTGATATAGATCTCTTGGATGATTAAGTGATAGGTTACATACAGTGGCTAATTCAAGGAGGTTATATATAATGGTTACTAGTTAATCTACTATTAGCTCCATTAATATAGTTAATAGGGGGACATTCTATTGCATTTAACAATAAGTCAATTGACTATAAAAACCTTTTATTATTTTAAAAGTTCGCTAAAATTTTGAATAAGTTGTGTTTATTATAATATTATGATTTCAATTTTAAATGTATTTAATAATTTTTAACTTACATTCTTTTAATTCTAAACCAAGTGATTATGACACTGCGATTTTATTTGATTACATTTAATAATTTCTAACTTATATTCTTTTATAATTTTTCCAAATAAATTTAGACAAACTCATTTTAAACTTATAATAACATTTGTTTGGAGGCGTTGTAAGCATGTTTAAGATATTTCTCCCAGAAGAAAAATAGTTGTTCTTTTGTATTCATTAAGAATCAAAGGTAACTATTACAACACGATATGATCAATATCAAATACAGAGCATAACTGGAATCTCAAAACAGAGGCATATAACAAGTGCCAAACTGTGAAATCCAAAATAAGAAAACATAAATCCAACTTTGCTCCTTCCAAGCCTCCAAGAAGCCTATAGGGAAAACATAAAGAGCCCAGATATAGCTTATCCATGGAAGTGCTCAGCGAAAGGCATAATTATCAAACTCAAAGAGGGGAACAAAGTCAACCTTTGTCCTCCAAATGATGTAAAATACTCAGCCATCCATACTCAATAGAATCACCAAAATGAACTTTCAAGCTCTGAGAAATTTATGGGTTCTTTGATCTTTCACTTAACTGGTAAATGTAAACAACATTTACACAAGTAAATTTGGAAATAACGTGTGGCCAAATAAACATGCATTTAACCATAAACTATTTCATATATATAACTATGAGGAAATAACAAAGGATGCATTCAACCATAAACTAATTCATATATATAACTATGCGGAAATAACAAATGTATTACAAACTTGTCTGTCCAAACTTGTCGGCTCACCTACTTCACTCTTCAACTTCTCTTTCTCACCCTGTAGTTCTCTCATGAGTTCTGATGTCTAACTTGACTTACAATTTGCTTCTTCTATTTATAGGCAACCTCAAAATTGTTTTTACATGGATAGGCTCACTCTCCGTTAAAGATTGTAATAACTATCTACCTAACAACTTAGCTTCACAAATAAATTCGACTAGATTACATTGCTAAATCGTGGACTCTTCCCTCTTGTTTGACAAGATTTTGACAGACTCTGAAAAAATCGACTGAAAGTAAGATACAGATCTACGAGTGATCAATATTTTCAACATGCCATTAATAAGCTTATAACCGTAATCATTTACTATGTTGCAACTAATTATAGCCAATGAAAACTGAAACGGAAAGACACTGTGCAAATAGAGAGACACGGTGCCTTCTCCTATAAGTTTTACACTGGAAATCTGGTCCTCAAGCTTGGATAAGCATAGAGCGGAACTTGCCTTGAAATCGTCACTCCACACGCTTCTTTCATATCCAGCTGGGACGGATCACCTTCAACTCTCCAATCAAAAGTCTGCAACAACCGGGCCACTGCAAGCTCTATCGTAGCAATAGCCATGGAAGCCCCTGGGCATCCTCTCCTTCCTGCGCTGAAAGGTATCATACTAAAGTCTGATTGACCTGTTAAATTGATATGTTCGTCTTCCATGAATCTCTCCGGCTTGTAGTCGGAGGCACCTACCCCCCACACATTGGGATCCCTTCCTATAGCCCACAGATTTACCATTATCGTTGTTTTCTTAGGTATGTAGTATCCTCCTACTGTCGCAGCCTCTAAAGATTCATGAGGAATCGCAAGCGGCACTGCTGGATATAATCTAAGAGACTCTTTCACCACACAGTGGAGATATTTCATGGCTACAAGATCCGGCTCCTCTACTTTACGATGTTGGCCAACGACCGATTCGATTTCTTCTTTCAAACACTTCATTGCATGGGGATGTCTGAACAGCTCACTCATTACCCATTCTAACGTTGTTGATGTCGTCTCCAACCCAGCCGCGAACATGTCCTGTACATATACAAATCCATTAATGCATGCAAAGTGATAATTGACATATAGAATAAGGTAATAAATAATATAGAATGCCAGAGGGCCTGGCGATCACATACAAGAACAAGAGCCTTGATGGTTTCCCGTGTGATATTCGTGTCGATCTTAGCCATGTGGAGCAGCACATCGACGAAGTCTTGAACATCGGGCTGTGCGTCTCCTTTCTGCACGCCATTCGAGGCCACCGACATAAGATGATTAACATTAAGATGGTCGTCTATTATTTTCTCAGCAAATTTATCGAATGTTGTATGGGTTTTTTTCATCCGCCGATTGATACCCTGAAGGTCATACCAATCCAAATAAGGAATGAAATCTCCAATGTTGAATGCTCCCACTGTAGCGGCCATCTCGTCCAACAGTTCCTTAAATCCTTTGAAATCGCCACCCAAATCATCGTCAGAAAATTTCCTCTTTGCGAGGATTCGCCAGACTATATTGGAGATGAGCGTAGAGATGGCCTTGCTCACATTAACTCTTATTCGTCCGCCCTCACTCTCCTCCAAAATTGAACAGATTTTGGCAGAGACCTCTTCATCTCTCACGTGCTTGAAGGACTCGATTCTCTTGGCAGTGAGCAGCTCTAACGTGCATATTTTTCTCATTTGCCTCCAATGATCTCCATACGGCGCGAAGATCACATCGTTCCAATTGTAAAAGATTAATCTCCCAGCGGCCGTTAGTGGTCGGCTGGCAAAGATAAAATCATGAGTTTTGAGAACCTGTTTGGCCATCTCGGAAGAAGAAACGACGACTGTAGGGACAGAGCCCAAGCGGAGAAACAAAATGGGACCATATTTGTCAGCAAAGCCTTTAAGAGAACGGTGAGCAGGGAGTCTCAGTTGGTGGAGATTTCCGATGATAGGCCATGGATAGGGTCCTGGTGGCAATCTGGAACTAATCCTTCTCTTTTGCAATAACCATATCAAAACCAAAGAGAACAATATACAAAGAAGAGCTGCTGTGGCAGGCCCCCCGCCAGCTAGTGTTAATGTTGCAGGCAGAGGCACAGGAAGAGAGAGACGCAAATTATGAAAAACCATGTCCGCTTACTCCCGTTGTATGTTTGGAAAGGAAGGAGCGGCTGCTATTTAAAACAGCCCGCATTTAAAAAGAGGAGCAAAGTCTAACGTTTGGGATAAAATATTATAATTCCAGTGACGTTTGGGATAAGTGTTTCTATAGTCAGTAGTATTTTCTCGTGTGGCGGTAGTCTATTAATTTTCTAGCACACGATGTCGCCATTAGTTAAATAAATAATACTCTTTCAACCATTTTTTATAAATAATTTTGGTTTTTTCTAATAATTCATGGTCCCATAGAAGAGGTGACCATCATTCACATATTTGTCATACTGTATCAGATACCTTTCTTTATGATCTACCATTCTTGGTACGTGAATTTGGAGTTGAAATTTTGACTTCCAATTTATTTCATGACTTTCGGTCATATGCATGGGATAAGTGTTTCTATAGTCAGTAGTATTTTCTCGTGTGGGGGTAGTCTATTAATTTTCTAGCACGCGATGTCGCCATTAGTTAAATAAATAATACCCTCTCAACATTTTTTTATAAATAATTTTGGTTTTTTCTAATAATTCATGGTCCCACAGAAGAGGTGACCATCATTCACATATTTGTCATACTGTATCAGCTACCTTTCTTTAACATCTACCATTCTTAGTACGTGGATTTGGAATTGAAATTTTGACTTTCAATTTATTTCATGACTTTCGGTCATATGCATGGGATAAGTGTTTCTAGAAGACATCAAGGTAATTGTTAAATATTTTCTACTTTGTTGAACCTCCACATATTTCCTATTTTTCCCTCGATATACTACGTTAGAAGAAAGTTCATATGTTTCATAACGTGTGCGGGTAGTCTTAAAAGTGTGTGTACATTCTTTTATGTAGATACACCTTGGTCTTGAGGGGAACACATTTGAATCCATAATTGAATGTTTAGGAAACACTTAGCTCTCAGCGTTAAGCGTATCTTCTTTATCTTTGTTATAATGAACCACAACTACAAACCACAACAAAGGCCTTCTTTAAGGTCACTTCGACATGATATTTTGATATGGATGCTAGTATGAGGTTTTGACCCCAAGAATGGCTTATAAAGCTTTAACCATGGACGAGGAAGGAACATGTTCGAGGCCTTAACCATGGTCGAGGAAGGAAAACATGTTCCTTATGATATTATTGAATCTTGTGGAGCTTAGAAACTTTGAATGAGTCCTTGAACGAACACATGAATCCTCTTTAAGGTTTTTTTTTGTAGAGCACCAAGTTTATTACATGTTGCATGTGCAAGTTTTGTGCATTGGAAATTGTTGTCGAGGCATAAGCATGGTACTTAAGGGGCGATACTAACATTAAGTCATAGTTGAGCTTTTTTGAGGTCATGTACAATGTAAGAAAGCTAAAAAGCATGACACGAGCACTCTACATGTAGTATTTAGCATCCGAGTTTAATATGGGAATTGTGATGAAACATTGGGCATCCTAGATAGGTCTTGTGTTTTTTACCATAGTTGGGCGATGGAAATAAGAGCATCCAATGACAAGACATTGTTCTCAAGCTGAAGCACCATAGATAAGTCCTTGAACCAACACATTTGACCTTCATAGGATATCACTCACCTCCATCTAAGATATGTTTGCCATGACTAGGTTAGTTATGAACCAAGAATAAGTCGAGAACACTATCTAAGGTCAGGGGAAGACAACAAGGTCCTTGTTCCCTAAATGAATATTTTTGATCTAAAGTTTCAGAAGTAAAATCTACAACATAGAAAGCTTCACGCTATATAATGTCATAAATGTATGCTTATACCACAACACAAGACCCTTATAGGGTATCTTTATCCTACTAAAGGTATATGTATTCCATAGTTGCACGATAACATAGGCCATTAAAAGGAATATGTTTAGGGCCTAAACCAATAATGATTCTTAGGGCCAATGTTGATATTTATTAGCATATGAGCAAAACACAAGCAGGATGACTATGTTTTGTGCAGTATAAATTTGTCTTTAGGCTTAAACATGGTTAGGGATAAATCAAGGGGCTTAAATGCTAATTGAAACTTCTTGATATAGAGCACCATGGTAAAGGGATGAGAGCATTGTTACTTAGGACCTAAATGTAGCTTCTCAAGATCAATCACTTAGAACAACAATTTCAAACAACAACACAAGTGCTCTCTAGGGGATCTTTTGCATCAAAGTTGAGTAAGGACATTGTTTGAAGGATTTTTGCATCAAGGATGGGTCCGGGGGGCTTGTGCATAAATCAGGAAGGAAAATAAGTGTCTTGAGATATTTTTTAATATTCTAATTCTCGAGATATTTGAACAATTCCTTCAACCAACACATAAGTTCATTTGTAGTAGTTCTTTGCAAGATTTCAAGTGAGGTACATGCACCATCATTAGGTTTTGTGCACGAAAAATGGATGTCAAGGCCTAAACATGTTTAAGGGGGGAAACAAGCTCCTTAATCCTTAATTGAACCTATTTTACCTCAAGCATCATGAACAACATCTAGAAAACATGACATATGTCCTCATCTAGGAGTCTTAGGGCATCTAATTTGAATATGTGTGGCATACGATGCCTTAGGCATCAAGGGTGGGTTTTCAGTCTTTGGCCATAGTCAAGGGTTGGTGATAAGCTACTTCAACTTTAAACCTATGTTTTGAGGCTTAAACATAATGGACGAGTCCTTGAACCAACACATATGACCTCTGTAGAGTATCATTCACCTCTAAGCTGGGTATGGGAACTATGGCTCTAGAGCAGTTATGAACCAAGAATGTGAAGGGAGGACAACAATAACCTTGTTCCTTAAATGAAACCTGTTAAGCTCAAGTGCCATGAAAAACACCCACAACCCCTAAATCTCCTTAGGATATATAACCATGAATGCCTCTTTGAACCACCACATGGGTCCCTATGATGTATCTTTGAAATACTAGAGGGATATAAGTCTTATGATTAAACCACAACACAAGACCTAAATAAGAATGTGTCTTCATCTCACATAAGGAATAGTTCTCAAGTTTGTTGTTGCGATTATTTTGCAACATGATAAGATATAGGTGCTATGAGTAGGTTTTGTGTAGTGGAAATGGGTTTGGAGGTTGAAACATGGTTAACAGGGGAAATAAGTCATGTAAGTCCTAAATTAACCTTCTTCAACTCAAGCCCCATGATTAGGGGAGTAAAACAATTGGACCTTAGGCCCTAAATGTAGTATCTTAGGCTTGATTAGCATGAACAACACTTGCATACCACAACATGGGCACTCTCTAGGGGTCACGCACACTAGAATTGGATATGGATTCCAATAGGAGGTTTTGTGCATTAAGGATTGGTCATGGGGCCTTAATCATGGTAAAGGAAGGAAAACAAGTGTCTTGGGATAGTTGAATATTCTTGAGATAAATATCCTTGAGTGATTCCTCTAGCCAACACTCGAGTCCTTTGTAGGATTTTTTTCTAAGCATCCAAGTGGATATGGGAACCATGAATATGATTTGTGCACTAGAAATTGGTCTTAGGGCCTAAACATGATCAAATTCGGCAATAAGGTCCTTATGCCCTAATTGAGCCTTATTAAGGATAATTTGTCATCAACAACTCCTAGAAACCACGATGTGAGCCCTTGCTAGAGGATCTTTTTCATAAGAGTTTCATATGGATTCCACTAAGATCTTTTGTGCACCGTAGATGGATCTCGTGGCCATGACCATGGTCATGGTAGTGTAAAGACCTCATTCCCTTGAGCATGGATGGGGGAGGGAAATAATAATTTCAAACTCTAAAGGTAGTTTCTCAAGTTGAAGTAGTATACAAGCATCCCCACACCACCACATCAGAGCCATGCATGATATATTTTCCCTATTAGATGGATAGGGCATAATGAATCTATATATTTATAAGAAATAAAGGTTGTTGAGGCCTAAGCAATGTCAAGAGGTGAGAAAAAGGCACTCAATCCCCATAAAAAGATCCTTAGAATCAAGCATCACGAAAAGAAACATGAAACCACGCCTCTCTAGTGGGTGTTTGTCATTTCAGCTGGATATGAAGACCAATAAAAAAATTTACAAACCATGAATGGGTCATGAAGCCTTCACTATTATCAAATAATGAAAGGAAATGCCTTAATATGCCATTGACACTTCTTAAGCTCAATAAGAACAAATCCTTAAACCAGCACACATGAACTTTGAAGGATGTCTTTGGATTTGAAGTATTATATAGTCATGAACTTTGAAGGATGTCTTTGGATTTGAAGTATTATATAGTCACTATGAATAGGTTTTGTGCATTCGAAATAAGTGTAAGGTATAGAAAACATGGTTAATGAGGAAGAAAAAACCTTATTCCCTAATTAAACCTTCAATTAGGTCTTTTATATATAAGCTAAATACCAATACCATTACAACGTATCGGCCATCATGGATGAGTTTGGGGTACCATTACGAAATAATGGGAGTAGGTGGACGTTGTAGATAATTACGTGGATGTGTCAAATCGAGGGCCAACTTTATATAAATTAAAACATCAAAATTGGTTTGAAACAAAAGATTAGGATCACAACGAGTTAAAAACATTATATGGATGTGACAGTAATATCTTAGCGAGCGAATTGTAGTTTTAAACTAGGTAATAGTTGTACATAAATGTACTACTATACAATATTAATAAAAAATATAAATGATATAAAATTTAGTTTAAATTAAAGAATATTAAATAAATTTTAATTATAAATATGATATATAAAGATGTAATATATTATTATACTATACAATATTAATTAAAAATATAAATGATATAAAATTTAGTTTAAATTAAAGAATATTAAATAAAATTTAATTATAAAATATGATATATAAAGATGTAATATATTATTATAAAAAATTAAAAGTATTGTGTAAATATAATATTATATATAAAAGGTAATGATTAATAATATAATTTATATAAAAGTTTGATTGTTGAACATATTGGTTTAGGAGATAAATGAGCTACTAAATCGACTATTTATATAGGAATTTGAATAGGGTTGGTATTTGATTGAATTCTATAAAGGATAAATTGTTTTGGGTGGTTAATCAATCTTCGGGATAGGTATCGATAAAAGTGGCATATTATTCCATTGTTAAGAGTTCTAATTATAATGAACATAGTGGTTGGGAGGGGACAAATTTTTGTACTTCATGCATGCCTGAAAATCAATTTATTTTTTATGTTTTTGTTGCATGTACTTGTAATATACAACTTTGGAAATATGCATGTAAGTAGGTTAATTATCACTCAATCATGGGGCCATGATTCTATTGAAGATTTTTTTTTGAAGTGGTACAAAAACAATACGGAGCATAGGTTTCTTCCAGCTTTTGTTTTTTGGGATATATGGAAAATAAGAAATTACTCTATTTTCTTGGAGAAATTGGTGAATATTTTGCTAGTTACCTAAGATTTATAGGTACGTATAAGGAATACTCTTCATCGAAGGTAAAAATGAAGAAAAGAAGCAAGATATGCCCTCTCCCAGCCTCTGTTGTGGCTACATGTTTCTTCGATGGTGCAACTAAAGATGACAAGTGTGGTGCAGGTCTATTTTTGAAGACTAATGAGGATCACTATTTCATGATGAAGATGAGTTGTGGTTTGGGATGTAGAACTACAAAAAAAACTTAGGTCCCTTTGGTGTCTTACAAATTTTGCTTCATCTCTTGGTATAGATAATCTGAATGTTTTCGGATATTCTTTGGTTGTTGTGAACTGGGTGAACAAAAAATACTCTTTATAAGGCATCTCCCTTCATCAATAGTGTTTTAGGATGGAACATATAATAGAATATTTCCATGTTTTGAACATTCAATCTATGATTACCAAGATGTTAGAATATTATAAACCCACTACATACTTAGGACAAAATAATTAATAATTTCTGGTTGATTTCCTATTTTCCAGAGTAGGTAGCTAGCCTCAAATTGCACCACAGGGTCAATACTTTCCATATTTACCCCAAGAGCACCTTTATATTGATTATGAATAAGATTCTGCCAACTTTATTGACTTCCCAACGATTAGAAACTGCACCTTCCTGCCATTTCTTCCTTTAGACATTTTTTTCCTGCTTTTCAGTGGATAAGGTAAAGCTAGTCAACTAGGTAATTTCTATCATTTGTGGCTAGCTCATACTGCATGATTTTATCTCCATATTCCATGATAAGAAATATCTTCCATCACTCATCATCATTCTCTCATGCTTTAGCCAATTCGTGACATCTTGTATTGCTTTGGAAACTACTTTAGTCACCTATGGGGGTTTATCATATTTAGTAAGCCTGCTTTATGAGCTAGCATGATTTGTCTCCTAAGCAACTCAATTTTACCTCTCAAGGATGTATTATTTATGTACACTAATGTCGATCAATAATCAATGGAATACTCTCCAATCATTCTTCACTTCTCTTGTGTTTAGTCTCATTATTCCTCTCTTTATTTTTCTTATGCATTATTGTGATAAATATATTCTAGCTAGATATTTATCTTGTATTTCCACATGGTATCAGAGCTTCAATTTCTCCATGGTATCCGATCTCTCAAGTTACCAATATATTCAATCTATAAGAGTTTAAGAAGCATATCAAGTATCCAGTCCTTCTCTGAAAGAATAGCTTGACTGAGCTTACAAGTATTTCTTCTAGTTTATTTTGTGCAAATTGCAGAGAGTATCCCCAGGAGAAAAAAAAAACTAAGCATGGATTCATCTTCATATATGATCATGTATCCTTACAACTATCATGAATGGAAGGCCAAGATTGTCATTCTGTTGCGTAGTTAGTGTCTCTACAGAGTTTTTATGGATTTAGAAAATGAACCAAATGTTGTTGTTGAGAAAGCTAAGTGGCATAATAGAATGGATGAAGCCTATGGGTTCATTTGTCTATCTATTTATCCTGATCATATTTTTCATAGGGATGGTTTGACCACTCCAAACCAGGTATGGACCAAACTTGAGTCTCTCTTTGGAGTGCAAGATGAGATAAGAGAACATCAATTGGAGAATGAGTTAATCTCAATGAGACTAAGGAGTTTTGAATCCATTGAAGGGTTCTTCACCAAGTTCAAGTCACTTATTATTATGCTCAAACAATGTGGGATTGAGAAGAAGGAATATCAATTGATTATTTCCATTCTATCAAAATTGGGCCCTTAATACTCAGTTTTTGTGTAAACCTTTCATGCTAATAGGCTTGTTATTTTGAATTGGAAAACACCTTCTTTCATTACATTCTTTGATTCACTTGCAAAAGAGAAAGACAAATTGATTCAGATGGGGACTCTTAAAATATCCAAAAACAAAGAACATGGTCTTAAATTTCAAGGAAGTAAGAATGCAAATTCAAAATAAAAGCAAAAAATGAAAGAGAAGAAGCCAAAGTTAGATGATGAAAATGAAGGTTTCAGAACCTAGTGATGAAGGTTCAAATTCCATGAAGAAAGTCATGAAGAAAGGGATCTCATCCAAATTTTCTTATTGCAGCAAGGGTTTTCATTCTGAGAAGAAATGTTTCAAGAATAAAATGGAAATCATGTCCAAGTTGCTTGAGACGCATAACATTGATGTACCGAATGAACTAGAAAAGCCTACTGAATCCCTAGAACATTATCAAAGTGCGCAATCCCAAGGTAATAACAATTATTCCTTGAGTGCAAAATTTAAATACTTTTCTCAATTCTATGATATAGATTCACTTTATGATATATCATAATCATAAATCTTAGTTTCTTCTTTGGATAAATCACCTATCATTCCATTAGATACATCTCCCACTAGTACAAGTGATAAATTTTGCCACGGCAAAAACGTGGCAATATCCACGGAAAAGCGTGGATATTGCCACGTCTAAGTGTTTTTTTTCCCGTGGAAACAATTTCATCGCAATAGAGACGACCCCTAATTTGCATCGCTATATCCACGCCTGGCCATCGCTATATCCACGGCTGGCCGTCGCTGTATCCACTGCTGGCCGTCCCTGTATCCATGGCTTGCCGTCGCTGTATCCACGGCTGTGAATTTTTTTTAAAAATTGTCGTCGCTGTATCCACGGCTATAACTGTTTAAAAAAAAAAATACAAATTCCATAAGAACAATTCCATGTGGAAGTAGGTCTGAGGCTTCTCATACACCTGAATCTTATATGATCATTAACCACTGAATAAACCCAGTCTTCAAAAACAAAAAGAATAATTGGTGGACCAAAAGTCTAGAAAGGAGTCTTACTATATTTCAGTCCCAACACTTAGCTTCCTTGCATTTCTTTTGAAGAATGTTGAGGACATTCCGGATCCCCTTGAAGACATAGATTTACAGACTTCCTGCTACAACACCAGTTATCAGAGCTACTATTATGACATAATTAGGATTACACATCCTTGATATGCTAAAAAGGATAGTCGACATTCACAAGAAAGGACATTTATGTTTCAGGGGGCAAGCCAAGATGATAGCAATAAATGTGGTACTGTTTTTGTCCTAAAATTATCAGATGTAAATTTTTATCAGTTCAAAGCTCATGTTGGAGTTGGCACAAACAACAGAGGTGAGCTCTTCGCTCTTTTCTACCTCCTAAAATGGGCATTTTTCTTGGGAGTGGGATCTCTAAATTTATATGGAGACTACTCTATGGTTATTCAGCATGTACAAGGCAGGGTCAGGATTACAAACTAGTCACTCTCTCCTTTGGCGTA
>LPNX010199448.1:4439-22165 GCA_001517045.1 Pseudotsuga menziesii | reverse complement strand
CACACAAAAATATTACCTTATTGAAATTTGAAACATCTAATGAAAACCTACTTTCACTTTAAACTTCAAAGTAACAAATTATTACCGGTGGTGCCTGAGGTTAGTCAGGTGGAAGATAAATATCAAAGAAGAAAAGTCCATCTTGATATGGAGACCCACTAGCTCCAAGGATCACAGCCCTCAGCAAATCCATATGATCTTCATAGACTCGCACATAAATCATGTCTGTCTAGTCATGACTCATAATAAGGGATCTTAAGACATGCTAGTATGTATAATTTAGCTAAAAATATTATTCCAAATAAGAGAGCAAGGCAAAAAGTAAATGCTTACCAGGTAAATTTTTCTCAGGGATACTCCACTCCTGCTGAACTTTCTTTAACCACTTTCTATCATTAGAACTCTGTTTAAAAGATATCAAAACACTTAGCATTGCTACAGTAAAAATGCAAAATCATCTTGATTCTTAATATCAAGCAGAACAAGTAAAGACAAAAACATACTAGACTGAAAGTATAAGATAATCCTGTACACTCTAAAAATACCTGGGCTGTTTCATTCAAAAAGTAATGGTCCAGAGGGTCCTTAACACTGTCAAACTGTTTGAATTGATAATCTTGGGACCTCGAAATCCAAATAGACCAGTGGCAAGCCTAGCAACAAATCCAAATGTTGTACGAGGTATTGACATGCCACCATTGCTATATTCATTCAAGTTTTCATCTAACGTTATAGTTTCCATATCATGATTTCTATCAGTAGTAATTGGGTTTGGAATATCTTCTACAACCTGTTCCAGCTGTTCATTATATACAAGATATGTTACTAGAGAATATGCTAAGACAAACTACCTAAAAAATCAATCACTCTGATCAAAATAAATCACATTACCTCCTTATCATCCTCAAATGCATCGCTTGTATTATCATCAACAGTTTCCCAGCTTGCAGCACCATCAACATTCTCATCACCATCATGAAAACTACTTTGAGTTGATTCCATATCATCCTCCCTGCCAACTACAAAAATAGTTTGTGGTCCAACCTATATACCATACAAACAAGCATTAAAATGAAGAACAGTGAATAGAAAATGGTGATGGCCAGACCATTCCACAGAACAGAAAACAATATAAAGAAAATGCATGCATAGATTACCCAAAGTTTCTTAGAAAATATTCATAGGATTATTTATAATGGTCAATTTATTGTATATAGTTTAGAATAGTTTTAAGTTTATAATAAATATGTAATAACTAATAACTTATAAGTCACATTTATTATAAGTGAGCTATATAATAAAAATTCAATTGACTCATGGTGATTCATCTCCAGTGAGACTCTAGGTTCTTCACCTAAGTGACTGACAATATACAACAGCAAATTAAGCACATTGGAATAAAACAAAAACATTCAAGCTTTGGCTGTCATATCTGCAATTGTCATTTGCTTGTATTTTTGTGTAAATTTATTTATTCTATCATATCCTGGTTATATGCATATGGGAAAGTTATCTTGTAGAAAAGAGGCACGTTTGACAAGTACAGTCATCATGGATATACACAGGAAAAAAGAAACGTCACAAAAGGCAGAAATGGAATTTCGATTGCGGAAAATGACCTACATGGTTATCCTCTAAGATATCAAAAAAATGTTACCAAGCTCTTCTAGCTCCGAATCTACTCCCAAGTTTGACTCTGCTCTTTGTAGAAACTAGGTTGAGTTGCCCCTCCACATTTGACTTGACTAAAAGTCAGACTTGCTATTTGACTCACAAGTATGACCCACACAAGTCAAACATGAGTCAGATCAACTGAGCAAATTTGAATTGTCAGGCTTGCCATCTAGACACAACCATCTATCTACTAAAGTCGTGGTAAAACAACATGAGAACACTAGTTTTGCTTGTTTTCTCCCCAGATATGACAACAAACAATTGATGTACTTGTCAACTGTATAGATTCCATGTATTTTGTAGTAAATAGTATCATATCTGTATTTTACAATATTTTGTAAGTATTTAATTTCAAACGTGTGGTTTTGAATTTGAAGACCAGTCTAATGTACAGATTTCCAAGTAAAAACAATGAAAAGAGACCACTTAAAATTACAGATTTCCAAGTAAAGACATAGGCAGGGGAACAAAAATCAACAATGAAAACCTAAACACTCACTGAAGAGAGATCAGCTCGATCCAGTCAAATGGATTCTGCACATTATACACCTTGCTATAACCCAATGCAACCTGAATTTCTAGTACAGAGATTTTCCAATTAAATTTGTAAAATATTACACCATATACATTTGCAAAACTTTTCCACCATACACATTTGTAAAAACAAAAATAAAAACACCAAACATATTCAAAACAAACTAAAGACCAAAAAAAGGGATGATGCTTTAATAAAACATTCACTAAAGACCAAACTGGGAAAAACACACAAAAATATTACCTTATTGAAATTTGAAACATCTAATGAAAACCTACTTTCACTTTAAACTTCAAAGTAACAAATTATTACCGGTGGTGCCTGAGGGTAGTCAGGCGGAAGATAAATATCAAAGAAGAAAAGTCCATCTTGATATGGAGACCCACTGGCTCCAAGGATCACAGCCCTCAGTAAATTCAATATCTTCAACCTCGCATTCCTCTTTCGGAACCAAAAGGGTTTCAATATCTCTTTCCTCCTTCCATTCCTCCTTCGAAACCTGAAGCATTTCAGTAATTTCCATCTTGCATTCCTCTGTGGAATCCATGGTGGTTTACCCCAAAGCAAAACCTTCCCCCTCCTGAATTACGCATGCAATATCAAGAGCTAAGTATGATTCAAACACAATTACCATTAAGTAGCAAAGAAAGACTCACAGATAGTTATTATTGCTGGGCATTTACAGAGGCCGGGGCTAACCATGGCGGGACCTCCAAGTAGATGTAAATGGGGCCAACGGTTAAACCCTAGCTCGTTGGTGCGATGATGCCAGATCGAATACGCAGATATACATTCAATAATTCCTTAACCATAGATCATTTTTTATTTCTCCCGTGGCAAAAAGAAGACAATTTTTACCTTGTTTCTCATAATCTTTCCCTGTGCTCTCAATCAGGACTTGAGTGATGCTCTCCAAGGAATTCAGGGCATCAATCTCTACTCTCCCACCAAGTTCATCGATCAACCTCTCCATAAGTTCCCTTACCTTGCCAAGAATAACGCTTTTGCTCGACACATCCAAATCTCCTGCCTGTTCAGCCTCCTCATCTGTGACTTTATCTAAGTCAAATTTGATGTCATTATTTTCTATACTATTTTGGAATTGATCTAGTGACTGATGGAAACCTTGAAGACTCTCTTCCCATCCTGCCCAATCATCTGTGATGTTTTCCTCAAGCCTATTGACCCCTTGAGAAATTTCAAATCCTCCATTAGGTTGTTGACCTGCCCAACAGCCACAAAAGTCATCCTTAGAACTAATAGTTGCTGCCTCTTTGAATCTAACCCACTTTAAATCACCACCGGCTTTCATTCTTTCCAACTATGGGCCAATAGTGAATATGATGACCAACAAGAGGATAGTGGAGATCAAGAGAGGATACAAAAATGATAGAATTTTGATCAACTTTGGAGCCCAAATAAGGAAAGAAGCTGTGTGGACTGGATGCTTCCAAACAAATGAACAACCAATGAAGAATTCCCAATGCAGCATCTCCCATTGATCATCAGAGACATTAATAAATCTATGCTTCCATGCCATTGTCAATGCCGAAACCACATTAACAATGGAAGGATTCTTCGTCATCTCCCGATGGATTCAACTCATTCCTGTGCTTTCTCCTTCTCCATGCAACCTTGTCCAATCCAATGGGTACAAGACCATATCTAGAAACAAGCAAAAACAAGCTCATGTATAATAGTTTGATTGGATTCAAAACTCATCTGGGCTTCCTCAGCCTCATGCAAAACTTTCATTCTCTGAGTGAATTTACATTCTCAGCTGTGTATACATCCAGAGACAGAGAGTTGCTCTAGATTGCCCGAACTCAAAACCCAACTAGACTCATCCAAATGCAGAGAGGCCTGTAGATACTATAGATCGATCTGCTTTGTCTACACTGAGTAGCAAACTCTATAGTCTTTCTATAGCGAGCGACGGAATTTTGAGTAGCTGGGATAACTTACCTGGGTATAAAAAATCTAAGCTCCTAAAAGTTGCTACCCGATCATACCGAAGGGTTCTTTGAGAAAGTAAGGTTCTGCCCTTCTTTAGAAGAGAAAGGTCTTGACCTCCGGTAAGGTCCTGAAAAATCAACAATTCCTTTGTAAGAAGGCATGGGTTAGTCCTTTCAGCCAAGAGTGGTAAGGTCCCAAAATGTCTTGCCGCTCTGCTACTGATATAGATAACCTTAATCACCTGAATTCAAGAACCAGTTGGACTTCCTTGGCCTCAAAGTAAGGTCTGCAACAAATTTATATGAACCACACCCAGCTGAAAATCCCCAATCATACCACAAGTACTTTGGATATATAGTGAATAAGATTATACACTTCCTGTATATGCACCCAAGTTCAGAATTCTAGAAAATGGGTTCTTGAATTCTACACCCAACTGAAATCCTTCCGCCATACTGTAGTTGAATCAGGATGTACTGGTGAAGATACACCTAACAAATTATGACTGATTGTATATCCATTGGACTGCAGAACTCTGCATATACTCTGTTATAATCTGATCAATCAATGCTGATAATCCACATTATTCATCTTTATGACGCAGAACAAGTCTCTTCTGCCATAATTTCCTGAACATGCGAGAAACCCATCATCCATATAGTAGTCCAAATATGCATCCAATACATTACAGACCTTCTATATATATGTCCGAATGCCGAGGCCTGCAAATGGGTTGCCCGAATTCAACACCCAATTGTAACTGAACCTCCTTAGCCTGACACAAGCTCCCTATCTTCTGAATATAACAGTTAACCATATATTATTGCTGGGCATTTACAGAGGCCGGGGATGACCATGGCGAGACCTCCAAGTAGATGTAAATGGGGCCAATGGTTAAACCCTAGCTCACTGGTGCGATGATGCCAGATCGAATACGTAGATTTGCATGAGAACACCTTGCTAAATATTATTATCGATTTCCAAAAACAACCGCCTCGAACTCTTCCTCCCTTGATTCCTCCTCCTCGTCCTCCATAACTATAAGCATTAATCCACCCGCCCACGAAAACGAAAACAAAAAGAAGATCGAACCTCTTATTTGTAAAAAGTCAACAAAAGACAGTGTCGTCGGTATAGCGACGGATAGCCGTGGATACAACGACGTCCAAGGCTTTAGGCATGGATACAGCAACGGATAAAAGTCCCTATGTGGATACAGCGATGGCTAGGCATGGATACAGCGATGCCTCATTCCTGTTGCTTCCTATTTTACACCAAAAATTAAGAAACATGGAAAACCTCCGTGGAAAAATCCGCGCTTTTGTACTAATGTCCCGATAATTGTGTTTTTTCACTAGATCCTGTCTTGTCTTTATCCAACTCTTCCTCACTCCATTCAAATGCTTATGATTCTGATTTAGAAGTAAGTTTGCACGATGATATTCCTATTAGGACATCGTCTGTACAATTTACCCACCCTTTGAATACTCATAAGACTATACAAACCCTAAGTTCACTAGTTAATTCATTATATGATTCCTATGCAGTGTTACTTATTTCTGCTAGTTTCAAGTCTTGTCTATTTTTCACTGGTTTGTTATCCATGAAATTACTCATCTTTGGACTTCTGTTACACATGTTTGGATCCGATCTAAAATATATGGTTCATATTTCAAGTCCACATACAATTCAAATTTACTCATCCATCAGTTTTAGTGAGTTGCTCATCCTTTTCCTAATATGGCTCTGTAAAATCATGGAGACGCTATACCTCTAGTCTTTGCTACTCCATATGATAATAATTATGATATTTTAGAGTCTCTTCAACCTCATTTGAGAATTAAGAAGGTGCTACATCAGTTTGAAATAAAAAATATGGTCCATTTCACCATTTTGCAACTATACAAGTAACTGATTGTATTGAGTATTTTACTCTTTGGGAAGGAGTATGCATGTATCTCTTGTCCTTTATTGAATATGATTTTAGCTTAGAATATGTTGGTAGAAAGAAGCATTCATATAATGCTCCTTCATTATCATATGATAAGCTACAAGGAGCCTCTCCACTTGTTTTTTTGCATATACTGCATTGATATTCTAGTGGATGATCATGGAGTTCACAACTTATTCATCAAATTCTTCAAGAAGCAGTTCAACCAACTCATCCAAGTGAAGAAAAAGAAATAATGAAGACATGTTATTCATATTGTTCCTTGTCCTTTCTTGAGGGAGGATTTTCCTCATGTGGTTTTGCCTCTTTCCTCAGTTTTCTGGACAAAATAATTGTAAATGGTGACCATAGCCTTGTTGTTGGGCCCTATATACATCTATATTTCTGATATTTTTTTTTCCAGATATCCATCATAAAATCAAACTTAAAGGGGGGTCTTAGAATATTATAAACCCACTACATACTTATGATAAAATAATTAATCATTTCTCGTTAATTTTATAAGTTCTAGACTAGGTAGTTGGCCTCTATTTCCACCACATGGTCAATATTGCCATATTTACCCCATGATCGCCTTTATATTGATTTTGGTAAGATTCTGCCAACTTTATTGACTACCTAGATTAGAAATTGGGCCTTTCTACCATTTCTGCTTTTAAACGGTTTCTTCTAGCTGTTCAGTGGATAAGGTAAAGCTAGTCAACTAGGTAGCTGCTATCTTTTGTGGCCAACTCATCCTCCATGATTTTCTCTCCAAATTCCATGACTAGCAAGCGATTCCATCTCTCATTATCACTCACTCATGCTTTAGCCAATTTGTGAGCTCTTGGACTGATTTGGAAACTACTTTAGTCACCTATGGGGTTTTATCATATTTAGTAATCCTACTTTATGAGCTAGCATGAGTTTTCTCTTACGCAACTCGATTTTACCTCTCAAGGATGTATTATTTATTTACACTAATGTTGATCAATAATCAATGGAAGAATCATGGAAGATTCTCTAATCATTCTTCACTTCTCTTGTGTTCAGTTTCATTATTCCTCTCTTTATTTTTCTTGAGCATGAATGTGAGAAATATCTTGTAGCTAGATCTTTATCCCGAATTTCTACATGGTATCAGAGCTTCAATTTCTACATAAGATTGGAAGAATATGTCTGTGATGTTTGATATTGAATTTCCTTTCTTGGGTATTAGTCCCTTGGGATAGATCTGGGTTTTGATGTTGATTAATGTGTGTACTTTTTGTTACTTGTGGGGAAGCACTTGTGGGTTTAAATAGTTACAATCTGTGTTTTTCTATGAACAAGAAGTTCACGATGATGATTATATACTTTTTGATTCCAAGGAATAGCAAAAGTATAATCTTTTTTTTACTTATAAAAATAATAAAAATTAGAGAATTATATATGTGTATGTGGTGCATGACAAAGAATAGAGGATAACATCAAAATACTTTTTATAATAACCATTTTCTAAACCTTAACTTATTGTGATTTAAAAATACTTTTCTTAAAGTTTTTTAAACATAAAAATAAATTTGAAAAAAAAGACTAAGTACCACCCTACATTATCATAATCAAAATAATAATCGAGAATTATCATAATCAAAATAATAATTATAAAGAATAATAGATACATAAAAGTTAATGCGTGAATATAATAAAATTTATCAGAAGTAATAGGTATGTTTGTTATTGAGTAATGTGTGTGAAAATAGTATGTATTTTCCATATTAATATATTGAAGTCTGACTATTTCTATTACATATAGGTTTATTCTTTTAATTAGCATACGAGTTATTACATGAAAGTATGGTTTATATTATAATATATTTTTTAATATTTATAAAATAAAAGAAATGATTTGGTAAAACATACATAATTATCCAAATTAAATCTATTTATAATTTATATTAATAAATTAAAAATATATTTAATATGGTACATTATTGGTATTGTTATATATAATAATGTGATATAGTTGAGATGATTGAAATTGTATTCGAGAATATTTCACATGAATTACTCTAAGTTATATATATAATATGTTTATTTTTAACAATAGATTAATAATATATTAAAATAATAGATATAATAGAATAGATCATGCACATATATTATTAATATGCATTTATATTTTGCACATACAATAACACATTGATCTTGTACAATCATTCTAATATGAAAGATGAAATTAGAATAACTTTTCTTGTTTCATTATTTTTTTCAATTTGAATTTAAGAGTGAGTGCTATGTTACAATTTACTTAAAATCATTGTGATGATAGATTACTTGTAATTATTTATCATTACAGTTCCATAGAGTACATATAATATTTTCGACTATATGTTATGCTCGTTGATCCTCGTCATGATCTTTCCGGCCTGATATTGATCACTGTTCTGTAGAAGCTTACATATTTTTTTAATGAAATATAGTCTTTTTTATGGAAAAAAAGAGTACATATAAACCTTAAAAAGTAAGGGTGTCCTTATTAATGTGTTATAGGTCTGAACTCAATTCATTGGACAAACAACATAGAGGGGGTATGAATGATTATGAGTTCTAAACTAAGCTTGAAGGCCATATGCAAATTCATAACAACAAATAAGGTGTATGTAGAACCATGATAAAAATTAAAACATATATAAGAAAATTAATCTCTCTCCAGAGATAAAAGTCATGCATTTAACAACATAATAATCACAAACATAATCTTAACAACATTTAAGACTGAAATAGATCAATATGAGGAAATATTAATCTAAAATTAGGATCCAAGCAAGTGGATGTGTAATTGAAAATTTCCACCCAACCATAGGCACTCTATCCAACATATACTATTTCTGCTAATAGTCCACCTCCAAGTCAGGCCATGAGTCCACTAGGGTGAAGGAAACAACTACATATTTCTATATCTTAGCCCACAACCCATTCTAATCTCTATGTCGATCCAAAATATTACAACATGCTATACAAAAACCTTAATAAGATAGAATACCCTTGTATCCACAATACCTACCGCACACAACACCTTCTAGGCTGAGTCACGGACTTCACCATTATGGGTCCCTTGGGCGATACATCTTGCCAAGTGCTTCCAGATTTTTTTATAGAAATAGTCCAACCAATTGCATCATGCTAGGGATACACCTGTAGCTTTCATTCATTGCTTCTCTAGTATGTAAGAGGTGAAGAATTCACGTGGTTGGTCTCCATCCTCAATTGTCATTTACAACATGTTGGAATATTCAACTATATTGAGAAGGGGGTGAGTGGGGTGAATCAATATAGGACATATTTATCTTTCAATTTGTATTTACCATCCACATTAACTTTCTACAAAATCAATCATCACATTAATATGTAAGAAACACAATGTTTTCACGTGGAAAGAAAAAAGGGAAGAAAACCATGAAAGAACATTCTTTCAATAAATAAAAATTACAATGATTATCCAAATCCTTTAGGAAGGAATCACCAACTCCCTATTTTGTTAAACATTAACAAGAAGGAAGCACCAACTCCTTGGTTTCTTTAGGACCAACAAAAAGGAAGCACCAACTCCTTGGTTTCTTAATCACCAATGGAATAGAAGCACCAACTCCTTAGTTTCTTCATCACTAAATGAAAGGAAGCTCCAACTCCCTGGTTTCTTTAGCACCAACTGAAAGGAAGCACCAACTTCCTGGTTTCTTCAGCACCAACTGAAAGGGAGACCCACAGGAAGTTCTATAGAGCTAGCCTTTTTTCATGCTAGTTGTAGGCCTAGCCTCCATGTAGGTTTTCATCATCTTCAACACTTATATTTGACCATGGATTGAGCCATGTTAGAAAGTCCTGCCCAACACTTACATCTGACCATGGGAGGAACACATCCAAGAACCATGTCAGAAAGGCATGCCTAACACTCACATTCGACCTCATCTTGTCAGAAAGTCTCTGCACTTACATCCGATCTCATCTTGTCAGAAAGGCTCTGCATTTACATATGACCTCATCTTGTCAGAAAGGATCTGCACTTAAATTTGATCATGTGGGAACACATCCCGCAATCACATCAGAATGTCTCTGCACTTATATCTGATCACGTGGGAACACATCCTGCAATCACATCAGAATGGTTCTGCACTGATCATGTGGGAACACATCCCACAATCACATCATAATGTCTCTGCATTGATCATGTGGGAACACATCCCACAATCACATCAGAATGGCTTTGCACTGATCATGTGGGAACACATCCCACAATCACATCAGAATATCTCTGCACTTACATATGACCATGTGGATCCCAGCCTTCCACCATGTCATAAAGGCTAACGAACACATCAATTCCCTTTGGAGGGAACCTCGATCTAGAGAACACCAAGCTTCTCCCTGAAGTACTTAAACTTCACTCTCGCCATTTCTAGCATAGAATCATATCAGGCATGATTACATCCAAGGATAACCTACGAGCTTTTCTAGGACTGATTACATTCGAGGATAACTTACATGACCGTTTGTTATGGAGAGAAATTCCTATGGCTTGGGGTACCACAATAGATAGCTTGACTCCAAAAATTAATCCTTTCCAATATGCAATAGAAATTAAACATCTAACACTAAAGGATCAGACCTCGTACCTTATTCCGGATGGTTGAATTAGATCCCTGTTGAGCTTTCCAACTTCAACTTGAATTGATAGATTACTTCCTCAACAACAAGTAAACAATACAAGCACACTATATATATTGGTGTTAGATCTATTCTAGCATATATAATCAACAATGTATAAGCATTTGAAATCATCCAATGGATAAAATATTCATTCAAACATACATTATTGGACAGGAAAAGATATTTCTAATATTATAAAATCAAATATTACAATGGATACAACCTCTGTCAGCACGTCTGCGAATTGGAGAAACTGAATCCCCCACTTGGGCCTCCACCACTTCAATCCTCCATCTCTCGATAGCAAGCTCACAAGCAAAAGGAAAGCTTGGGAAGAACACAAAAGTGCTCCAAGGGACAAAGGGATGCAGACTCAAGCATAATTTCCAGCAACAATGGACTATAGTTTCTTTGCTCTCAATTCTCTCTTATGCCTTCAATGTACCAAAGAGTTCCTTATATAGCTTTTCAAAGGGGTAACGAAAGGTCGAATATGAGCGATCTCAAGGCATATGGAAGGCCAGGAGTCAAGTGAGTCATATCCATGTCAAGGAAAACTCCAAAAGGATTTGGATTTTGTACACATCCCGATGTACATAGTTTGAGTGGTCAAACCCACGTATATATGCGATTAGAGGTTTAAAAGTCGCGTGTATCATTTTTCACATGTTTTTAGGGATGGTCAAGGGAACATCAAAGGACAAAAAATGGTCCAAGGGGTCCAAGGAGTCTGCAAAGGGACAGGGGAAAGGCCATACAAGTGTGATTCACCTGGAGTGGTAAAATCAGCTATAACAGATGCCCCCTAATGTGTGAGGTCAGAGGGGTCATATGATGGCCGAAATACATTATAAGTCCATCCTAGAAGTGGACTGGTGAAGAATCCCAAATGGAAGACCAGCCACCCAACCAACATAGTACAATGATATAACTCTGCACATAACTGCAAATATATATAGCAGTCTCAGATACATAAGAGCTTAATGGCCATGAATAGGCATGATACAAGATATCACATAAGTGGTCATCGCCACGTACAATATACATATATCAGAATCTCCATGATGAAGATATACAAAGGACCATGATCTCCATAAAAACTGAAGATATAAAATGGATCAAGATCTCCATAATAGCTGGAAATGTCTGACATATACTGGAATCAAGTCATGAGAGCTGAAATCTCATGAACACTGGCACGATCAAGTAGGTAGCATATAAGAGATGCCACCAATCTGGAAGGTCTTCTACACAAACCGCTATGAGTACATGTCCTACTATGTGAATAGAGGTGTCGAGGTCGAACATAGTAGTCCATCGTCTAATTACCGGTCATTGATGTATACCGTTAACAGATGCGAGATCACCCACCGATAATGAAAATGGGAATCAAGGTACTAGAGTGCAAACTAACAAGGATGAATAAATGTGTTGAGGTTGAACACTTGATAGGATCCATTGATCAGGGGACATTGATGTATTCCCAAAGACTGTTGATGGCAAGAGAACCTGCCACTGATGACTACAAGTCTCAAGGCACTTAAAATGACTCTAGATTCCAATCCCAGAATAAATGATCTGAAGTCGATGGGATGAAATCCGCTGGAAGGAGGGCATTAAGGAATCCCCCATCATCCAACACGAGGTACTAAGCAAAGCTGTATGATGTGGAAGGACTCGATCATAAGGTGCACAAAACAGTAACTGTACTGGGAATGGACGACATGTAAAGTCAAGATAACTGAGGAATGGCCGACTCAGGTTTCAACTTCCTTCGAACAAGAGCATAACGGCGAATGGTGACTGAATAAAGGTAGAATAGACTCGATATACAAATTGGGACATCTTTGCGACACAGGAGGCATCGACAGAGGCTCCACAGGGACTAGAATCTTAACCATTCGGTGGAGATAAATTTAGATAAATGAGTACAGATCCTAAAGTCAAACTATAAACCCAACCAACGGATGTGATATACAGTGCTCTGTTCGAAGGCGACACGACTCAACAGCTGCCAAAGATAACATCTTTCCTTGTCCGGCTTTTTGGTTTTTTGATTTTATTTGGACTTTTTCAATTATTTATAAAGCTTGAAAAAGAATAAAATGGATTTATAGTTACAGACGAGGAGGAGAGGAGTGTCATAGGGGCAAACAAACTAGTTCCAAGTAGTGGAACATACCTATGCTCAATGCAAGGACACATGTGTAGGATATCGACACTCGGGGGAAAATCCCCTCCTGGTAAAAAGGGAATCAAGCTGCAAAGGATATATAAAATGGCTCTGCATGGCTAGACATGAGACAAGCTCGGGCTATATGGCTGAAACGCAATGTTAGGGAAGCCATCATAAAGCTCAATAAGGCAGGCAAAGCTCATGATAATGCAACTACAACTTGACATATGGGAGTCCTGAGGGACACAGGCCAGCAAAAAGATCAAGAGGAGTATGAGTCTCTTGAGAAATGTCATGGCAATACTATACAATGGACTCCCACACCCTAAAATACAAAACGTCAGCATGGGCACCAAATACAAATAAGGCACTAACTAGGGTACCCATGTAAGGTCAAGCTCTACCACTCATATCATGCCACTTCTAAAACAACAAGAAGGTTTTGTGACATAATAGAGTGGGTTTGTACCTAAGGCTATGATGAAACAGTCATAAGGTCATGCAAAATGCAAATGGTGATGAAACCTAACCTATATGCCAGTTTAGACATGATACCTGAAATCAGCATGAACGGGTCAATCCAACGGCTGAAATGACACTTGAAAAGGTCTCCTACATCATAAATTAGGTAAAAAACGGTCTAAAATGATTAGAAATAGTCCAAACTATAGGAAAGGGGGTAAAAATTTTCAAAAATTTGAAAAATTTCTATAAATAGTAAATATTTCAAAACATTATAAAAATTTGAAATTTTTACCCAATTGAGCTTAGACTTTCAACAGTGAATTCCAGGAGATCCAGCTGACGGAATCCACTACCGTTTCTTCCAGGTACTTACCCATGCTCTTCTCTTCCATTTCAATGCAATTTTTATGAAATTCCATGGTCATTTGAGGTTTCTAGGCCAAACTAAAAAAGGCACTGCGACCCACACAGAAATCGAGGGTTTTTCCACGTATAGGGATGGCTATACGTGGAAAATGCCCCCAAAACCACGTACATATGCGGCTGTTTGGAAAACAGTTGCGTATGCGGCCGCGCATAAGGTTTTTTGAGTAATCTAATGGGAAAACTTGCAATTTTTTGTGCAGGATGGTCCTAGAGTGGAGAGAGCGTGAACATAGTGATGTAGAGGAGGCAGTAAGGGCTGATATAATGGCTCAACAAGCACTACGTGCATGTGGAATCTACAAGTTTTGGTTTCTTGGTGGCTTAAGGGACAAACCAAGACTATTGCAGATGCTAGTGGATTATTTGGATCCAGATTCTGAGTCCTTCCAGATAGATGGGATGTCCCTCACCATAGAGGTGGAGGACATATACTTTATTATTGGACTTTCCCGACGGGGGGAAGTAGTGAACCTTCGTTCTCATGGTGGGCCCTGAGGTGGCCTGGCTATCAATGAGTACATTGCAGTGTAATTCTATCCAGACACAGAGAAGGTGGGGATTCAGGTCCCAACCAACTCTATACAGGTGCTAGGCCTAAAGGCCATTCTATTGCCATTGGGTAGGATAGGAGGCTTGGCTTCACTCCACCAGGCCTCGCGGCCTCTGATGTTCTATGCAGTGGAGTGCATGCGACCCACGGTCTATGACTGGAGAACTACACTACTAAGCAACATGAAACATTAGCTCAGTGAGTGTAAGGAAGGCAGAGTGCAGAACTTCGGGTTCAGCAGCATATTGAGCATGTTTTTCTTTGAGCGTGTTCCAGGATTGAGCCCCAAAGTTGACGTTCCTCTTCAAGGGGTTCGGGATCCTTCCCAACGACGTTGGGCAGACGCTATGTGCATATTGGGGGGAGGTAGGGTGGCCAACCCCTATCCAGTTGATTTCTTTCCATGGTGGCGACGACAGATAGTTTCCATCGATGACTACCCCTATGTGGGGATAGATTTTCGGGGGGACCCGAACATGCCGCTACCACCAGGATCAGCATATGGTGACATAGGTAACGAATGTCAACTTGAGTTATTTAATTTTTTTGTGTTTTCTGATTATATGAAATCAAAATACATGTTTTTGGGTGACAATATATAGTGACATCTACCATTTTCATGCAGATGTGGGACCATGACGGCTTAAAGGATTCCCTCGTCACAGATGGAGGGGAAGAGGAGATGATATCATGGGTGTGGATGTGGAGCAGATGATCTAGAGCATTCATACCAACTTCGTTAGGTTGACACACAGAGTTCCCATGGTGCAAGTCGAGGACTTTCTTGAGGCTATACAGTGCCAGGTGGTGGACGTACCACAAGCATGGGTGCAATTATTCTGACGGCTAGCTAGAGCCATAGTGACCTTCCATGATCACAACCCCCCTCCTGCTCCACAGGCTTAGAGACCTGGGAGTGACACATTTTGTATTACCGTGTATTATATTCTAGTGGCTTGAGAGCCCCATTTTTGTATCATGACACTATGTATTATCACATTTTGGATGTTTATAAAGCCTCTTATGATGATCGGTTTATTTATTTACATGTGTAAAAATTTGTGTTTGTGATGAATTTATTGTGTATGAAACAAATGCCAATCTAATACATAGTTAGCATATGAGTCAACAACTTGATTATTAATTCTTGGAATATGTATGTATGTTATTTTGTCAAATTGTCGTTCTAATAATATCACACGTAAGAATATTCTTAATAATGTCAGATCTCTAACATGGTACAAACCATTAAACTATGACACTACTAACTCCAAATCAAGACGTACCTCAAGAGAAAGAACGCCATGTGAAATGGCATCCTGTAAAAGCTCAATAACGGCACTATATTCAGCAACATTGTTGGAAGATGGCCGTAGAAATACGCCTCCTGAAGACAGTACCTGACCCATAGGAGTATAAATCACCCAAGCAGTAGAGGCTGAGTATTGAGTGTGACGGCTCGCACCATCTGCGAATCCTATGTAGGTGGAAGATTCCATTGACATCTACCAAAAGAAACAAAAACTAATCACAAACCCGATTACGATAAGAAAAAGACCTAACTATGCAAACTGTACAATAATATACAATAACCAGCCTTGGCTGAAAATCATGCATAGTTCTTCTTGAGATAGATCCCATTTCTAGGCTTCGCCAAGGCTGTTCCCTCATAATCCACTCACTCATAAGCACCCTTCTCTAACACATGTTTGACGATGTAAGGACCACGCCACATGGGGTTAAACTTTCCTACGCCCAAGGGTTCTTTCGGTTGATCCCACAAAAGGACCAAGTCTCCCTCACTAAACCTCCTTGGACAGACAAACTTATCGTACTGGACCTTTACGCGATGTTTATTTACCTCCAGAGCCACCAAGGCATCTCGACGTTGCTCATTAAGTTGCTCAAGGTGGACCAAACGCTCCTCCAATGGTGAAGTGTCTGGTAAGAGTTCTACCGCTAGCTTCAAAGAAGGAATCTTGCATTCAACTGGAAATATCGACTCCACTCCATGTACAAGTTGATATGGAGAAAAACCCGTGGCAGTCTTAACATCAGTTCTATATGCCCACAAAGCAGGATATAACATGATGTGCCAATTATTCTTGCTCTGTGCGATGGTTCGTTGGAGAATGGATTTGAGTGATTTGTTCACTGCTTCTACCTATCCATTCAATTGAGGGTAGTAAGAGAAGGAATGCTCTTGCTTGTACCCTAACTTTGATGCCAACTCTTCCATCATACGATTCTGAAAGTGCGAGCCATGGTCAGTGACAAGCTCTTTCGGAATCCCGAACTCAGTAATAATCTGGTTGAATACGAAGCGCACGGCTGTCTCACCATCGGATTTAATTGTAGGCATAGCCTCAGCCCACTTTGTGAATTAAAACAACCATTATGATATGATGATGCCCCCCAGCCAAAGCTGGGTTGCAATCCATAAAATCAAGCCCCCACTTAGTGAAGGGATCGATGATGATGATGGGATGTAATGGGGCAGGTTTCGAGCCACTAGTACAAGTGATCAATTTTTCCATGGCAAAACGTGGCAATATCCATGGAAAAGCATGGATATTGCCACGTCTAAGTGTTTTTTTTCCGTGGAAACAATTCCGTCACAATAGAGACGACCCCTAATTTGCGTCGCAAGAGCGACAATGTTCTATATTTCGTTAGATGTCTAAGACGTCGCTATATCCATGCCTGGCCATCTTAGTATCCACGTCTGGCTGTCTCTGTATCCACGTCTGGTCATCTTTGTATCCACGCCTTGCCGCCGCTATATCCACGCCTTGTCGTCACTGTATCCACCCCTTTTCGTCGCTGTATCCACGCTCTGTATAAGGTTTTTAAAAAAATGCAAATCCAAGACGTCTCTATAGCCATGCCTTTCCGTCGCTATAGCCACGCCTTGCCGTCCCTGTATCCACGGTTGGTGAAATTTTAAAAAAAAAAATACTTGCAGCCATCGCTTAAGCGATGGTTTTTGAAATTAAAAAAAAAAAAAATTACCTAGATTATCTACAAAGACATATTTGAAGGTTAAATCTACAGTGATATGCTCTTAGATTTGAAAACATAACAACACTGGAAATCTGAGAAATCTTAAGAACATATGCAAAGGAATTGTAGGTGAAATGGTGGACTAGCCATCTCAACAAAGAACGCCAATATTTGGCAACAAGATGGTCAATGCCCATTTGGATTCTCCCTCAAGAGTTGATAAACTTTGGTGCAAACACTACTCACATAGAAACATAATAATAGTATTTCAATCATATGGAGAAAGCCTCAAAAGATTGAAGAGCTCTTTAAAATTATTATG
>LPNX010199437.1:319967-364943 GCA_001517045.1 Pseudotsuga menziesii | reverse complement strand
CTTTCAATTTTTTTACTAGATTGAATTCCTTGGCTCTGTACTCATCCAGAAATGTTTTGTTCAATAGCACTTGAATTTTCTTTAGCATGAACATTATTTTGAATGAATAGGGTTGTAAATAATCTATGGAAACCCTACCTTCACTTATGACTGATCTCATTCCAAGATTAATGTGTTTGAATATTGATTTGACAACATCGTTGTATGGTAATATTATTGGTTTGGCAGCAATCAAGTAAAGGATGTGCTTTCTGATATTTCAAAAAACCTCTAAGTCATCATGGTCCTTATGGAAGTCTTCATTGACGAACATTCTATACATGTATTTGGGCATTGAAGGTCATCTTGGAATCCGATGAAATGATTTGTATCCACGAGCAACATTGGATCTGCATCTTTCCAAGGGTTGGGACTTTCTTCAATTTCCCATGATAAGGTAGCTTCCCTATTCCTTGTGCTTTTGACATTTTAAATAATAAATATCCTACAATAAAAAACGAAAATACAAATATTAAATCTTGTAGACATAATTATGTCAATAGGTGAGTTATGAACATAAATCAAGTCTACCTCAATTTTCGAGCTAAAACGAATGGACTTTGAGAAACAAGATAGCAGGTGAACAAACTTGGCTTCTCTAGCAAGTTTAAAAAGGATATTGGTGAATATTAATTGTGAAATACTTCCTTGAGCTGGTTAAGATTATTAATGACAACTATATATATGCACGGGTGGCAAAGTTTGGTGATAAGTTCTGTATTTTGTTTTTGCAATGATTTATGGAGTTTGAGGATATGCCCTTATCTGAAATCCTTATGGCATGCTTAGGTGGCAATCTGGGGTGCTTAACTTTTGAAGAGAAATGTTTTGACCATGTCATTTGCACCAAGGGATTCACATGAAGCCTAAGTGCAGTTTTCTTTGGAGCGAGGCGTGTCTGCTGTGATTGGTGTAATGGGAACACAATAGCATCCTTACCCTTCCCATAGTAGGGATCGAAACGTCGAGATTTGTGAAATCATCCAACGTAGCTCTTTCTTATATTTTACAATTCTCCACTGTGTAAATGACTACTTTCATAAATACTAGTTACTAGTAAGTTGTAATAGTAATAATTATGTAGTTTGTAGATTGATATCTATCATAAATTTGTTTGAATATCATCATTGTCAAGCAATAACAACTTCTTAAAGGGTGCTAGCTCAATGGTAGAGCGCCTGTCTAATTATAGGCAGGAGGTTGGTGGTTCGATTCCTCCGTGCCCTATCATAAATTTGTGACTACAAAAACGACTAAATTCACATATATACGACTATTAGTAGTTAATTTCTCGTATCTTAGTCGTATTTAGCTTAGTCATTTATATGTTAACATCTAGTAGTTTATTTAGTCGTATATTTGGTCATTAATGGTTGCAATCAATGACTAAATTAGCGACTAAATCAATGATTAACTCAGTGACTAAATCAATGACTAAATCTGTGACTAAATCATTAACTATCAATGACTAAAACAATGACTAAATCATTGACTATCAATGACTAAAGCATTGTCTATCAATGACCAAATCAATGAGTAAATCAATGACTACTAAGTCAAGCTATTAATGACTAGTGAAATACGACTAGCTATAAGATAGTGGTAATTTGCTACTATTAGTCACCGACTCAAAAATAGTCGTTTACAGCCTGATTTTAGTCATTTTTTTAGTCATTAATTTCTCATTTTCTACTAGTGTTTACATGTTTAAAATGTTTACCTCCATCACTACTTTCCCTCATGTAGGATCTGGCATCTGCCCAGATATTTCCTCGGTCGATACAACCATGGATCCTACCTCCATCACTGCTTTCCCCCGTGAAGGATCCGGCATCTGCAAGTTTAATAATTGTAAATATTATACCGTAGATAACATTAGTGAACTAACATGTATAGTATGTGGAAATTAACAAATTAACAAGTATTAAAAAACTGAAATTTTAAAATGTTTACCTCAGTGTGAGATGAGGAAATGGGTGCTATAGGAATATCTCCACCAACCAAGGGATCAATGGATGGAATGTCATGCCCCTGTGTAGAGTGTGGAACATGATACTTTGGGGCGTCGCTGCTGACATAAAGCATCAACTGCAAGTTCACAAAATTAATATATTAGCTCAAACTATACATATGTGTACAAAGAGGAAAATAAATGAAGAATTTATTACAATTAACCATATACATACATCACTCAAAAATCCACTGAAGACAACATCTAACAAAATACCATAGCATGGAAGACCACATGATGTGCACTCGTGAGGCTCAAAAGTAGGCTGGGAATGTGCTGATGGTGCTGCACCAATAGATGGTCCTACAGTAGATGGGGGTACTGCACTAGTGGGTGGTACTGCACTAGAAGATGGTCCTGCACCATGACGAACTGGTGTATGTACCACACCAGGGACAGATGTCCCTTCCTCACCCATATGTTGAACCATAGTGCTATGGTGAACAACGGCCTGTGCCAAACTCAAAAATGCATCACGTGTCTATGGAATAACATGATGTATAGGTGGGACATCTAGCCCAGGAAACTACCTGCGAGGTGCAGGGATAGGGCGATCAACATCTCAAAGCCTAGCATTGGGTCAGTTTTCAGGCATCCCCCCACCAATCCCCTGAAATGCCAATATATCAAAATAGTTTACGTGTTTACCCAACACGAACTCTGCATACATCTTCTGAAGGAAGTATAAGGGGATTTCCCTGTTGTTGTGTGGTGGCATATCAAAAACCATATACCATCTGTCCATCCAGTTATCAACAAATGGTTGATATGTGCACCACTCGATAGAGATATGTGGCCTATTTTCATTTGGGATTTCCCCCGTGCGAGGGTCCCTAAACAATGAAAATGTATGCTCTTTGGTAATTTTCAACTTTTTTATTGCATTGTAGCTAAGCCCATCAGCGTGCTCACGTCTTTTTCTTTCTCTATATGAAGTAATATCATATAGTATGTTGTTTGACAATGTAATAGTCTCAACAGTTGCATCCAAAGTGGATGCAAGTGAACGTCGAATCCTATCACCACCACTAAAAGCAGTACTGAGACCTCTCAACTAGGCAAGCTCAATCAATATTTCAGCATTGGTGTCCATAGATGCAACTGCAATAAAAAAATCAATAAGGAAATAATTAGAAATGTATACATGGTATATAATGACATCTCTTCAAAATTGAAAATGTAAATTAAGGAAAACTCAAGTTACAAACAATTTAATGGCATTCACTTACATACATTTAAAACTTAAAATTAAACATTTAACAATTAAATAGTGAGTTTCGTTCAACTTATTTCTAGAAGTTAAGGCACTTCTTCACCCTCATTGGTGACTTTTCCACGCACACTTGGGTTTAAACTTCTTTGAATTTAGGAGTGCTATTCTGACATGTTTTGGCCTTTGCGTCCCTTGTATATGTAAAAGAAAGGGGCAAGGGACTATTAGGACATGTGATGCAAGAAAAGGGGTGATATAGGGCTGCCACCATATCCTCTAAATATAATTGACTCAATCATGGTTGGGAACACTCTCATGACGCACTCTAGGTAGTTCATGGGTGTTCACCATTTCCATTGTTGTATAACCATGGAAACCAACCAAAAGTTACATGGAAAATGGAGAATTTGTGG
Organism: Pseudotsuga menziesii; assembly: GCA_001517045.1. NCBI lineage: Eukaryota > Viridiplantae > Streptophyta > Pinopsida > Pinales > Pinaceae > Pseudotsuga > Pseudotsuga menziesii. The sequence continues at coordinate 361,267 of LPNX010199437.1, read as the reverse complement.
ACTGGACTACAATTGGTTGTAGATGAGCTTAGAGACTTGACATGTATAATACATTACCCATTGTTTTTGCTATTTAAAAAATGGTTGATAAACCTAGTGATGTAGGGGCATAGAGTGTTTGAGTAAAGTCATTTATGTCTTTGCTAGATCAAGGGATCTCAGGGAGACCTAGGGTCTCACATGTTTCTAATTTTCTTTATTATGTTTATAGGATAATCCCTTGGGAGATCTAGGGATATGGGTAATCAAATGTCAGAAAGCTGACATTATGTAAAAAACCAATCCACATTTCAGGCATATGATGTATGGAGTGGTCACCTTTCCTCAACATTTCGTGGTGATTATGACTTTATAAATTGTCATTCATTCAACTCTTAGGATCAAGTATATCTCTTGAATTAAATGTTGTTGTGATATTTTATATCTTATAAATTTACTCTAGTTGTTGTATATGACTCTATGTATGTCTGGGACATTCAGAATGAATAGGTCGATGGATTCACATGGTATTGTTGAGTATTGATATTCTTCTAGAAATTACAATCCCTTTATATAGTCATATGTGTTTTTTATTGTGTCAAAGGATTGTTAAATATGGAATTCTAATCAAGATGAGGGTCCAACTTGCATATTTTGATCACAATTTCCTCTTTCTTCCATTTTGATGATTATATTGGTTGTTACATTTGGATCCCTCATTCACTATGTATCTTAAAATGTTGGCATTCACCTAGCTATGAAAATAATTGCTAAAGTTTATTGCACTTTGTGTTAATTCTAGCACAATCATTGCATTTGAAGGTTTGACTATGCATGTTACAGGTGGGCACTCTCACTAGTATCCCAATTCAAACTTTGCATTGTCCATCAAATTCTATGCAAGTTGGGATTATACTTGTGTTTGTTTTATATATTTCTAGCCTTTTGGAACATTGAATATCTATTAGACATGATGTTTTTTATTCTTATAGCCTATTTTAGTTTGAATCCATTAAACATTAGCTTGGGAGTTGTTGGATTGATTATTCTATTAAAAAACACAATTATAGGTTAAAAATTGACAAAAAAAGAATGTTTTGGGTGATTGAATTACCTTGTTGGATGACAATTCACCTGTGAAATATCCTCCCCTCAACCTAAATCAGCTCCTCCAACAATCCCAAGCAGTTAAATTACTCCAAAACGCTCCAATTGGCCTTTGTTTTCGCGTTCTTGATTGTTAAAATGGGACATGGGTTTTGGGCCTGTGTATTTAATTTTTTTTCTTGTTTTACAAATCGCGTATGCATTTTATAAATACATATCATGAGCATGTTTTGTAGTTATATAACACGTACGTGATATGGCTTCCTATCCTACATGTCCCATGACATGTCCGGCTCAGGTTGAACCATAGCAAGTGCTATGTAGCAGAACCTTGATGTATTTTTTGGTGATGTGATCCTGTTTTTGAAAACTAGGATTGCATCTAAAAGGTCCCTCATCTTCTTCCACTGACCCATGAAGGATCTCTTGATGAAACTATAGTAGGAAATGTTTTGGCAATGTGAAAGTGGTCTTTGTAATATGATGAATTTAACCATTAGATAGGATAAATAATGGCTTATTATAAAAGGCTCACCTATCCCTAATAAGAGACCAATGGTCATTGTTGTCTCCAATATCATGTATTTCTTTACTGTGTATGTTGTTTACTCCTGTAACTTGTGGTAGAATAATTTTTGTGCAGATATGAAGGTAGGTCACACACACACACACACACACACACACACACATTGGACATGATGGCTTGAGGGGGGGGTATTTATTTGTGATATCGGAGACTAAGACGATTATTGTACCTTTTCCATTAAATGAATTCAAGGTCGGTTTCTATGCATTTAATATTTTCACATTTCTATGTTTCTTGTAGATTAATGGTCATGTTCCTAAATGAAGGACTCACCAACTTCATCTCAGAAAAGTTTCCCCTTTGTGTGTGTTTGATTATATATTGATTTGTGTATAATTTTATGCTTATGTGTATCAAGGATTCATTACAATTTGTTCTTGAAGTTATACTATTTTGAATTTTTTGGCATGAGTCCTGTAGTTGACAATTTCCTCAGTACATTCTTGTACCATTATGTTTCAATAGTTTTAGAATTTATATTTATAATGGTGTGATCATTCAATTAAATTTTATTTCATGAATGTCTTAGTCAATGCCATCTAATGAAGATACTTGCAGAGTACTAATTAGCCACCGAGGTGCTAACCAGAGATTCTACTCATATAGTCCATAGCTAGATTGTATTGGTCTTAGGGATTCATGATTGCAGTTTATGATTCCATTTTATGAGTAGATTACAAATGGTTTGATAGGATATGGTTAGAATCTTTTGGAATTGATATCAACAGATAAATTTACTTATAAAGAACCTCACATTTTGATTCATAGCTATGCTGGATAGTATTAGTTCCAAAATATTATAGATTTTAATTGAAGAGTTATTTCCAGATATGTTTTTGTTTTTGGTTAAACTCCTTTTAGGAATTAATAGCAATATGTAAATGCTTAGATAGAACCTAGATTTATGCTTCATAGCTATGTTGGACAATATTAATTCTAAGGGATCATAGTATTTGCTTGAAAGTTACCTTTTACTTCTAGATTTGCTTAGTTTTGAATGTGTGTGGATTGATTTCTTTTAAAATATTTTGAATCACTTTAAGATGTGTGATTCTTGCAAATCTTTAGAATCACTTTAAATACTTTCTTTTTTTTATATTTTTCATGACACCTCACAAGTATACTAATCGGATTGATAATTAATGTGTTAAAAATATCATCATATAATTTTCCCTATATGTTGTTCAAAGATCCATGTCATTGAACAACCACTCTAATCGGATTGATAATTAATGTGTTAAAAATATCATCATATAATTTTCCCTATATGTTGTTCAAAGATCCATGTCATTGAACAACCACTCTAGGAAATTCATGCATCCCTCTAGATCCACAGTCACTCACAATTTATATTAGTGTTGAAAACCATATTTTTTTTAAATGAAAATATAAGTGTTTAGAGTGGTTATTTCTTTGTATATCTATTTTTGGGTATTCTAAACTTAAACACAGTACAATGGATATTCTAAACATCTTCAACACATGATATCCATAAACATATAAACAATCATTATTTTTATTATAAGTACTTGTAGTACATAACTATCCCCCTGATGTCTACTACATACATCCACGTTACCTTCATACTAGGAATATGATTATGCCATATTCAATGCATCTCTATGTTATCTAATAACAACATATGTATCCCATATATAAATAAATGTAACTATTTCAAGTGATAATATATTTCATAAAACAATTTTAAATAATCATGCATGTTCTTTTGCATCATGTTACATTTGTTACATATTTAGTGTATAAATTAAATTGATATCCAAGTACCACATTCCACATCCAATATCCATAAGTAAATGGAATCACATGTTTATCCTCACTAAAAATTCAATATGATAAAATTCATGTCTTATACACACATAGGAACATTTAAATGATCTCATAATAGAAATATTAATTAGTCTAGATAATGCCAACCGATAAGAAGTAAATAAAATGTTGAGGTAAGTCACATTATTGTTTTAATTGTCGGCTGACAAAATATGGGGCATTATAATTGAGGACAGCAACCTTTGAATTTACTTTCAAATCAACCCTTGTTAAATGTTGATTACTGGCTGTGTTCACATTGAAAGGGGAAATGCATTGATTAATGACAGCCAAGATAGGGAGGAACTTCATCTTCCAGGGTGCATAAATATAACGGTTTTTCCTCTCAAACTAGTAAAATGCATAGAATCGTAGGCTTCATCTAACTTAGCATTATTTCTATTGTCTCAACATGTTTCTTATTCTTTTGTCTTGCGACATCTCTTTCAAAAGTTCCAACTAGTCGATCATTACCAATCCTAAATATGTGGCTAATTTTGTGAGATTCAAATGTAGTTTAATACAAGAAACTGAAAGTGATGATGGTCCTAGATAATGGCTAAGAATGTTTCCCTAAACTATCATAACTACCTCGCATTGATTTCCTTTAGTCCTTAAAGAACTATGTGGAACATCCATTCCTATAATAGTTGTTGGTTTGATGAATATCTTAGGTATTATTTGGGAAAATTCCATATAATCTAACAAATAGTTGAGCCAACCAACATTTGTATTTATTTTCAAAGCCATCATTTTTAAATGTTGGTCATTTACCTTCTTCACATTTACAAAAGTTATACATTGATCAATGATCCCCCAAGTTGGACATAAATTTATCTTCTATGTCCCATAAAGATAACCATTATTCCTCTCTTTTAAGATGCATAGAATACATTGGGGGAACCTTGGAATCCTAGACTTCATATGACTTAGAATTATTTCCAACCTGTCAACAGGGTTCATATTTTTATCTTGGGATTTCTCTTCCAAAACACCCAAACAATTGGCGATTTCCAATACTAGAGATGGGGCCAATTGTGTGAGTTTCAAATATAACTTAATACTTCAAAAAATGAAAGTGATGAGGGTAATATATATTGGATAAGAACGTTTCCATAAAATATCCATAATTACTTGATGGTAATTTCCTTTAGTCCTTGGATAACAATTTGAAACATCCATCCCAATAATAATTTTTAGTTTTATGGATATCTTAGGTATACTATGAGTGAATTCCCCATCAAACATAGAGTTGAGGCCACCAAACTTTGAATTTATTTTCAAAGCCACATTTGTTAAATATTGATCATTGACTTTCTTAACATTCAAACAGGAAATACATCGATTAATGATGTCGAAGTTGGACATGAAATTCCTCTACCAAGGCCCATAAAGAACATAGCTCTTCCTCCATGGTAAGATTCATAGAATAAATTGAGGTGGCATTGGAATTATAGACTTCACCTGACTTAACAATATTTCCAGCATGTCAACATGGTTCCTATTTTTATCTTGCAATGTTTCTTCCAAAACTCCCAAACAATCGACCGTTACCAATCTTGAAGATTGAGCCAACTACGTGAGCTTCAAATGTAGTGTAATAAAAAAAACTAAAGTGATGGGGGTACTATCCATTGGATAAGAAAGTTTTCCTATACTATCCATTAATACCTCACACTGATTTTTTTCAATCCCTAGAGATTTGCATGAAACATCCATCCTAATAATAATTTCTTTTTCATGGAAATATCATGTATTTAATCCTCAAATTCCATAATTGACATAAATTGACATAGAGTTGAGGCCACCAAAATTTTCATTTATTTTCAAATCCACCTTTATTTATTATTGATCATTGGCCTTCTTCACATTTAAATGTGAAATGCAATTATTAATGATCCCCAAGTTGGATAAGAAATTCATCTTCCAAGTCATAGAAGGATCACCATTCTTACTCTATGGTAAGATTCATATAATAAGTTGGGGCATCCTTAGAAGTATAAAATTCATCTAACTTAGCATCCTTTGGACTTTGTCAACAAGGTTCATATTTCTATCTTACAATGTCTCTTCCAAAACTCCCAAAAAATCGACCATTACAAGTTATAGAGATTGGGTAAGCTTCAAATGTAGCTTAATACAAGAAAAAATGGAGAAAAAATGACCCAAATATCTTCTAATAGATATGACCCAAATAGCTTAATAAGGTTAAGCTATCTCAATCAACCATTTCTTTGTAGGCTGCTCCTTTGCTCTTGAGGCATTGCATTGCTTGGATAGTTTGGTTGATATTGCGGTGGATTGGTCAAAACCGACCCTTACAAGGAACCTTATCAGTTGGTTTGAAAAGGACGGGAAGCTCTCGTATTTGCCTATTTTTTTCATCTGGAATCTTTGGAAAACCAGGAACAACCATATTTTTTAGAGCAAAGAGCCAAATATAACCAGTCTCTGTCATAATATTTTGTTTGAAGACTCATCTCATCAGGTGCCCCAAGTTAAAAGGCCTAAAGCTAGGAATATTTGGGATCCTCCATTAAAACACTTTCCCATGGCTTTCTTTGATGGAGCTATGACGGATTCTAAAGGTGGGACGGGTGTATGTATCTGGATTAATGAACATCATTTCCTTGAAATTAAATTAGGATGCGGTCTCAGCACTAATACAAGAGCCGAGCTATTGGCACTCTGGGCTTTACTTTCCATCGCCAAAGATATTGGATTTCCATATCTACATATCTTTGGCGACTCCTCTATGATTATAAATTAGGCAAACGAAAAATCCACTCTTGCTATAGTGAACCTAGAAGCTTGGTGCACAAACACCAAAAAGTTGTTTTCTTCGTTCACTTCCATGGATTTCAGCCATGTTTATAGGGAATATAATATGAGGGCTGATTCATTATCCAAGGATGGGATTCTTATGGCTCCTGGGCATCTTACGTTTACGGAAATTTGTAAAGGTGATCTATATGGGGAAATTAATCTCGAGTTGTTTTGAGAGCTTTCTATGATGTGATTAAGGCCTGTTTTTTGAAGTTAAGCCCCTGGGGGTGCTGGTTTTGTAGAATATGTTCATTGAGCTTATCCTTGGTCAATTTGAGAGGACTCAAGCCTCTCTTGGATAATGCCTCAGGGTTCATATTATCTTCTTTTGAGACCTTTTTGGGCTGATCGTATATGCAGATTGTATTATGAGAGGAACTCTTTCGGTTCATTAAGCCCAGGTGGGGACAATAAGTGGCTCAGTATATGCTCCTCCTGCTATATTATAGATGCTGATGTATTCTAGATTGTGGTTAGAACTACTTGATTGGCCTTGTCGACTTGATGATGTAACCAATTACCTTTGATTCAATAGAATATCAAGGAATGTTTTTCATATAAAAAAAGTAATCATACACCATCACATCCATTATTAAAAAAAAGGTCCTCGTTTCGTTGACGTCTTACTTGATGCATTAATTTTTGCATTGGTTTCGTTGAAAGGTAGAACGGTTTTGAAGGATTTTAACTGCACATGGTCTAACTTAACTTGGGCGTATTTATTATTATAGATTATTTGCACGTGGTCTATTCTTTTCTATATGGTTGTTCTTTCCAATACTGTTCGATTGATCCTGTGCATTGTTTGGGAAAATTAACGAGTTTATTGTGCACACTTTAATGCATCGGATTATTTTTGCCCAAAAATTTATTTTTAATAAACTTTTAACAATATAAAAGCTGCTAAGAAAAAGTAAATTTAGGTTAATAAGATCTATTCAAATTTAAAAGTTTGACATGAGCTGAGCAAGTTGAGAACCAGCCTCAACATGTCTATATCTATTATTGCTGCCAAGAGTTTTAATTTATTATTTATTCTATGTCCATATGACTTTTTTATTTTGGACTTTTCTTACTTTGATCATGTGATTTTTTTTTAATATATTTTTTTCTTTTAATATATTTTTCGTAAGGATTTGTAATAAGTGTATTATTTTGAATTATGCGATATAGTTTGATATAGTTTAATATGTTGTTTAGCATTATAGGTGGTTGGGATGGAATTATAAAATTGTTATTAATTATAATAATTAATAAAAATTTATTGTAAGTGTTTATTATTTTGAATTATGAGATATAAAGTTTAATATGTTTTTTTAGTATTATAGAAGCTTGGGATGGAATTATAAAATTGGCATTAATCATGGTAATTATAATGGCCAATAAAAATAAAACTATATAAGAAATGAGAATTTACTCTAATTTTTATATTTCTAAATTATTTACATAAATTTGTTATTGAATTTATGTATATACTAGAACTTTGCTTTGTATAATAATATCATCCAAACATTTTATTAATCTTATATCATCTTTACTATATAGAGAAATTAAATTTAACATTAATTTATTTTGAAGTTGTTTTTTTGTTTATGGAAATTATATTATATATTGATTTAATTCTAAATATATTTTTTTAATTTACAATAATAAAAAGTTAATTAAATGTAATTTTTCTATATATATAATTTTTAGAATTTGAAATGATAAGTATGGATTGATTTCAATATTACTAGCACAACTACATAGTTTGTCCCTAGATCATGTTAAAGGATTAAATAATTGAGAGATAATTCTGAAATTGAAGATAGAATTAAATAATTGAGAGATAATTCTGGAAATATTTTTGTATCTTTCTATTCTTTTTCTTTTTATCACTTATTTTTTATGGTCTTTTCTTTATATCTCACATTTTTCTAGTTATTTGTCATTAAGTGTTGGTTATCCATTTATTAGCTAGCTAGCTACCACTTATTTTTTTTATTCCTTTTTATTTGAAATTTTGAACCATTGCTATAGAATCAATCTCAACAATATTCTTGTCTCATAATTGTGGGTAGATGAAAAAGCATAGGCCTTAATCCACCACAAACTTTAAATAAAAAAATTTATCCTAAAAATAACTAAATATTAAAATTAAAATACTTTAATCATTTTATTAGTATTAAAGTAATGATAAATTGGCATGTTTCTAGCCATTAATCATAATAATAATAACCATAACAGCAATAATAAGCTTCCATTGAAAAAAATACATTAATTAAAAAAAGGGTTCTATACCATCAATGTTTGGTAAATTGGTTTTTGAACCCCATCAATGTTTAGTAAATTGGTTTTGGGTCAAAAATTTTCAGAGAAAGACATGTAACATCCGAGTTTTCGGAGAAAATGCGCTTCTGTTGGATGTCAATATCATACTAAATCCTTGGTGGAATTAGCTAGCGAACCGAAGATATGCACCCATCGGACGACCGGCCGCATCGGACGTGACCGGTCACGCGCGGCCGGTCGTCCGATGGGTGCATATCGTCGGTTCGCTAGCTAACGCCCCAATCTTTGGTTACTGCCATTGATACGACTCTTTCTATAATTGCATTGAATATACAACCAAATTCCATATTTAGAAAGTTACAATCTTTCAAAGTTACTAAAAAACAATTACAGCTTGCCACCTTTTTTGGCCACCAAAAATTCGAAGATAATTTATTTGTGAATATCCATGATATCCATGAATCATAAACTGCATTCTTACAAATAGATTGCAAAATTTTAAATATAATTTGATTGTTAACGGATTATTAAAACTACAAATGTGATTTATCGATCTTAAATTACCGAATTACCATGGTGATTGAAAACTGTAAATATAAATTCTGAATATATGACATCTCAACCAGCTATCACGTCCGCCTTCCCAATATCCTAATATTAATCTTGGTATTGGTCTGAATGGATAGACTTTGATTCCAAGAACGATATAAATGACTTATTGTTCAGTATGGATATATAATAATGAAGTACAAATGTCCTCCCACTGGAAAAAAAATATATAAGCTATATTTTCTAAACACCAAATTATCATTATGGATAAAGTATTTAATTTTTTTTTTATTTTTAACACCACCTTATTAGAGAGTGTTAATTATGTCATTAATTAATTAATTGAGAAGTGAAAGTCTTTTATAAAAAGTTATATATCAATTCAGTAAATTCACTTTACAAATGTGTGAGATAAATAGAGCTAAAGGTAAATTATAATATTANATATATATATATATATATATATATATTATAAAGGTATGATAATAGAAATAAAACAATCTATAGTATTATTTTACCATTCACCTAATCCATAAGTACTTTTGAACCTCCATATACATACTGACCATAAATTACTTTTTGTAATGCAAAGAATAATAACAATCTACCCTTGTGTTAGTGAAACTTCCACATCCCATCAACACTTTAAAACATGTTCTCCTCCACATTTATCTTCTTCAAAAGTATAATATATGAATTATTTGAAATGAAAGAATTTTTGGTTCTTTGCAGTATTCCTTAGGGTGCTGCTAATGACATTTGAGCTAACTCTAAGTAAGTCTTTTGGAGCAACTTGAAAAAGAATAGAGTTTATATGAATCCACACACTACTGAGATTATAAAGTTGTGAAATTATTTATAGCTGGAAACATATTGATACTATTTTTTTTAGGCTAGAGTCAAAGGAGGTTTGAGAGTCTTAGTTCCCATGAATGTTTAGAGACTTCATTACATCCTTCTAGACTAGAATAGTAAAACTACATTTCAGGAGAAAATGACATATAGTTTCTTCATCTTTAAAAGACATCACACATATATTTGGACTTATACTGCCTCTTTTAATATAATTATCCTAAGTTAGTAGTTTGTTTTCAAGAGAAAGACACTAAAATAATTTTACTTTAATGGGACAATTCCACATCCATAGATACCCAAAACACGTTCTTTCTTAGAATCCATATGAGTAGAAATGATAGCTTCGTAAGATAACTTAGTTCTAGACTATTTTAGTTATTTGGATGCATAAAAAACATAGAATTTTAGAATGCTGAAAATTTAATTCAATTTTGAGAATGATTCCTAATTTCATGCATTTAATTTTAATTTTTCTTGGTTGAAGTGTCTCAAAGTAACATAAATGTGGTCTACTAAATATTGGGTAGGAATCATGTGGGTATGTCTTTCATGGTGGGTTTGGGTGACAAATATTCACAACAAACTCATGAAAGAGGGTCCTCTATGGTTTCCATGTATGAGGATTCAAAAAGATATGTGGTTTGACATAGAAGCACTAAAATAAAATGAATTAATAGATCTAATTGTGGGAGGCATGATTGCTATGAGAAGTTTGAGGATTCCATGATGGATTCAAGCAAGCTTGAGTTCACAAAGCATATCAATGCTCTTGACTAGTAGCTAAGCTCCACAACATTATCATGAAACCATGGATTTAAATTCAAAAACTTATGCTAATAATTAATTGTACTAAGTTTGCATTTTCATATGACTATGCTAATTGAGTTAATGGAAGTATATGAATTTCGTTAATGTTGGGATATTTGATTATTTTGGTCATTTCCGCATTTGGTTGTATTTATTTTAAAACATAGTATATCAAAGTCTTGTGAGATCCCTTGTTTTTTTATGAGAATTTATGTATTTATGAGTGTACAAGGATTATGTTATGTAATTTAATGAGATCATCTTATTATGTTGGGATACATTTCATTTATTTATTAATATAGAGATTTAGTCACCAATTTCCTTTGGAAGATGAAGAAAAAATTAATTAAAAGAAGAACATGAAAAACATTTTAATGTTGGTTATAATTAATCTATATAAAGATATTAAAGTTAAATACCACATAAGTATAGTTTATTATAATGTAACCTCTTTTTTTTAAATAAAAATTAAGAGAGTTGATCGCAAGTTCAAAGTATAAGTAGAGAATAACTAAAACCTTGGATGTGGGTTAGTGTTGGGCCTAGGGAAAGCACACAGGAAATAAGCGCAAGAGTCAGTACGCGGCGCAAGCACAAGCAAGGAAACATGCACAAGCAAAGGAAACTACACGAACGAGGAAGAATGTGCAGAAGAAAGAGGAGGCACAAACTATGTTACCTGCGCGAAAAAGGGACACTTCACGGAAGAAAGATGTTGCAGGGTAAAATAGTAGCACAAGTATAGAATAACAACCAAAAGCGACAGGGCAATCATGGGTGCTGAAGTCAGCTAAGTCGGGGGATGCCACACAAGTGAAAGCACGTTGTAAGTAAGGTTGTTAGTGCCTCGTTCCAATTCATGATCACCACAGTTGTAGCCTGAGGGGTGGCTGATGGTGACAGTTAACAGATTTCCTGTATGCAGTCGACCCTTCGTGGTCATGTAAAATAGTATAAATAGGAGGGATGCAATAGTTAGAGGGTTGGATTTTCAATAGTTGGAAAATGTTTCTTTGTAGTCGGTTATTGTTGGGTAATTTTAGTCTTAATTGCTTGTGAAGGGTTCACAGAGGAGAGATCTCTGAGTAGTAGAGTAGTCAGAAATCTATAGGATGTAGTCAGAGTTAGTGCAGTAGAAGAGAAGCTCTTCTAGAGAGGTGCAGATGCTAGAGAGGTCAATCCAGGCCGTGTGCGGATCAGTAGATGGTAGCAATATATTAGGAGAAATAAGACAGAGAGAATGAGAACCCAAAGTCTAGGTCATAAAGACATATCATAAGATCAATCTGCATCCCGCAGACTGCAAGGTGCTATATCCTTTTCTCATGCCAGATGAAGAACACATTGGTGGTTTTTCCCATATGGGTTTCCACGTTATCTCTTGTGTTTGAATGGGTGATTGATGTTGTGACTGTTTATGTTTATCTTTTGTTCATGCTTATGATGCAAGTCCTATTATGATTGAATGAATGTCACACTATCAATAAGAGCTCAAATGCATGAATAGATTATTATGCACTGCTTCTGAGTGTTAGTTTATGTTTACGAAGCAAGTGTTGTTGCACGCCTATACGTTGTGCCTCTCTATTAGATTGCTTTTACATCCCGTCCTGCTTAAAATACTAAGGCCGAATCTGTGTCGCATCGTTAGTAGTTAGTAAAATATATGCACGGTGTGCACTACAGTTCGGCGGGAATGACTCCAATATCGCTACTTGGTCGAGCTCCTTGGCCAAGTGCCAAGGGACTATAATCCCTCAACAATCACAGAAACATGGTTCAGGCAGTTACCCATTGAAGAGATATCTCAGGTGAGACTATACCTTCTTCACAGGTGTTGCCAACGGGGCTTGATCTATCAGGCCGGTATCTCGGGTATTTGTTGGGTTGACGGGCTACGCAAAACCTGGGTCACGCGAGTTTGAAAAAGTGGCCAACAAATGGTTCCATTGTTGGAACCTTTGCAGAGCAAAGAGAGGGTTCACGATTGAGCCCTGGGAACTGGTTGCAGCAATATTTGTATTCAGATATCCATGAAATTTTCTTTGTAGATTTTCTCGTTATATTGCAAGAATGGCTATTGGAGTTAGCAGCCCAGTAGGTTGACTTCCAAGGAAGAGGAGTGACTGACTGGATTGACCGGTTGACACAAGAAGTAGCACAAGTAAGTAACCCTATTTCCAAAGCTGTTGGTTTTTGGATTGATACCATATTAGAAGGATATGTTACGGACTTCGTTATTGAAGCGATAACCTCATATAACAAGGAAGAGAGACATTTTTCCAAGGACCTCGGGGAAGGTACCTTATATCTATAAACCTATGGATTAAAATGCTCCTTTATGAAAGGGGTATTTTAAAAATCAGCAATTGAGTCACACAACCCATGAGGGGGATATGCTATGCAATATTTAGGAGTAATATGGAAGGTAGTAAGAAGAAATGTTCCAAGGAAGCTCAGAAGATGAGTTGGACACTGGATTCTTAAGAAGCGAAAGGAGGTTTCGATCGGGAAAGAGGAGGAAGGTAGAAGGAGGTAGGAGGGCTTATAGCTTTCCCAAGGAGGGTGAATATGGATTTTGGTCACACCTAGATGAAGTATCCTATGACGAAGAGGAGGAGTATAGTCTGATTTCTAAGAGAGCGTAATCGGGAGAGTCTGCAGAGTCATCGAGGACAAGACGTGACTACGACATTCCAGGAAGATCCCCTGAAGTGAGACCTAGAATTTCCTCACCTGAACCACTTGTGAACACTAGTAGTCCTAGTGTCAAGACTGGTGTGCAAGGAATCCCATCAGTGATCCCAGTAAATCCATCAAATCTAGGGAATCCAGTGAACAACCCCAACACCACCTTGATGGCAGGAACAGACATTAGATTAACCACATTCAATGGGAATGGAACGGAAGACCCATAACAGCATTGGTTCCTCTGTGAAGTTGTCTAGATGGTGCGTTAGTCCATAAAGAAAATATAAAGAAGGAATAGATGATCATGACCTTGAGGGGTCACGTGCTGGATTGGTTTATGCAGTTTTGTGTTGTACCAATCAGAACGTCGTAGAAGACCCTTGAGGAGATTCGGTGTGCAATGATCTCAAAATTCAGAAAGACACAATCTGAATCCCAATGTTTAACCGAGATCAAGGACATTAAGCTGGCTCAGTAGAAACCGTATGGGACTTTGATCAACAGTTCAAAATGCTGATGGCCAAAGTAAGCTTCCAGATGTCATATGTGCAACATAAAGAGTGGTTTATTATTGCACTATTGCCTCACATTAGAGGACCACTCATGCAGCAAAAGATTGCAATGCAAACGACGGCACTGGAATTGGCAATGAAGATAGAGGCTTCACCTAATGGAGATGGCACTACTGGAATGATACAAATTCAATCGCAATTAGCTAATCTGACTATTCAGCTCCAAGACATAAAAAGAGGAAAATAGGTGTGGGAAGACCTTTGGTGTACGCGATGTCAGACCCGGTGGACATACCAAAGATGATTTTCTGGCCCACATGAAATACATCTAGTCTGGTGTGGAAAACCCATTGAGTACCCAGGGGCTGCCCTAGTGCAACATCTGCCTGAAAAAATGACACCGTGACATAGACTGCATGTTCCTGCAGAGGATGGTATGTACCCCAGCTAGTCTATATTGTAAATTTTGTAAATCTATAGGCCATGATGAAAAATATTGTAGGGTCTACCAACTCATGAGAGAGAAAATGATAGATGCATATCTAATGAATAAATAGGCTACGCCTCATTTCCAGACTACGCCTCATTTCCAGAACTGAGGATATAATAAATATTGAATAGGCTACGCCTCATTTCCAGACTGCGCCTCACTTCTAGGTTGTGCCTCAGTTTCAGGCTATGCCTCAATTTCAGCCTGTGTAGCAGTTTCGAGTATTTCTTGTTTTTGGGGTAGCAAGGTCTATTAAAAGTATGCAGTGTGGGTTCTCGTTGGATGCAGAATTAAATTTCGCATCAAACAAGCTCTCCCACTCAGAATTTGAGTAAACAAACAGGGAGATATGTCGAAAATACAAACAAAAAAAGTAGTTTTTTTCATTCTTCCTCCAAAATTAATAACTATTATTTTATTATTTTGACTATTATTTTATTATTTTCCTTAGGAGGCCCATTTTAGACCTCAAATTTCCTCTAATGACAGGCACGTATAACGTGTATCAATAGTAGTACGTGCAACAACAATACCTTTAGGAACCACCTCAACCTCAGTTGAGGGGGGGTGGCAATTACAGGGGCCAAGGAGGAGGAGGATTTAGTCGAGGAAGAGGGCCAGTGGTGTGTTACAATTGTGGAGTGCAGGGCCACTATGATAGAGACTGCCCTGAACCTGCAAATACTTGCTCATTTTGCAAATAAGAGAACAATGTGGAGCAATGTCCGCAACTTATCGCTCGATGGCAAGCCAGGACGGTTGGAACAGCTAACTCAGCACCAAATCCTGTGCCAAATGCTCCCAACCCAAATGCTAATTCCAACATATAGATGATAGTTGTAGAACCACGAGATCCAAGTGTAGCTGTGATAACAAGGGGAGGTGTCATGACGGGTGCAGATCAACCTACGTAGAGAGAACCTGCGACAAAAGTGCAACCACAGGTGCGACCTACTGCACAGAAGAAAGCACCACTTGATGTTCAAGAGCAGAAGCGTATATTCATGGATGTACACCCAGATTTCCTAGGAATGGAACATCCATCTATCTCAAGCCAAGTAAAAGATATGCCTGAGAGATTCCAAAAGATATTCGAACAACAGACTGTGAACAACAATGCAGGTAAGGTTAGTAGACTCAAACTATTCCTGTCAAGTTGTTTGGCACTAATCTGGGATAAGGATGCACTTGCAGAGTTGGAAGCGCTTATTGAAACGCTTTCGGAGGAAAACCCACCAGCAAAGAAGGGTAACAATGTCAAGATGAAGTTCAAAACGGGACGCGAACTCATGAGGATGTTCACACAAATTGGTTATTATGACATGGACTATATCATCCTCGACTTGGGATCCGATGTTAACATTTTAACATGCCAGATGTGGGAAATAATGGGAAAACCACCCCTAGAATGGTCCCCAATTCAATTTAGGCTTTCTAATCAGGGAAAGGTCCTGCCCCTTGGTAGACTGAGTCAATTCCAAGTGGATATTGAAGGATTGCACACTTTTGCGGACTTCGAAGTCATCAATATAGTAGACGATACTAACCCATATCCCGCACTTCTGGGGATCGATTAGGCAATGGAAAACCAAAATATCATAAACTTCAAAAGAAGGACCCTATCATTTGAAGATGATTAGATGAGGGTAGTTGTGCCCCTTGATCCACTTGAAGGACAAAGTTATGTTGAACCTATGTTCAACAAAGGGCAAGGTGATCATCTTGAAAGCATCTATAATGTCACTGCCCTTAAGAAATATTACATTAATCCTACTGCAGATGGTAACCTGAGCTGGAGATGCATGAGTTCATGTACCTCAAACTCAGGGGAGGAACTTGAGAACTGGTCGAACCGATTACATGAAGTCTCTATGAGGAGATGCGCCAGGATAACAAAGTATGTCCGACGAGTGGGAACTCAGTCATGGTTGATGCCTACATACGAAGGACTACCTAATTTGTCAACGTTATTGACTGAGTTTGAATAATTAGTAACAGAGCCACAACGACTATCTACACTGGAATTTGCGCTAAAATATACACCAGCACGATGGTGGGGTACACACAAAATTTCGATAACGGAATGGCCGCAGTGCAAACGGATATTGGAAGTAAGGTTCGGAGATGGGGTCACAACTATGATGCAAAGGTATACAGGGTTATCAAACCCTGTTGAACAGTTGGAGCAGTGCTCCGCAGCGTTCTCGAACTACCCCCTCCAGGAGTGGGTTCACAATTTCATTCATACTCTCGAAACGGCTCCTAGAGGCTGGTACGCATCTATGGAGTTGCACCAGGAAACACGAGAATGGGAAAAGGTTGCACAAAATTTCACATACACATTCCAATTTGTAGATAAGCAACCAACAGTTGATATTGTGCTGATGACTATTAAGGAGAAGATATTCACAGAGATCCCATTGGGCATCGAGTATTCTCAACCCTGTACTACGCATTCCCACCACTGTTGTGAGACAAATCAACATTGGATGACATTCTATAACCTTTCTGGAGATCCAAAGGGTGATCCCACTGACATTAATATTCTAGGGTCAGAAGGATCACGTGTAGTAGAAGGAAGCGGTATTTCCAATGATCAGTTCATCAAGACGCTAAAGATCAAGAAAGTTAACATTGGGTCCAAGGACATTCTAAAATTTTCCAACATTGGAGAGTATTGGGATGAAGGGACAGTAGCCAAAATCACTGATCTATTACATGAGTTCCAGGACCTATTCCCGACGAACTTCAGGGAAATGAAAGGGATAGTAGGAGATTTGGGCAAAATTAAAATTTTGCTCAAACCCGATGCAAGTCCGGTAAAATAGTGCCCGTACAGACTAAATCCATGCTATAAAGAAAAAGTGAAAGAAGAACTAGATCACATGCTGGATGTAGGAATCATTGAACCTATTGACGAGTCAGAATGGATAAGCCCTTTAGTGATTCAAGACAAAAAGGAGACAGGTGAGGTCAAGATCTGTGTCGACCTTAGGAAGCTAAACGATGCCTACTTACATGATCCATTCCCAACGCCTTTTACATATCAGGTCTTGGAAAGCATTGGTGGATAAGAAATGTACTCATTGACAAATGGATTCTCGGGCTACCATCAAGTCAGAATTACGCAAGAGGACCACCACAAAACAAGCTTTGTAACAGAATGGGGATGCTATCAATACACGGTAATGCTCTTTGGCCTTAAAAATTCCCCTACTATTTTTTCTAGAATAGTAGTTTCTGTTTTTAAATATTTCATTCATAAGTTTCTTGAAGTTTTTTTTTATGACTGGGCAGTCTTTGGTCTGGTAAGAGACCATATTGAGAATCTACGCATGATGTTGGAGATGTGTCACCAGTATCAAATTGCGCTGAATTTGAGAAAATGTATATTTTGCACACCATTTGGTGTACTTTTGGGCCATGTAGTATGCCGCAACGGGATCTTGGTCAATCCCGTGAAGGTGGCAATTATTCTGGACCTTCCACCACCCACATCGGTCACACAACTCAAATCCACTGTTTGGGACATACTGGATATTATCAGAAATTCATCAGAGGATACGTGGAGATAACTGCCCCAATGGAGAAGCTACTGAAGAAGGATGCCAAATTCGAGTGGAACAAAAACTGTCAGGCTAGTTTAGATACGCTGAAGAACAAAATGGCCACTGCGCCAATATTAATATTCCCATACTATAAAAAGGAATTCCATGTACATGTTGATGCCTCATCAATTGCGCTTGGTATAGTATTAACACAACCGAGAGAGGGCACAATTCACCACCCAATTGCATTTGCAAGTAGGAAACTGTCAACGGCAAAGAAGAACTACACCACAACTGAAAGAGAAGGGCTTGCAATGGTTTATGCACTGCAAAATTTCATACATTATCTATTAGGTGGACACTTCAAAATGTTCACTGATCACTCTGCACTAAAGTACCTGGTCAATAATCGAGTGTTGGGGGGGAATATCTACCGGTGGCTCCTCCTATTTCAAAAATTTGACTTTGAATTCATTGTGAAGCCAGGCTAACTAAAAGTTGGGCCAGACCACTTGTCGCGCATTGAAAGTGGGGAGGAACCCACCATCCTAGAAGATAATATACCTGATGCGTAGCTGTTTTCTATCGATGTTGTCGATAAATAATTTGATGCTATTATACACTTATTGAATTCAGGCTATGCACCTGAAGGTTATTCAACATGGAAAAAGAAACAACTAGCTATCAAGGCTGCAGATTACACGCTAATCACGGGACAACTGTATAAGTTGGGACCAGATGAAATACTACGCAGATGTGTCTTCGATCATGAAAGGAAATGGGTAATGGATGAAGCGCATGCAGGTGTTTCAGGAGGACACTATGCCGGGAAGGAAATGGTGCGCAAGATTTTGCAAGCTAGACTCTAGTGGTCAACTGTACATATGGATACAAGGAAATACTGTCACGATTGTGATAAGTGTCAAATAACAAGGAAACCATCATGAGGTGATGAAATGCCGATGGCACCACAAATTACACTACAAGCCTTTGATAAATGCGCAGTTGATTTTGTCGTCCCTATTAGTCCGCCAGGGAAACAGACCAGTGCGTGCTATATTATCACTGCTACACATTACTTGACAAGATGGGAAGAAGCAACACCTATGAAAGATTGCACCACCGCAACTGCGGTGAAGTTTCTTTTTGAAAATATTGTCACAAGGTTTGGTTTCCCAAAGATCCTTATCAGTGACCAAGGTAGGCATTTTGTAAATAAGCTAATTGTTGAACTGACTGCAGAATTCCAAATCCGGCACAAGAAGACAACACCCTACCATCCTCAAGCAAATGGAATTGTTGAGACCTTTAACAAGATACTGGAGAATGGTTAGACCAAGTTCTGTAACGTGCATAGAGATGACTAGGACCAAAAAGTCTCAACAGTATTATGGGCTTACAAAACAACATGAAAACGACTAACTAGTTGCACTCCTTTTTGTTTAGTCTATGGACAAGAAGCAGTTGTTCCCATGGGGTACATTGTGCCGAGCCTACGAATTGCTATGCTAACAGAGATGATAGATACCGACGTTGTAGAAGAAAGACTTGTGCAGATGATTCAATTGGAGGAAGAACGCTTCATTGCGCACTTCCATCAAAATGTGGAAAAACAATGGTAGAAAGCGTGGCATAAATGCCACATCAGAACAAAGCAGTTCAAGGTTGATGGACTTGTTCTGGTGTATGACAGCAAGTTTGTCAAGCACCCAGGTAAGCTCAAAATGCATTGGCTAGGCCCATATGTGGTTGCACACATTACTGAAGCAGGCATTGTAAAACTACATAAGCTGGATGGAACACTTGTCGCAGGTATGATCAATATCAGCTGATTAAAACCATACCATGATGACTGTGGCACGGACCCATAAGGTTGGGGCACGCAGCAAAAAAAAAAGAAAAAAAAAATATCTAAAAGGAGGAAAGCAACGCGAGAAGAATCTCTAGTGCAACCTAGCACGAGAAAAGGAAGTTGCGTGAAAAAATGGTGCACTGTAAACTTGCCACTGAACCAGCTAAGAGACAACTAGCTGGAAGTGGCAGATAGCTAGCAGGAACCGACGGACCATTAAATGCAAGAGAATTCTAAAAATATTCGGTGATAGGGACAGCTCAGTAACATTAATTTATAAAGTCTAAGGAAAATGACGGCGTGCTTTTTGGTCTCATCTATCGTCTTACCCTTAACTACCCTGATAAGTACATAATGGAACCTAAGTGTGCGAGTAAAGGAAATGAAGGACAAGCTCATGTGCTCCTTCAGATGGTCCATCATTGTGGCTAGTCACAGCTGGGGGGCTCGTTTTCCTATAAAAAGTAGTTACCTCTATCATTTGTAACCTTTACATTGCTTTACTGCTCCAAGAAACCAGAGAGCCAAGCTGCAGAGTGCACCAGAACCCCCCTCAAAGTTGAATCCCATGATTATTGAGCTATCTAGTGACAGCAAAGACTCCACTGTTTCACAAGCTTCACCCTTCCCGATAGTAGAGGTTCCATACATCCCTGAACCCATTCATCCCACGAAAAACATGAAGAAGACGCAGGTTAATCCCAAGGCACCACAAAAACCACCGCAAAGTCCACACGTCCACCACCGGCAGGAGGCTATCTGACGTAGGTACCTACAACCTGGCCACCAGTACAACTGGCCGGAGCCCAAATTTTTGCAGACAAATCCCCATCGAGTGCAAACCTCCCCACTTCTTATGGCCTCGTAGCGAAGATACCCAAGGCCCACAAAGTCGGCCATGTTCCGCCACCACCATCACCACCAGAGGTAGATTCGACTAATGAATAAAAGAACTTGTTGCCTCCGTATGTGTCACCAAGGAATCCAGGCGCCACAAGAGTGTTAGTGGACACACTAGAAATTTTAGAAGAGCCCACCATTCTAAAAGGTGTCACGCAGTCTCTCGATACCATCAATCCCAAACTCCAGGATTTGAAGTTTGAAGACTACAACACTAGGAAACAAGAGCTTTCTAGAGATCAATTCATGGTCGTGGAGACCGGTGAACCACTGAATGCAGACATTGTTTCTGCAATGGAGTATATGCACGGATTGGAGAATTCAGGTATCTTAAACCTACTCCTTATGCCACATTTCAGCTACTCTTCCTCGATCGGGATGTATGTTAAGCAACTGCTGGTATGCTTCCATGGAGGCTACCTCTGGTTGGACAAGCGGTATGAGGTAATAGTGGATCTGGTTTCGGCCATCACAGGCCTTCCATGGCACAAAATCGACCTAGCCCCATAGCTACACAAGGACGGGGAAAAACTAGACAAGAACGACATGAATACTAAGTACCTTCTTGTCTGTGGCGGAAAGGGATTCCTCCTTAGATCCATCGATGACAATGTTGTAAGAGCTATAGCAAAAATCTTGTGCAATAAGGTCCTGCGCAAGATGAGGCCTACTGGATGCACTGTTGCAACAGTAGAGCTAGTAGAAAAGTGTGCACAATGAGTGCACATTAACTGGTCCTATTTCCTCCTGAATGAACTGATAGATGACGTGCGTGACGCACAGGAGCATCCTACGACAAAGTTCCACTTATCGTAGCTTTTAATTCTGATCTCATTTGTAGCATGGGATCCTCCACCAGATTATCGACCCATGGATATCCCAGTAGAGCTCCTTGGCATCCCATTCCAAAACCTCTGGGACCATAAGGACAGTAAGTGCAAGGCTGATGCAAATCTTGCATTCTTTCTCCAAGGAGAAAGGATTAGGCAGATTGTGCGCAAACAATATCGACTAAAACCTATGACAGTGGCCAAATATTCATTCACTCATTTCCATGCATGACTGAACAACGTCATCCTGCATCCGCGCAATGACCCTAAGAATTAGGTTTTCTCAACTTTCTTTATCCTCGGAGATGCGGATATCAAAAGGGAAATCAAATACTAGCCTAAGGAATTGTTTCTCTAGCATACGGAGGTGCCTGCAGAGCAGCAAGCGATGCAAGGGGGTCCGCAAGAAAACTCACCCTAGGAACACACCAATGTTGGTACCCAGGCGCATCAGGATGACTCACAAGAAGAAGAAGAGAGAGACCCACCCAATGCTAGTGAAGAAGACCCCCCTACTAATGAGGAGGTGCGTACTGAAAGAACCAAGAAGAGGAAGGGAAAAGAGCCCATGGAGGAAGAGGAAGAAGGATTGAGCATCTCGCATAGTAAGAAGGCATAAGGCTAACCGATCCCAAGTCACAGGCATAGTAGAAGAGGATTTGACTCTTTTTAGTGAGGTGGTCACCGAAGTAGCTGAGAAAAATTTGGGTAAGATCATGAGCAGGAAAACGAACTGGACGTCTTCCATCACTACGAAAGTTAACCAGCTGGCAGAGACTTTCGCATAAGTGCGTGACACCATGCAAGCTGAAACCTATGGTGTAGACCCAGCAGAGACTCTAGCGACGCCAGTAATTCTCCCACCCTTAAGAATAGAAATGCCCACGTAGGCTTTTTCTACAGAAGAAGTAAAGAAATAGGCAAGTGTCCATAGATTGGACACATTAATTTTGGATTTCTCTAAGCTGACCTTGCCACAAATATATTCCATTTAGCATGCCGCCACCACAGAGATCAGAATCTGGGAGAATGTGGTTGCATATCAAGAAGCCAAGGAAACCAGGAAAGCAAATGCATGCAAACAAGTTATCAAGTGCCAGCAAGAAGAACTGGCATCCCAAGCCCAAAAGCAGGATTCACTGGAACAGGTTATAAAGGAGGCAGCCACGGAATTGGAAGATGAGGAGGAATAATTCTTTTACCTACTTGCCAATGAGAGTCTTTTGGTGACTCCATGAATCTTGAGATCAAACTTACTCCATACATGATGTCTGGTCTCGTTGCTGTTAAATACATAAGGCTTCCAACAAGCCTCTTGAACAACGCGGGATCTATAGTTGATCCATCATCATCTTTGCTCAATTTTAATCCTGTTATTAGTGGTGTTGGGGCTGACTTGAAATTAGACATATTGAATATTTTTAAAACTATACTTGCATACTTGGACCATGATATTAAAACACCACTTTCAAACCGCTGGACTTCAATGCCCAGGAAAAATTTTATGAGGCCCAAATTAGTCATTTCAAATTCACTTTCCTTGACTGTTATAAATTTTGTTATGCCAAATTCACCAATAAATATTAAATCATCTACATACAAGAATACAATTAACATGTTACCTTGGTCATTCACTTTGGTGTACAGCATTGGCTCACTTTCACTACTGTGAAATTCATTTTCAATGAGATAGGAATCAATACAACTGTACCAAGCTCTCGGAGCTTGCTTCAAACCATGGAGTGTCTTTTTCAGCCTATACACTTTATACTCTTTCCCTGGAACTTCATATCCTTGTGGTTGTTCCACATATACTTCATCCAAATATCCATTCATAAATGTTGATTTAACGTCCATTTGATAAACAAGCCATTTTTTTGTGTAGCGATGGCCAAAACTATTCTGATTGTATCCATACGTGCAAATGGTGCAAAGGATTCATTAAAATCTATGCCTGGTTTCTATGTCAACCCTCTTGATACTATTCTTTCCTTGTGCTTCTGCACATTCCCATCAATAGATTGCTTGGTCTTGTAAATCCATTTGATGTTGATTACATCTTTATCTTTTGGTACATCAACCAGTTCCCATGTCTGGTTTTTCTCAATGCGTTCTATTTCTTCATCCATGGCTTGTGCCCATAATTCTTCATCAAAATCTTCCTCAAATGCTAGTGGATCATGTATTTGAGAAAATAATGCAAAGAGAGAGAAGGAATTTGGTGTACCAACTTCATATATTTCATGCATACTTCTTGTCTTCGTTGGATCTGTAGATGTCGAACTGTTTGATGGAGTCTGCTATCCTCTTGGTGTACTTGTCGATGTAGCTTAATCTATGACTTGTGTCGATGTTCCTTGTGATGAACCATGTCGCAGTGTCATGGGAGTCTGCGATGATGTGACCGGTTGACTTACATGTGGTATTTGAACCAATTCGTTGTCATGTCATCATGCTCGACATTCGACACAATCTTGACATTCTTCTCTATAGTTCCATCCCATGATTCATTCTCAACGAATTGAACGTCATGGATGATGATTACTTTCCTTGCGACCGGGTCATACAGCTTGTATGTTTTTGTGTCTTCAGAGTAGCCAACAAAAATACATTTTGTCCCTTATTGTCTAATTTACTTCTCAGCTAATATGGAACATGAGCATATGCGACACAACCAAAAGCTTTTAAATTAGAAACACTATGATTCATGCATTTCCACGCTCCTTGAGAAATTTTGTTCTTCACACTCTTTGTTGGACATCGTTTCATAATGTATACAGCAATTGTGATTGCTTCAACCCAATATTCACTTGGAAAATGCTTGGCTTCCATCATGTTGCATGCCTTCTCCATAATGGTTCTATTCTTTCTCTCTACGACACCATTCTGTCAAGATGCATACCATGGAGTGAATTGCTTTTGTATGCCATGGGTTTTGCAAAATTTCAAAAATTCATTTGAAACATATTCACCAGCTATGTCTGTCCTTAGGATTTTGATGCGATGACCACTGTGGTTCTCCACGAGATCTTTGAACTGTTGAAAACAACCAAATGCATCATATTTATGTTTCAAAAACTATACCCATGTTTTTCTTGATCAGTCATCAATAAAAGTTAGAAAATAATTGCAGCCACCAATGGATGATGTCTGCATTGGGACACAAATATCAGAGCGCACAATCCCAAGTGGTGTGTGTGCTCTATATGACTTTCCAACTCAAAAAATCTCTCTATGTTTCTTTCCAAAAATGTATCCTTCACAAAATCTGCCTGTTTTTTCTATCAATGGAATTCCTTTTACCATGTTTTTTGTGTGCAATAACTTCATCCCACCAAAATTCAGATGTCCAAATTTGAATAACCACAGCCAGGAATCATCCTGAACTTATGTTTGAAACACTGCTTGAATTTTAATGCTATCATTTTCTTTCTTGTCGCAATGTATGACTTTTCTTTGCTTTCTACCTTGAAAGCAGCTCTAGTATTGTCTGGGACTATTTTCAATAGAAACAAGTGATAGCTTTTCATTGGCACTTTTTCTATTAGCTGGTTGCTTGGACATATGTCTTTACTCACACAGTGATTGTCCTCCATATAGACTTTGTACCCTTTATGTATCAATTGTCCAATACTTAACAAATTATGTTTCATACCTTCCACATGATAGACATCATGCATATACTTATACTCCCCCTATTTGGTTTGAATACCAATAATACCTTTTCCCAAAACAGTAACTTGGACATTATTTCCATGTGTAACATCAGTTTGAACTGAATTATCTAGACTAGAAAACTAAATTTAAATTGCTAGTCACATGATTGCTACATCTTGAATCGAAGTACAATATGTCACACGTAATTTGTTGGATGATATTGCATTCAATTGGGGATGCACATGACATCAACATTATGCTCGACGAAATGTTGGTGTTCATTGACTGGTTATGGTTTTTACTTCCTTGATCATACTACTTCTTCCTACATTCATATGCATAATGACCAAATTTCTTACAATAATCACATTGAAGCTTTGATTTATCAAACCTATGACCACTTGGATGAATTGGGTTCTGATTCTGTGCTCTACCAGCAAAATATATAGGATTGTGGTTGTGTCTTCCTCTTGAGAACTTTCTTCCTTTGCTTCTAGAATTGTTTCTCCCCCTGCCTCTTCCATGGCCTATGGACGACTATACTACAAATGCACCTTCCAATGATGTATTTTTTCTATTGATCCTATGTTCATGATTGATGAGTGAGGCTTGTAGCTCATCAATGGTAAACATTATCATGTCTTTCTTTTCTTCCAAGGTGTTGCTACTGCAACCACTACCCCAAAAAAATTTATGATTTTAGGGCCCCTTCTTAGAATTTTTAGCTTTTAATCATTTTTTAGACTACTTTTTCTCCTCAAGGATACTTTCCATGACTTAGTTTTATTTTTAACAAGTCAGAAAAGATTTTTTTCCAAGATAGAACTCAGTTTTTATACCCGATGTGTTGGCTGAACACATTGAGTCTGGACAACACGTTGGAGAGAATCAACTTTACCATCCGATATGTTCCAGAACCAATTCTTATGAAATATTTTGTTGAGTTTTCCTACTACGTCGGCAAAAATCAGGATTTGAAGACGACAAGTTTTTGGAGAAACTCAAGGGGTTGAAGCTGATGGTATAATAAAAGACTCAACTTCTCAAGCCGACGGGTTTTTCGGCGAAACTCAGGTTTTCGAGCCGATGCTATCGGCGGTTCTCGCATGTCCTTGCTGATGCATTTGCACATAGATATTTTGTCGGGATACTTTTCCTATTGGATCCAACAATTCATATCAACTCATCTTTTGATGCCGAAGTTATCTGCAGAAACTCATTTTACCACCTGACACCATTTCATTTGGAAGTTTTGTTTTAGTTATGTTTCTCTCCTTTTCAGTTTCTTTCAAAGTTTTTCTGATAGTATCGGCAAAACTCTAAGTTTGTTGCCGATACGTGTGGAAAAATGAGAATTTTTCTCCAGATGTTGCTTACTGAGCTTTTTCACGATTTTGTCGACGACGCATTTTCGGGAGTTGTTGGAGAATCTTCATGATAATGTCGGAAGAACTCCAATGTTGGATTCAACACTGTCATATATTTTTCCTCTTTCTCTTCGATTTCGAGTCATAGTTTTTCCCCAATGCAGCTTAAGTCTTAGGCACCAAAAAAGTCGTTTTCATTTAAGCACCCAGCGAACGGATTTATTACTTTTTCATGATTTTTCTATATAATCCTTGGGAGGTTTTTATGGACTATTAATGCTACCCATTTTTTACACATCCAGATGTCAATTGTCAATTGAAGCTTGTGGATTTAGTCCTTGAGCACTATACCTTCAATAACGTTTTCTAGGTACGCCTCAAACTTTGTCTTTTTACTGATTTTGTTAGGGGGAGTTTTTGATAAAACGAAGTTTTGGGGGATTTAATGTTTACGAGGTTAGGGTTATGCCTTCACCAGGGTTTTTAAATTCTTTTCTCCAATTTTTAGGGTTTTATTCTCCCCTACCAACCACCTGAAGCTTCCTCAAACCTGTTGGGATAGAGTTTCGCCTGCCTGAGTTTTACTCGGTATGTTATCTCAGCCATGATGGTTTTTATCTACTCCGCACCATTTCTCTTCACTATAATGTGTGTTCTGAACTTTCAAACCACAAGATCGATTGAAATTAAAATTTTGTATTCACCCTCTATAGTTAACTCACCTTCTATTTGAATCTACGAAATCATTGAGTACCGTTAGATCTAGATTGACAGTGTACCTCAAATATCATAAGGCATATTTCCTAAAAAATTTGCACACACCAGGATTTTGTTTATCCGTGCTAGTTCTCCCAGCAAAATAATTTTCAAGTGTTGATATGGTTTCAAGATAAACTTTGTCCATTGATCTTAATCCTCTTTGCAATGATTACTTTCAAATTTCGCAACTCAATGCCTTTTTAACCTGCTTTCTTTTCAACCCACGAAATTCCTTCAAGCCGTTGATCTTCGCTCCTTTAGATCTCCACCATGCAATGGTCAGACATATGAATGAGGAATATCAGCTTATCTCGTTTGTAATTTTAACTTCCAAAATATCTCCTCGATCGTAGATCTGGTTCTACCACGATATTAACCTTCCACATAGGAACGTACTTAGGCTTTGTTTATCATCGATCCTTGCAGTGATCGATCGCTGATCCAAAGCCCTGCAACAAGGTATTTGATACATTCCAAAGTTTCCTTAGCATGATACTTTTAACACAGTCCCAAGGTTACTCTCTTCTTTAACAAGACCTTGAATAGCTTGCCTAATGAAGGTGTTAGTACTACATTCTACATCTTTTGTATTTGATAATTATACTTGAAGTTCATCGTCAATGAGGCTACCTGATTCATGCTTAACCAGTTACACAATTAGTACTTACTTTTCAATAGCAATATAATAAATACCACTAAGTTATTACTATTGCCCCTTAAACACTGCCACCAGATACCTTTCTAGTGGAGGTCACAATGGAAACTATCTTCACATATAACCTAAATACTACAACATGAAAAGCTAAGTTAAATGCAATAATTCCCCTTTAACTGAGAATAAAAAAGGGTCAAAAAAACATACCAATTTTCACCTCATCACAAAGCATAATTCTTCTCCAAAATCATTCAAGAAGCCATTATACATCAACTAAAATCAGTCATACAACAAGCCTCATGCATACATGATCATCATTTCATAATATCTTAACCTATTTAAGTCCTATATCAATCATGTAAAGTCCACCAAAGACAACCATACCTACATCAATTACCATACAAGCATCCCTTGTAGTACATCAAACAACTCATCAACCATCATACACCCAATAGAATACATTGATCAGAATCCATCAATGTAATACACAACTAGAGTACATAACCAGGACTCATCAAGCAAAAGATGATTATCATTTAGGGTGTTTTGATGGAACTAGATGTTCCCAAAAGGAAACAGGGTTGAAACCTATAGCTTTCTTTTGTAGAGTAACTTAGTACGTATATTAAACATTCGAAACAAAAATTTTATGGTCAGAACAAAGTTTTTCCATAATGCAACGAAACTAGATTTTACCAAAAGGCGACAGGGTTGAAACCTATGGCTCTGATACCATAAGTAACATACCCATATAACCTGCTAACATGCATAAAAAAAATTATTTGGTATAAGGCATGGCCATGAATATTTTCTTAAATCATTCATTCCTATGTTTAATTGTTCCTACAACATTTCTTTCCGTAGTTAAAATATTTCTAGGATTTAATCTTTCTACCTTCCTCATTCCATCTTTCCTCCTTCCACTACGAGCTGCGGGAATCGAAAACTTAACATGCGTCGAGATCATTTATCCACATTTCTGCCTTTTGCATTCTTCCTATCCTCCTTCTGCTACGACCTACGGGAATCATAAACTTAACCTGCGACAGAATCATTTATTCACATTTCCACCTTCTGTATTATGCCTTTCCCTGCGACTGTGGGAATCAAAAACTTAACTTGCAATGAAATCATTTATCCACATTTATGCCTTCCTCCTTTTGCCTTTCAGCCTTCCGTTTCGAACTATAGGAATCAGAAACTTAACAAACGACACCTTCGTTTGTTCACCTTCCACTTTTCGCCTTCCTCCTTTTGCAGTCGGACTCTGGATCGCGGAAACCAACACTTGGCCTCATTTCTCTTTCTGATTTCCACCTCCCACCTTCCTCCTTCTTCTACAAACTCAGGGTTACGGAAACAGACACTTTACCTTAGAATTTTTGGATTCTTTTCCACTTTCACCTTCCGCCTTCTACCTTCCGTGGGAGGATTCGGGTGTATGGGAAACTGGCGTTTTTTCTTTGTTTAACTTCTCTTTTCCAACTCCCACCTTCCGGAAGCATATTTTGGGGTGCAAAAAACCAACATTATACCTTGTTCTTTTCTCTTTTCCACCTCCCTTTTTCCGCCTTCCGCAGGCAGATTCTAGGATGCGGAAACACTTAAGTTAGATGCACTCTGACTTTGTAACCAGGCTTGTATCCTTCATGAACTTAAGCAGACTGCATGGAAAACCATCCTATGCAGATGTAAAAGTAGGAGAGTAGAACTGCAGTAAACTCTACTTTAATATTTACACTATGCTACTGTGTGTTTCCTTAATTGAATTCAATCTTGTGAATTTTGGAGTAGCTTTCGGTGGCTATTTTCCACACTTTCCTTCACGCTTTAACTTCATCTAAGGACGAAGGTTTTGTAAAGGGGCTTCCCTAGGCTGGGTAGGGTTTATTCCATTCAAAACTTATGCTTTCTACAGGGGTCCCTTACAATTGGACCTTAGCAGTGGAACAATAATACAACCAAATAACTCATCACAGAATAGTAAATCCCATAGTTACAAAGGTCATGTGACCAAGGGGAGAATATCAAACCCCTAGAACAAAGCATGGCTTCTATAACCACAAAGGCCATAGAACAAGTACAGTCATATAATTCCAACAAAGTAGGAGTAATACATTTAGGGAAACTATATCCAACAGTCAGTTTCCAGTGAAGTAAAATAGAGTAGGTGCATTACTTCTTCCATGATCGAAGCATCCAAAAGTAGTCATAGCCATTCCTTAACCAAACAGGAATACTTTTATTTGGAGAAAAATGAGACTCATATGCAAAGCATCAATGAGAGTAGGTGTATCATACCATTAGTAAGCTCAAATTAAGAGATTTTCGGAGTTATCTAGTGAGTTTGTAAATAGTCGGGTAGATAATGAAAATGACAATCCTGAGAACTTTCAAGATGATGAAGATAGTGAAGAAGGAATTGCTAAAAACATGAAGTAAAAAAATTCCTCGAGAGGGAAGGATATAGTGCAGTTAAAAGGTAATCATATTCCCAAAGGCCTGATCCCTCTAGAGAAGTTGTTTAACCAAAATGATGTCACCAAGAATTTGAAGATGAAGCATGTTGATGATGTTGTCGAGGATAGATATAGGGACCAAAGGGAACCCGAAGATCATAAAACTGTCAAAGAGATTTTCTGCCAAAGAAAAGGAAGATTATATCAATTTGATGAAAAGGTACACTGACGTCTTTGCATGGAGCTATGAATATCTTAAGGAGTATGATACCTCCACCATACAACATACTATCCCTATAAAACCTGGTGAGAAACCTTTTAGACAAAATTGAGAAGATTTAATCCAAATTTGTTGCCAGTCATTGAGAAGGAGATCAAAAAATTGTTCAATGCCAAGATCATTGTAACTCTGAGGTTTTCCAAGTGGGTTTCGGATCTAGTAGCTATTATAAAGAAGAACGATGAAATACAGCTTTGTATAGATTTTAGGAATCTTAACAAAGTCTCTTTGAAAGATAACTAGCATTTGCCCAAGATGGAACACATTTTGCAGACAATGGTGGGATCTGAAAATTTTTCTACCATGGATGGTTTTTCAAGGTACAATCAGATAAAGGCGTTGCCTACAGATCAAGAGAATACTACCTTCACTACACCATGGGGTACTTTTATGTATGCTAAGATTCCCTTTGGTCTAATGAATGCAAGGGCCACTTTCGAGCGCGCCATGGACACCATCTTTGCAGAGGAAAAAGATAAATTTGTAGTTTTCTATATGGATGATATTACTATGTACTCTAGATCTGACAAGGAACATATCATGCATTTGGAGAAAGTTTTCCATAAATGTAAGAAATATGGAATATCATTAAACCCCAGGAAACCAAACTTTGTGTCAGAGGAAGGAAATTTACTGGGACACATCATTTCAAAGGATGGAATAAATATCGATCCAAAGAGGATCAAGCCAATCCAGAAGGTTGAAGAACCAAGGAGCAAAAAGGAAGTGCAATCCTTCATTGGGCGGGTAAATTTTCTAAGAAGGTTCATCCCCAGTTTTGCAGAAATACTAATGGATATCACTAACATGCTAAAAAAGGACCATGAGATTAAATGGACAATGGATGCAAGGAGATATTTCAAGGATATAAAACAGGCCATCACAAAAGCCCCTGTTCTAGTAAGTCCAGATTTCAGCAAAGGTTTTTTAATCGTTTCTTATGCTTCTGATCACACTATTGCTGGAGTATTGTTACAGAAAAATGATCAAAATGTTGAGCATCCTATATTCTTTTTTAGCAAAGTGTTAAAAGATGGGGATTTGAAGCATGACATAATGGAGAAACAAGTGTATGCTCTAGTCAAAGCTATGAAATATTTCAGAGTCTATGTTCTTCATTCACACATCATTGCTTATGTTCCTACCAATGTGGTGAAGGGAATCCTCACACAACCTGATCCGGAAGGAAAATGAGAAAAATGGATTTTTTTGTTACTACAATACGGAATTGAGATCAAGCCCACCAAATTGATTAAGGGTAAAGGGCTGACAAAGATGATGACAAATTCCAATTGTGATTCCTTGCAACTAAATTTCTTGACCAATCATTCGAACCAGCTGGACACAAAAGTACAGGTAATGCCTGATTTCTCCATATCTCCATGGTATTATGACATCGTGTATGTGCTGCGAAATTTGCAGGCTCATGCAGGGTTAAGCAAAACAAGGGCAAGGTCAGTAAAGCTAAAATATGCCAAGTTTTGTGTTCTAAATGAATATCTATATTGGAAAGACCCATGTGGTGTTTTATTAAATTGTATTTTGGAGAATGAATCCCAATAGACTATAAAGGAGTTTCGCAAAGGATATTGTGGGGGGCACCATTCTTGGAAAGTAATAGCTAACAAAATTTTGAGAGATGGTATCTACTGGCCCTCATTATTTTCTGATGTTTATAAAGAGATCACTAAGTGCCACCAATGCCATATTTTTTATGGTAAGAAGAAACTTGTTCCACTTCCTCTTAACCTAATATCTGTAGAAGCACATTTTCAGTAGTGGGGACTAGACTTCATCAGGGAAATAAATCCAAACTCTTCTAAACAACATAAATGTATTTTTACAGCCACAGACTATTTTACAAAGTGGATTGCGGCAGTACCTACCAAGAGGGCTACTAATGCAATGATTATGGGTTTTTTGGAAGAAAACATTTTGGATAGGTTTGGATGCCCCAAGAGGATAGTGACAGATAATGCAGCAGCTTTTATGTCTAAGAAGATTATTAATTTTTGTCATAAGTACCATATCATCCTCAACCATTCTACTACCTATTACCCACAGGGGAATGGGATAGGAGAATCTTCAAATAAAATTATGGTAAGGATTATTAAGACGAAGTTGGAAGATAACAAGAGAGCCTGGCATTCAAAGCTCAAATATGCTTTGTGGGATGACAGAATCAGCACAAAAAGGGCAATTGGAATGTCACCATGCAAGTTGGTATATGGAGCTAAAGTAGTTTTTCCAACATCCTTGGGAGTGTCAATCATGAGGTTGCTGTAGGAACAACCGAATGAACCAAATCATGTGTAGAGAGGGATAAATCAAATCATAGAATTGAATGAATCAAGAGACAAATCCTATGGTACAGTACAGATGCATCAAGAAAAAATGAAGAGTACTTTTGATAGGAGAGTCAAAGAGGAGAAATTCTTGGTTGAAGATTTGATTCTGAAATGGGATGCACCTCATGAAGAAAAGGGGAAACATGGGAAGTTTGATCATATGTGGGTTGGTCCTTACATCATTTCAGCATACAAGGGAGAGAATGCTTTCATTCTGTAGCATCAAGATGGGTCTTTGCTACAACGAGGTCAAGTAAATGGAAGATTTCTCAAGCATTATTTGACCTAAAGGGAAGAGGTAAACTTATGTATCCTAGTTGTATATATTTCTTTATTTTCAAATAGTACAAATGGTGATCCCAGAGGATTTGAAGGCCGAAGAGAAGGCCCTATGACCTAGAGGGGTAGACATGTTCCCTTTTCTTTGTTTTTTGTTTACAGAAACAACAAAAATAAAAAGTTTTGAAGTCTAAAATATGGGGAGTCACCCAATGGATTCGGCACCTGGTCTACGGGGTTCTTTGCTACCTCACAGGGAGGATAGCATCCCTAGATGGAGCCACTTGTTAGCACTATTTTTGTGCTAAGTAATTGGATAAATATAACACAGTGTAAGGAGGAATAAGGTATGTCAAATTTTTGTATCATATGACCATGAGGATATTAAGAAGTTTCTGCAAGTATTTCAAGGGTCATTTCTAAGCTGAGATTGAATAATA
Organism: Pseudotsuga menziesii; assembly: GCA_001517045.1. Classification (NCBI taxonomy): domain Eukaryota; kingdom Viridiplantae; phylum Streptophyta; class Pinopsida; order Pinales; family Pinaceae; genus Pseudotsuga; species Pseudotsuga menziesii. Next base: position 327,393 of record LPNX010199437.1, on the reverse strand, counting down.
ATCAAAGGATTCTATTCTTTTAGCTTTGAAAACGTATGAGAATAAGAAAATAAATTCCAAGTTGTATATTGACAAGAAATGAAAGGCTTAAGGAAACAAATTTAAGAATTTTGGCATAAGCGGGAACATATTAACTTGCAGATACCACAGTTCGTTGGATGAAGAGGAGTAAGTAGATCTACGCTCATGAACCATTTCATCGTTTCAATGTACAGGGAGAAATAAAATGTTCAAATCAACGAAATGGTGTAAAAGGGATAGTATTTAAACGGCGGCAATCAATGGTCAAAGCAGGTCAATGGAGGAAATCTATTCTGAAAATATAATTTGCACGGACAAAATCACTTTGGATATTTGTGGAATAGGCTAAAGCACTTGCAGTTTTCAAGGGCCAAGATTGACAGTGATTTAGATCAGCGGCGGAGGTGAATTCTGCTGATCTAAAGTGCTCATGGAAATTCACACTTCAAATCCACAAAATGGGTTAAAGCGGGGGCATGTCTCAATGGTGGAGATCGAGTTAGGGAGAGTTATATGGAAGAAAATGATTACAGTGATTGAACATGCACGGAGAAACTCACTCTTGAAATTTATGGAATATGATAGGCTCGTTAAACTTGCACAACAGATATTAAAGGTATGTTTGATCAAGGGCTGAGAAGGATTACACTCATTGAATTTGCATGGAGAAAAGTCGAGGTTGAGATTCGCGAAATTGAATATGGGCCACATATTTTGATGGTCCCTATGAAAGTTAAATGTAGATCCATGACTAAAAATGGTTCCGCTCATTCGATATGTGAAGAATGAAATTTTTTGTGTCAGTGCGAAAGTGTAGATGTGAAAGGTGATCTAGGGTGCAGACTTAAGTTAAAATGGATCTATGACCATAAATCAATCCGGGCATAGAAGCTATAAGGAGAATAGAGAAGACCATGCAATTGGAAATCAAGGTTTAAGATAAATCAAAATGGAAGGCTCGGATTGGAAAGGGGTGCAGATCAAGGATGGAGGTTTGTTCCGATTTTCAAAGTTGCATGAGGAAAAAAGAGGAGTGAAATAAGTGGGAGTAAGGTAGTGTGGTCAGACAACAGTCAAGAATCAAGGGCACATATTGAAGAGTAACAGATCTATGGGTGAGATTAAATTTCAGTGAAAAAGAGGCACAGACTATATGGAGAAAAAAGTAATATAAGGACAAGCACGTGGATTCAAACTATTTTCTTTTTCTAGATCATTGGAAAGCGAGAATTCAGACTGTGTGGAAGGAGCCACTGTGGACAAACTTTTTTGAACCATCTGTTAGCTGACCTGGTAGGTTCATTTCTCCTTTGAACTAATATTTCATGGCTGAAATGGAAGATTTAGAAGTTCAGAATCTTGAATATTAGAATGTTGAAGAAACCCTTAAAGATAAAGACTCAAAAATCTTCGATACTATCCTGCTAAATGATAATGTAGAAACCAATAAAAACAAATTGAAGGCCCTAAAATATCAAGGAATTGGTACTCATGGAGTATTTAGTTCATATTTATTTTATCTTTCTGTTGAACAAACCCTAAATTGCCCATAGTTTTTTGAGTGGTGCGCTAATAATTACTCTCCTTTTGAGGGTATAATAATGGCTGCATCTAGGTCTAATATTTTGTGTCCAGTAAATTCCCTTTTCATCTGAAATACCCTGTTAATTCCTATTGATTTCTCCCAAACGTCTAAAGAATACAAAGACGAAAACCTAGTCTAGTTTTTCCTAGAGTCCTCAGTAGAAAAAAGAGACTTTCCTCAAAACCTGCTCAAACCCTGAAAGTCAGTTGCTTAATCACTATTTTCCCATTGATTGCAACCTGCTTAATGAAGAGACCTAGTCTCTAATAACCTTGTCCAGTCAATTTTTGGGGATGGATACGAATAAATACATCACAGAACCTTTGTTGAGTCTAATGTTCACCCTTAGTACCTATCAAGTAGAGTCTGAGCAATTGATTCAGTCCATGTAATCATCCTGTCTTAAATTTGATGATTTTTTCGCTGAGAACATCTGTTCTTGACTAATAAACTTCCACGGGACAAGAACTTTCCGATTCTAGTATTTTTGTTGAGAATGTTTTTAACATTCAATGAAGATAATTTGCAGCTTCCAGAGATGGTTATAACAGATGAGATGCATGAATATTATTGTAATTTAATGAATTTTCTTATGGCCCTAGTATATAATGTTTTTTTCAAGAAAAATTACCCAGATTACTTCCAGAAATGAAAGAGTTATTGCAATTATCACCTGAAAGAAGAGTAGGGGATTCGTTCCTTTCTAAACATAATACTGTGATTAGGGTATATGGATTTACTGACCAACCTTATGTCCTGCCAACATTTTTTACTGTGATGGTGTTTGCATTAGAATTCATTAGACAAAGGCTAATAATTGAATATGAGCATTTCCTGAGCTATAAGAAGCCTTCAGGAATCAAATTTCCATGGACAGTTGGTCCTCTTACCACTAAGAGTAAATCATCCCTTTCAATGATCGAAAGCATGCTCATGGAAATGGGATTTTCAATGGAAGCTTCAGGCAGTTATGATCGTCACCATATCATCTCAGATAGGAGACAAGCAAATAAAAATAAACCATTTGAGCATTCTGAGGTGGAAGGACTGTCTGAGGAAGCAAATTGGATGGATTATCCTAAGGATATTAATAATGGTGAGGATATGCAAGAGGATTCACTTTCACCTACACCAGGGAATTCTCCTCCTCAACAAGGCCTTTCTAGTATTGTATCTGCAGCTATCGATATCACTCCATTGGCTAGTTTTTCTGAAAAGGTGAATAAGAGAGATTGCTCGAAAGCCATGGATATAGATGAGGAACACACTTCCAGAACACCCAAAAAACAAAAGATTGAAAAGACAGGAAAACTTGTACAGGTTGCAAATGCTAAAGCTAGAAAGAAACCTGTGAAGGTTAAATGCCCAGCCTTTGAAATCTAGGAGTACACAATTGATAACGTTCCTGAAGGAAATGCATATATGTACAAGTCCAAAATAGAATTACTAAACAAATATAAAGATGTAGGCGAAAAACAAATTGATGAAAAGTTGAATTTGTATGATGAAGTGAGAAAATTGTTTAGTCAAGATGTATCCCTAGTGACTATTAGGGATCAGGCTAAAAGTGCATTAAATTTGCCAGTGACTGCAGAAAATAAAGTGGATGAATTGAGGATGAATCTGAAGAAGATTCCTACTACCGGTATGATCCATTTACATAGAGAAACAGGTGATATCATTTATACTGATTTATTACAAGCAACATTGTAGGTATCAAAGTTACAATCTAGAAAGAAAAGAGTCGAATATCTGCTCAGAAACGAGAAGGTGGAGAATAAGTCCCACCAAACATAGATTAAAAAACTTCAAGTGAAATTATTGGTGGCTGATAGTCAGGCTAATAAGGGAGCTTCCACACAGAATCTGGTAAAGGAAAAAGAAAATTCAATCCAATTTTTAAAAAGAAAGTTGAATATCCCACCTACAAGTACATCCTAGCATTAGTATTGAGTGCGGAGCTCTAGAATTGCAATTAGTTTGTAACTCCCTATTTCTAGTGTTGAGTATGGGCTCTAGATAAGCACTAGAAGTTATTGAAAAGAGTTAATTATGTCGAGTGAAAATGACTCGAATAAAATATTGATCTCATCTGACTTATTTGTAAGTGATTAAATAAAATTTTGAATTTCTGTATCTCATCAAGTATTGAAGAACTACCATGTTATACGAGGGAATCCAACATGCAAGGATGTTTAGAGTTGCCTAGCCTAGTAGACATAACCACCTACCTGATGGCCTTAATAAAGAAAGTGTCGTAAGTTTAGGGATCATGTTATATGATACCTAAAGACAAATGTTAACAAATAATATATATAAGTACATATTTTATAAATAACATGTATAAAGAGTAAGCATAGTAATAATATTAATAGTATAAGAAATGAAGAAAAGATCCATCTATTATTACTATTATTATTTAAAGATAATTAAATAATATCATACCTACAAGAGTCCAAATAGGAACTAGTTAAAAATTCCTGAAATAAAAATTAAAAGTGCCTAAAGTAAATAAAAGGGTTAAATCAAGAAATCAAATGATTCTTGATTTAACTGCCCCTTTAACTGAAAAGTCTGCCTATAAACACCAAATCCAAAGAGAGGCTTGGGGATCTTCCATATTTTTGGTGATTCATTATTCAGCCTGATTATTCTCAAGAGATTTCTTAGAGAACATTTTCCTAAGAGAAAAATGAGAACTAATTCAGAACCTGATATCCCATCTAGGGAATCCTTACCTCAAGATCTCTAAGCTACTTGCATGTTGGAACCAGCTCGGGGGGGTCCGGATTAAAACCAAGAACGGTTCTGGGTCATGGTAGGATGGAACGTGGTAGTTCCCAAATGATTCATTTGTCTATACAGAGGTCATATCTGTCTATGAATATGTTAATGTTGGGTAATTGAGTGTGCAGGTTTTCAGCCATTGAAATAGTTGCACCTTGCAGGTATGAAGTTCTTTGTTTTTCCCTTTCATGTCTAGTACATTTCTTGGTTAAGTATTTAAGGATGTTGTTCCCTAGTTCATTTATGATATTTATTTCATGTTCCATAATTTAAGGTTTGATGTCTAATTTTTAAATCTGTGCTTGCAATTTATTTCATGTTTAGAATATTTAAGGGTTTATGTTTTATTTTTAGATTTGTGTCTGCAATTCCTGTTTAGAATATTTAAGGGTTTATGTTTTGTTTCTAAATTTGTGTCTACAATTTATTTCCTGTTTAGAATATTTAAGGGCTTATGTTTTACTTCTAAATCTACGTCTTAAATTTATTTCCTGTTGAAGAATATTTTAGAGTTTTGTTCTCCCAAATTTATTTCTGCATTTTATTTCCTAGATTTAAATTTATTTTCTAAGACCTAGAACTACTTCAAATAGAGTGTATATATATATTTATATATTGTTTCTACTGGTAGATTTCATATTTCCAGAATACCTATATTTTTTTAAAAAAGACTAACAAGTATCTATAGTATTAGTGTAATCTTTAAAACATAACCTAAAAGTAAATCATTACCATTGTTTATTACAAACAGAACCATAATCAGAATGACAAAATAAATGACAAACTAAAGCCATCAAGACCATCTAATGGTCTGAAGTTATATAATATATATAAACAATACTAACCACAAATCTTTCTCATTCATAATAACCAAATCATATACGTAATACCCAAAATACATTTATCCAAATCGTATATCATAAGAAAACTTCCACATAATAAGTCAACCATAATTTTATGCACGGAACTCATTAAAATGTCACATAAATGAAAAGAAGTCAGAGGATCGAATCCTATGGGCATGAATGCCCAAACAAGTCATTTCGTTAATCATCATTTACAACCATCATGACCCAGGATCGAATCCTGTGGAGTTCACCATATTCGAATCCTATAGAATTCGCTATTATCCTTATTAAATGTTGTAATGTTTTAGTTATACATTACACATACCACGCTAATAAACTCATTTGCCACAAAACATTAAACACCGCATGAGACAGTTACACTGTCAACAATTTCCCATATCAATTACCAAGTTAAAAATTACACATTGTAGCCATTTCGTGGCTCACGACAATTTGTATGCAAATAGTAAAACCCTGACATAAACCCATTAAAACCCCTGTCAACGCTAAGCAAGGGCAACGACATTCATTCGTAGGGTAAAACCCCAGTCACGGCCTCTTAAAACTAAATACACAGGTTAAAACCACGATTTCAACATTTTATTCATCTATTACACAATCACTTCTCTAATGGAGGGAACGCCATTGCCATCTACGGCATGGATCCAAGAGCAAAAATAACGTTGTTAACAATCCATATAAAGAACGTAAACAAGAATTACAAGTCTACACGAATTCAAACGAATGCTTAAACTAAGAATCATGACCACGATACCCACAGTATGTAAATGATGTACAAATAACCATTATAAACCAATATAAGGATTTACACAATCGTGTATCTAAGTCCTTGCACCATTGCAAGAAATGGTGTTGTCGCCATTATCAAAACTTAAAGATTTTAAACAAATCACAGAGCCTGTAAGTATTCACCATGACCAACATTATTGCAGAGAGTATTCATTTACAAAACCAAAATACATTTAGTCTCGGTCGAAGGAACTAAACCCAAACAAAAACCCCAATTCATAAACGCATCACTGGATGTTTGATATAAGTTTATAGACAGTTCATTTTCCATCTCGCAACCATTAAAACCCCAAACTAAGCATTCAACCAACGACGAGCTTCAAGCTCTATCACAACAACCACACAAGAGAAGGAACAAGTTTTAACTTGTTGCAGCAGGGCTTACCCGTAATGGGTATTGTGTTGAACCCCAAGGCGACCCACGTCCCACGATGTCCAAACCTTGCAACCTTTAACAAAACCAAATCCATGATGAGGAGTATGTCGAAAATACCAAACTGAACAATAATACAAACTTTGCTAAACCAGGTTGGAAGACATTCCTTCCAATGCAGCAAACCTCCAAAGCTCCACGCCACAAAGCCGACCAGAGGCAGAGCTCATGCAACCATTTCACAAATGAACCAAACCATCATGCTAGTCCAAGCCCTAAGCATGAGACCCGCGCTTTCCCAAGCACATTAAATTCACCACTCTAACCTCCATTACCAAAAATCAAAACCCAAAGTATATAGTTCATGTCACCCCACAACGCACTACAACGTTTAATCACCATGCAACATATAAACCCCAACATGTGTATCATATACATTGGGTATATCCATAGTTCATGGCATATGCAATACGCCATGAATGGCTAATGTTATGTTTTCAAACTTATACACAAAGAGTTTAATAAAATTAAGGGCTAGGTTATAATATGAGAATCCTATACATCATATACACCATGTAAATGTTAAGTGCGGGTACATTTAAAACGAGGTCATAAGACCTTAAACAATAATAGTAGCTAGTGCAAACATAGGCCTAGTAAACACCCAGGCTTGCGTAAATATCAACTAACAACCATAATAATAGTCACTAGGATAGGACTATAAGTTTGTTGTCGTCCACCTGAGTGCTATTGACGCACGGGTAGTATGTATTGTTCTGCTTTTCATAGTCAGTTTCTGTCGTCAAGTGCCCCTGCATGCGACAAGGAAAGAAATGCATTAGTTCAATAAGAATTAAGTAATCCTTGTAGCGGCAAATAAAAAAAGTTACCTTCCAGGTGTGTTTACAAGGGAAACAAGTCCCTCCACTCAACCCCTTGATAATAAAAGTTAAGTCAGAATTATTCATAAAACAATAATCGAACTTTATAACCGACGAGTAA
>LPNX010199437.1:201496-319874 GCA_001517045.1 Pseudotsuga menziesii | reverse complement strand
TTTGAGACATTACAGAGATTCTGAGCTGGTCATTAAACATATAACAGGGAAATATCGAGCCAGACACCCCAGAATGAGAAGTTACAGGAATGTTGCCCTGGACCTGATAGGATATTTTGAAGAGTGCAAATTTAATCTAATCCTCAGGTTGCAGAGTTGTGTAGTTGATTCTCTGGCCACTTCTGTTGTTGGTTTCAAGTTCCTCGTGCACCTCAGTGGAAGATATGAGATTGAGGTCAAGCACAGGCCTTATGTCCCTGATAACGTGAAAAGCTGGCAGGTTTTTGAAGACGACAAGCAAATCCAAAAGTTCCTCACTCTTGCTGGGAGGTTTAATGGATTAAGTATTGATGAAGAAAATGAGCTTCTGCATGAGGCTGCTCCCACTCAAGAACCTTTACAAAGCTAGACTGTTGCTCTTGAATAAATGCCCTAAGAAGAGGAAATTTCTCCTATTGAAGATGCTGATGTTGGCGAAACTGAAGAAGCTTGGGAAAGAGAGATGCAAGAGATTGATGGCCAATAGGAATATGTGAACAACCTATGTGGCAAAGAGATCCTGCAGCTGAAAGGTAATTTCATCCCCAGGGGTCTAGTTCCTCTACAGAAACTTTTCGATCCTAATGATGTAGCTAAAGAACCTCAACTGGTCCCAAGCTGTGAAGATGTTGAGGATGTAAACATTAGGACAGAAGAGCATCCCAAGATCAACAAGGTATCAAGGACCCTCTCATCAGAAACCAAGAAAAAATACATCTCGCTGATGAAAGAATATTCAGATGTGTTTTCTTGGAGCTATAGTGACCTAAAGGCTTATGATACATGCATAATCCAGCATACCATACCACTCAAGAAGGGCGAGATGCCTTTCAAGCAGAAGCTGAGAAGGATGAATCCCAAACTAATGCCCCTGAATATGTATTGACTTCAGAAACTTCAATAGGATTTCTTTGAAGGACCATTACCCACTTCCCAAAATGGACCATATCTTGCAGAGAGTAATGGGTTCACAGAGGATCTCCACTCTGGATGGCTTCTCAGGTTATAACCAAATCATGGTCCACCTGGAGGATCAAGAGAAGATGACCTTCACCGCACCATGGGGCACATTCATGTATGCAAAAATGCCATTTGTGATCATGAATGCAGGAGAAACTTTCCAGCGGGCCATGGACATAGCCTTTGCCGATGAAAAGGACAAAATTCTAGTCATCTGTCTAGACGATATCACTATGTTCTCCCAATCGAATGAAGAACATGTCGCGTACCTACTGAGGATGTTCAAAAAATGCAAAAAGTTCGACATCTCCCTGAATCCGAAGTAGTCAATTTTTGCTATGAAAGAAGGGAAACTGCTAGGGCATATAATCTCTCGGGAAGGCATTAGGATAGATCCAAAGAGGGTCGAGGCAATCAGAAAAATTGATCTCCCTCGAAATAAAGTCTAAGTCTAGTCCTTTCTAGGAAAGGTAAACTTTCTAAGAATATTTATTGCTTCCTTTGCCGAAATAGTAAAATATATAACTATTATGCTAGGAAAGGATAAAGAAATCAAGTGGACTCCTGAAGCTAAACAATCCTTCACAGACATAAAGAAGGCCATATCTGAGGTACCTGTACTTGCAATCCCTAACTTTTCTAAAGACTTTCTCATATTTTCATTTTCCTCGAAGCACTTGGTGGCAGGTGGATTGTTGCAGAAGAATCATGAGGGGCATGAACATCCCATTGCTTTTTACAGCAAGACCCTGAGAGATTCTCCCCTGAAGTATAATATCATGGATAAGCAAGCTTATGCTCTGGTGCAAGCCTTAAAGTATTTCCGAGTATACATCCTACATTCCCATATCTTGCTCATGTCCCCACCAGCATTGTGAAGGATATTCTAGCCCAGCCTGATCCTGAGGGACAAAGGGGAAAGTGGATAGCAATTATGCTTGAGTATGACCTAGAAATCAAGCCCACAAAATTGATTAAAGGCCAGGGACTAGCCAAGCTTATGGCCCAATCCAACTTCAATGCTCTCAACCTGCATATGATCATTGAATTGTCAGCAGAAGAGAAAAATCCTCAGGGAAAGCAAGGTCCCCCAGTAGGTGAGCATTTTCTGTCATCCTCGTGGTACACTGATATCATTTTTGTGTTACAACATATCCAAGTCCCATAGGATATGGACATGACAAGGGCTATATTCCTCAAGCAAAAGGCATCTAGATTTTGCATATTGGAGGGAAAATTGTAATGGAAGGAGCCAGGACAGGTGTTGTTAAATTGTGTGGATGAGCAAGAGGAAAAAAGGCTCATTTAGGAATTCCATGTAGGGGAATGTAGAGGGCATCACTATTGGAAATCCACTGTAAACAAAATCATGAGGGCAGGGTTTTATTGGCCTACCATCTTCTCTGATACACACAAGAAGGTTGTTTCCTGTCACAAATGTCAGATCTTTGAGGGGAAAATAAAACTATTTACATTGCCTTTAAAACCCATACAGGTTGAAGCCCCTTTCCAGTAATGGGGGCTAGATTTGATTGGAGAAATAAATCCTTCTTCTTCAGGATGGTACAAGTGGATCCTTACTGCCACTAACTATTTTACTAAATGGATTGAGGCCATCCCCATAAGACAAGCCACTGAGACAGTGATCATGCAATTTCTGGAGGAGCGTATCCTGTCAAGATTTGGGGTTCCCATAAAGATAATCTTTGATAATTCTCTAGGCTTTCAAGTCAAAGAAGATGGTGGAGCTTTGTTCCAAATATCATATATAGTTGGGTCACTCTACTGCCTACTATCCACAAGGAAATGGATTGGCAAAATCCTCAAATAAGAGCCTCACGAGAATCATCAAGAAGCTTTTGTAGGAAAAAAAGAAGGCTTGGCACACAAAGTTGATTCATGCTTTGTGGGCTAACAGGATTAGCAAAAAGAAGTCCATTGGCACCTCACCTTTCCAACTGGTTTATGGTTTTGAGGTAATATTCCCTGGCTCCTTAAGTCTGTCAGTGATGAAATTATTACAGGAAGAGGATCCAAAGACACATCCAACCCAGAGGAGGATGTATCATTTGATTGAACTACAACAGCAGAGGGAGCAACTACTTGACAGAACCCAGAAGTTTCAGAAAAAAATAAAAAAATAAATATGATAGAAGAACGAAGCCTGGTGATTTCCAATTGGGAGATGTAGTTTTATTGTGGGATGCACCACATGAGGAAAAGGGGAAGCATGGTAAATTTGATCACCTATGGAAGGGCCCATATAAAATTGCATCCTTTAGAGGAAAGAATGCCTATGTTTTGGATGAGATGGAAGGTGGTCTAGTATCTCGAGCTCCTGTAAATGAGAGGCTTCTCAAACATTATTTTCTGTAAACGTAAGTTCAGATCCATTTGTCATTGTATATACCATTTTATTTTAACATTGAATGTGTGGATATCCCCGTATCAGACTTAAAGCCCAAGGTGAAGGCAGTAACGTCTCCAACATGGGTTGTCATTTAGTTTTCTTTTTTCAGACGAATCTGAAGTTACAGGCATGTGGTATACATGGTTCTTAGCTACCTCACAGGGAGGATAGCATCCCAAGTTGGAACCGCTGTTAGCACCTATGCTAAATTTTGAAGATTTCTACATAAGGAATCTACACTAATCCCCCTTCAAAGGTCTAGACCAGTGAAAATATGAGGGGTAGGGTCAAAAAAATTTCATATCTTATGACCTAGAGGTACGCAGGAAAGGGTTTGAGGTTGCTTAGGAGGCTTATTCCTAAGCCTGAATGTCAAAACAGTATGAAAACATTTAGTGCAACATGGAAATGTTCCTAAGTATGAAAAATTCGATCAAGGATAAAGTCTGGGAAAGACTAGACGATGTAGATTCAATCCGTACCAAATCGGACGCTCCAGAATGGTCTCGCAGTGAAAAAAAAGGAAGCAAAAGGGTGGAATTGGAAAAATGCAAAGTTTCGACCACAGAAAATTCAAATCCCAATTTTCGCCTTCCACGAATCATCCAGATCAACAGTCCAAAGCGTTTCCACCCAATATCAATGACTCGGAAAGGAGCAGCAGGGAAGAGATCGGGAAGCAGAAATACTAACTGGTTTTGTTGTGAAAAGTTGAAGTTCCAGGTTACGCCTTCCTCCAGATCGACGGCTCAGATCGTTGTCGCCAAGGATCAACGGCTCAGAAAGAAAAGGGAGGGGATCGAAAAGCGGAGAAGGCAAAGAAGCTTGATCTCGAAAGTTAGAATCCTGACTTCTGCCATTAGAGGAAATTTCAACTCAAAATGGGCCTCCTAAGGAAAATAATAAAATAATATTTATTAACTTTGGAGGAAGAAAAGAAAAAAACTACTTTTTTTGTTTGTATTCCGACATATCTCCCTGTGTTTTTACTCAAATTTCGCTCGGGAGAGCTCGTTGGATGCGGAATTTAATTTTGCATCCAACGAGTACCCACTCGACATACTTTTGATGGACCCCACTACCCCAAAAACAAGAAATACCTAAAAAATGTGATGATGATGCCCCAAAAACAAGAAATACCTAAAAAACGTGATGATGATGTCATCACCACATTTTTTAGGTATTTCTTGTTTTTGGGGTCGAACAGTCTATCAAAAGTATGTCGAGTGGGTACTTGTTGGATGTGGAATTAAATTATGCATCCAACAAGCTCTCCCAATCGAAATTTGAGTAAAAACAAGGGGAGATATGTCAAAAATACGAACAAAAAAAGTAGTTTGTTTATGATACCTATCCCCAAATTTATATTAAAAAATTGTTTAAGACCTATACGGTATTTCAAATTTAAAGCAATTTCATTGGCTAACACATGATGACAAGGAATTTGAATTAATGGTTGAAAGGCTCATTTTGAGTTGAAATTTCCTCTAATGTTTCCGCGATCCGAGATCAAAGGGTTCAAGGAGTTTCTGCCCAGATCAACGGTGCGGAAAGAAGCAACAGGACGGAGATCGAAAAGCGGAAATACCAAATGGTTTAGTCGTGGAAAGTTAAAGTTTCAGGTTCCGCCTTCCGTCAGATCGACGGCTTGGAAATAAAAGGCGTAAGCAGAAAGATCAAAATCAAACTTCGCAGAAAGTTCAAATCTCGATTTCCTCCCTCTGCGATCAACCATATCTACAGCTTAGATCATTTACACCAAGATCAATGGTCCAGAAGAAAGAAAAGGGGCAGAGATGGGAAAGCAGGAAACTTAATAATTTGATGATGAAAAGTTGAAGTTCCGGGTTCCACTTTCCGCTAGATCAACGGCTCAAAGCACATCCGCAGATATCAACGGTCCAGAAGAAAGAATAAAGGGCGGAGATCAAAAAGTGGAAAACTTAAAAGAAATTGATCATGAAAAGTTAAAGTTTTGGGTTCCTCTTTTCGCCATATCGACGTCTCAGAGCACGTCTATGAAGATCAACGGTGTGGAAAGAAAAGGAGGAAGCAAAAAGCTGATATCGGAAAGACCAAAATCGAACTTCACAGAAATTTCAAATCTCGTTTTTCACCTTCCGCAATTCGCCAAATCTACAGCTCATATCGCTTCCGCCCAGATCGATGGTCAGGACCAGAGGTGAAAGGGGGAAGTCGGAAACATAAGAATTTGGCCGTAAAATACAAAGATCCTGATTTCCATTTTCCACCAGCCCGCAACTTGATCTCATATCAATGGCTGGGAAATTTTATGGTGAAGATCGACAGTGCAGAAAAAGGCAACATGCGCACAAGATAAGTAGCTCTCTAGATTTATGAAATCGGTTGAAGGCCTGCAGGTTTCAACGGCTACGATTGATGGTGAGGTAAGATCAACGATGGAGAACAATTCTGGTAATGCAACAACCATAGGAAAATGAAATTTTGAAATCTACGAAATCATTGAAAAGGTCTGTAGGTTTCGACGGTTCAGATCAAGATTGATCTAGATCCACGGTCGAGGAAAATTCCACTAGTTCAAAGTGTCGTTGATTTAACTCTTTAGAAATCAACGAAATTTTACAAAGCAGACAGTTTCAGACACATGTCTCTGTATCCTTTTTTTGATTAAAAGATCAACGATCCAAAATTGATTTCCCAGGTGAAGATGCATGCATAGATTTAAGTCGTTTCAAAACGTCGAAGGATGTTCTAATCAATGATTTTCATCCAGCAGGCGTGGTTTCCGAGTGTTTCATTCTTCAATTTTGTCCAACATGCGTGTCCCAGAATGCTTTCCTATTTTGTTAACAATCATGATGAATCTGCCAAATCATAGGTCGTTGGGATTTTATGATCATTTGGGTATGATCCCCATTTTTGTAACTAATTTTGGGGCTTTGTTTCGAGGTATGTCTCGGGATCCCAGGACTCTATAAATATACCCTCGAAAGAAGAAGAATGGATTGAAAACTTTCATTCAGAAGCCTAAGCGCTCGAGTTTTATAGCTCTCTTATTTTCTTGGAAGATTTAATGAAAGGTGTACTCTAAGTTTTATGAGATTCATCAAGTTGTTTCCTGTTTAGTCTGTGCTTCCTGTATTTCATTTTCATGTATGTGTTTTCTGCCAATACATTTCTAAATTGTATGCAAGGAAATTGTTTATGTTAATGCTCCTTCATCAGAAATCGTATTTGTTATGTGTTGGCAATGACCGTGATAGAATTCATCCACATATAGGTTCTTTGTTTCAAGTATTCCCCCCCTGTTATATTTCTTCTAAAGGTGTTCCCAAATATTCATCCATTAATAGATGCCTCTGTCTTCACTGGACTCTTTCCTCGTTTATGTCTGCCATCACTTCAAGATAGTTTGACTGGACATAATAGCCATGGTGCCTCATATTTCATAGGAAAATCACCACTCATTATTGTTGTAAGTCCCTTGAATATTTTCAGGCTGTGACTCCATTGCCCAATGGTTTTTCCGTGTATGTCTATTTAAACATCTTTGAATCTGTAATATGTTGTTACTATCATAAATATAGCCTTCTGACTGCTTGTTTAAAGCCAAATATATATGTGAATGACCTTGTGACAAGAGAGAGCCCTCTCTAACTGTATTGGCTAAAATACAGTCTAAAGATTGGTTTGAAATGGTTACCCATGTTACTTCCTACCACGACCATAGGAAAATTAAAGGGTGATAACACATACTCCTCCACACCCTAGATGATGAATGTGTCAATGTCTGTGAAAAACTTGAAATATTATTGAACTTTAAAACTTTTGATAAACAAATCTAGTGCATGTAGATATCATAAAACAATTCAAACACACAAATTATTCAATCGATAAGACACAAGATGTACCCTAGGAAAACCCTCTAAATATGGAGGATGAATAACCCAGCAATCCTTTAAGTATGATAGATAATTGCAAAGAATGATTTTACAACACTTGCGTATTTCTTGATAAGAGATATCAAAACAACACTCAAGAATAGAGATCACTCGGAACACTATCTCAACCTTGCCAAGTACATAACACTCTAATAACAAGCTTATTCAGTGACACAATGAGAGGTAGTGGATGCTTTCATACATTTCACCACTATGAGCATTGTGTGCACTATCCACACATGCACATGACTTGGTGCCAAGTTATCACCTCGAAATTCTCACCCATGTAGAAGATGTGTGCCCTCCATTAATTCAATGAGTGTTAACTGCCTTTAACTGAACGTGAACCGATTGAATTGAGTTGAACTGAATTGAACTGAACTGAATTGATTGAACTGAACTCAATCATCAACTAAGTGCTTGACCATTATTTAGTAGTTTAATTGAATGTCTTTAGTGCTTCACAATAGGTGCCATCCAAAAACAAATGCTTTGCATAAATCAAGGAGTAGATTCCTTAATTACCTAAAACCTATTTTCCACAACTTAGACTTAATTGATGTCTCTACAATTCGAGTTCACTGGAGGTCTACCATGGGTAATTCGAATCCTTACTCTATCTTTGTTCTCATCTCATTTATCATTCATTAATTTCTGCATGGTCCATATTTGTTTAATTAATTAATCATCTTTATTATATCATACTTAGAAGAATTGTTCCATGTTAGTTTTTCTTTAGATTTGATTAGTTTATATAGGACGTTTATCTAAAAGAATAACAAGTACAACAAGATGCATAAGATATAAAAGATACACAAGACAAATATTTTCATTGGGGAAACCATAAAGGAGAAAACCCCACAAACTTCTTCAAAATAGTAAGATGATCAAAAGCAGTAATAAGAAGTATTCAGCATCTATCTATATATCCTCCTCTATCTCTTTCTCTCTCTCATGCGAACATGAGAGTGTGAGGTGTGTATAAATGAGAGAGAGCGCCTCCCTATTTATACCCTTTCAATCACTGACCAAACATAATATTGGGGCCGATTTCTCCCATAGAGGCTCCAAATACACATTACATGATGTTATAATGGAGACTATTGCCCCGAATTACAACGGAGGTTGTACCTCAAGGTCTAGACACAATTCAGACATCCCGCAAGGGGGTAAGACACATCCCCAATGGGATTACAACAACATACAATGATAATACACATCATAATATCTTCCAAACTTACAACTACATCAACACTCCCTCTTAACTAGGAAGGTATTCTCTCTCTTCATAGTCATTAACACATATGGTCAGGTCTTCATTGCAGAGTCATCATCACGGAGTCATAGAGTCATCATCATAGTTGCTTCCATCATCATCTTATTATTTGATCATCGTACCATACTGTCATCAGAAGTTTCTACATAGCCATCCCTTTTTCATGCTGGATGTAGGCTTGGTCCTCTGCCAAGTCTTCATCACATCTCGAGCAAGTCGTCATGTAGGAACTGTCAAGGACCTTCTTTGCATTTCCACAAAAATAATCTGCGTCTTCTACCTTCTTCTCATCATATCCAAATCATCTCTTTTGTCCTGCACAAGAAAAAACATAAACAAACAAAGCATCCATGGCGACATGCGTTCTATCAGAGAACTGCCTAGGTGCACCTCTCGTGCTTCGTGACCTTTACCATCTCAACATGGGAACACACATGTATATATGTGTGTGTGTGTGTGTAAGTATGAATTACGACCTAACAACCTGCTACATCAAGAAAATTTATGTTCTTTGGTCAACCTCAAGGGATTACATCTGAACAACCTACCTCTAGGATATTTTCCATTCAGATAAACGTCGGGGCGTATTACATCAAAGTAACTTACGTACCACGCCAGGTCTCACTTTTACACTCAGACAAGCCACAAGACGTATTACATCCGAATAACCTGCGTACCATGCTAGGTTTCATTTTTACATTCGGATACCCCGTCACACGAGTGATTACGTCCAAGGATAATCTGCGAGCTTCGCTAGGACTTATTACATCCGAGAACAACCTACGACTGATTACATCCTGTTGCACCAGGATTTTCCCACTCGAACAACCTGTCTCATTTCCCATGTGAGATTTTATGCTTTTGTGTCATATCAGGATTGATTACGTCCAAGGATAACCTGCGAGCTTCACCAAGATTGATTACATCCAAGGACAACCTACAAGATTGATTATGTCTGAGCAAACTATGAGATTCGTTAGGATTTTACACTTAGACAACCTGTCTCTCTAGCTATGCTAGAACACATCACTCCCTCTTTCGAGGGATCTCGATCTGGATCACACCAAGTCTTTCTCTGAATTACTCGAACTTCACTCTCATTAGGGGAATTTTGAGGTCAAAAATGGGCCTCATAAGGGATATATTAAAATATTATGAACTAAGCATTTTATAGGGAAGGTATACTTAATAGCTCACATTTCCACTACATTAAATGTACAATTTAGATAACCATGGTTGAGTTACATACTAGAAACAAAAATAATAATAAAATGTTATATTGAAGTGACTAAAAGCTAATTTTAATTTCCAAAAAATGTGTAGTACTTATATGCATTCATGTCATTGAACTTAGATATCACTTTAAATAATAAAAGATAAACACAATGAAAAGACAATCAAATATGGTTTAATAATAAAATATAGACACAATGAAAGACAATCAAATAATACAAAATTTTCAAATTTTCTCCAACTACACATTGAAAATATGAATTACGAGATCTCTCGATCGAAATTTGAGTAAAAACACAGAGAGATGTGTCAAAAATACGAACAAAAAAGTAGTTTTTTTCTTTTCATCCTCCAAAATTAATAAATATTATTTTATTATTTTAATTATTATTTTATTATTTTCTTTAGGAGGCCCATTTTGAGTTGAAATTTCCTCTAATGTTACTGAAAACTTCACTTTTCCCTTTCAAGAAATATATCCAAGTCTTACATGAGAAATCATATATAAAGGAAACATAGTACACATACTCGCTTAATGAACTAGAGGACATAGGTCCACATACATCCGAGTGTACTATCTCTAGTATTTCATTAGCCTTGCTCTCACTGCTGGGAAATGTCTTATTTGCATTCTTTCCTTGTGCACATCCTTTGCAAATGCCTTCATGCTTTGCCTGGATCTCTGGCGATCCTGAGACTGCGTTGCTTGCCATCGGTAGTGCACATGTGCAAGCCTTATGTGCCATGGTTCAATTGGTTCAATCTACTCATGAACCAATGCTTTTTCAAGCTGCCCCTTCAACTTGTACAAGCCTCCATCTTCTTCTCCAATAATTGTTGCATCTTCTATTGTCTTTCCTCTCGAGCACATTAGAACTTGGCCATCGACAAAAGCAACCCTAATCCCTTTTGCATCTAGTGCAAAAATGGAGAGAAGATTCTTCTTCAATCCTGGAACATATAGCACATCCTTCATCTTTAAGGATTTCACGGAGTCAAGCTTGTATGAATCTTCTCCACTCGCTTTTATGGGGTATTAATAGTCATCCCCAAGTTTCAACTTGTGAGGTGAGCCATGTCCAAACATATTAATGAATGATTCCTTGTATCCTGTCATATGTTTAAAAGCTCCACTATCCACAAGCAAACCATTGCTTCTATGTGAGATAGTGCAAGTAAGTGTTAATATTAGCACATACTCTTCATCTGAATCATCATTCTCTTGTCTGAATCTTTTGTTTGTTTGTTCATCATCTTCGAGAACATGAGCATGGTGTCTCCTTTTCTTGATGGGGCAATCTCTTGCAAAGTGTCCATTTTCATCACAAGTATAGCATCTAACATTTGAAGTATCTCTTTTGTTCTTCTTATGTTTCTTGTCCTTCTTCTTGTTGTGATGAAATTTCTCCTTCTCCTTCTTCTTGAAGTTCTTTCTGGTGTGAACTGTAAGAGCTTGATCGTCAATTGCTCCCATCTTTTATTCTCTTGTCATAATTCTAGCTTCTTGTGCTCATTCTTCTCGAAGTCTGCTAAAAGAAATCACCTTCCTTCTTGCACAAATCCCTTGAATGAATGAGTTGCGTGATCTAGGGAGACCATTCAAGGTAGTCATTACAATCTCTCCTTCTTCAACCGCTTCAAGTTGTTATTTGATTTGAGAAACCGTTGTGAAGTAAGACTGAATAGTATAGTAGTTTTGTGTCTTCACATTCTTCAGCTGGTTCCTCAAAGTCATCTTCCAATTAATGTTATTTCCTTCAAACATGTTTATCAAAGCATCATACACTTCTTTCGGTGTCTTGAATGAAGACACATGGGGGATAAGGTGATCCTTAATAGAATCTGCAATGATTCTCTTAGTCTTAGCCATGCTTCTCTTATGAGCAGCCTTAGCCTCATCTTCCTCTATTTTTGGAACTTCTCCATTGATGAACTAATCCAAATCATTCTCTTCAAGGATCAAGGATATTTTGTAATTCCATGCTCAGAAGTTGTCAACTCCTCCAAGCTTGTCCTCAAGCTAAGTATGATGAGTCATATTTTCAAATGAGAACCTCAAATGGAAATAACAAAGATTTAGATCTTACTGATTTGAGGTGTCCCACCTGGTTTCGAAGCTGGTTGACCTAGGTTTTGTTAGAGAAACCCTAATTTTCCAAACTTGGAGTTTGGGAATTTTGTTTAGACAGAAAGATGTACCTCCTTGAGGTGAGTTGCTCAACCAGGTCACTTTCATAAAAATGAGGTGGGAAGCCTCCAAAACTTGATGGCCTAGTTCCTCCCGGCACCAGTGACAAGGTCAAAAATGAAACTTCTCCAATTCAAAAATTGTCTCCACCAAAATATGTTCCCTACTGAGGCAAGTTATCCTAGCCCTCTTTTTTTGATGACCTATGGAGAGAACACCTTGAACTAGGAAGGCTTAGTTTCTGTAGCTACACAGTGCCTTCTTTCAGAGAGGCTCTGATACCATGTTAGTTTTTCTTTAGATCTGATTAGTTTATCTAGGATATTTATCTGAAATAATAAAAAGTACATCAAGATGCATAAGATATAAAAGATACACGAGACAAATATTTTCACCGAGGAAACCATAAAGGAGAAAACCCCGCAAATTTCTTCAGAATAGTAAGATGATGAAAAGCAGTAATAAGAAGTATTCAACACTTATCTATCTCTCCTCCTCTATCTCTTTCTCTTTCTCATGCGAACATGAGAGTGTGAGGTGTGTATAAAGGAGGGAGAGTGCCTCCCTATTTATACCCTTTCAAGTCATTGAACAAACATAAGACTGGGGCCCACATGTCTTCCCTAATAGCGTTGACTTCTCCCACATAGGGTCCAAATACACATTACATGATGTTATACTAGGGACTATTGTCCTGACTTACAACAGAGGTTGTACCTTAAGGTCTAGACACTATTAAGACATCCCGCAAGGGGGTAAGACACATCCCCAATGGGGATACAACAACATACAATGATAATAGACATCAGAATATCTTATGAAGTTACAAATACATCAACATTCCATACCTATGATCATATGTATTACCTCGGGTCATATAGTCATATACTAAAGTAAATCACTCTACGGGAAATTAATCCCTAAAGGATACTTGTAGCACCTAATGACCATCACTAGCCATACATCACATAGTATATCCTCATTAATTGATACCACTTTACAAATACATCAACATTCCATACCTATGATCATATGTATTACCTCGGGTTATATAGTCATATACTAAAGTAAATCACTCTACAAGAAACTAATCCCTAAAGGATACTTGTAGCACCTAGTGACCATCACTAGCCATACATCACATAGTATATCCTCATGACTTGATACCACACAAGTCATAGCTTGATACAATACAAGTTACATGGCCTTGATACAACACAAGACTCCAATGTTGATACAACACAAGATTTCAACCTTGATAGAACACAAGGTCTTGATCTTGATACAACATAAGATCATAGTACATGCATCTCTCATGAATAGGACTTGATACAACACAATGTCCCAGCTTCATACAACACAAGCTTCCTGAACTTAATACAACATATGTGCCAGACTTGATACAATACAAGTCTCTTAACTTAATGCAACATAAGTTTCTGAACATAATACAACATAAGTTTCAGACTTGATACAACACAAGTGTCATGAAGAATGACTCCTAATGTTGTAGATTTAACAGTTCCTCTCAGTGAGGGATACATTCTATGCCATACCAAGCTTATCTTGGAAGTGCCTAAGCTTCATCACAGATAGAGCCTTTCTCATCACATCTGCAATCTTCTCATTAGTAGCTATGTACTGAAGTTTTACAATATCTTTCTGGACCATGTCTCGAACGAAGTGATACTTCATTTCTATGTATTTCAACTTGTCATGAAAAACACAATTTTCGAAAAGCATTATACAACTCTGGTTGTCACACCTGATCACTGTAGGATCTAGCTTTTCACCGAACAATCCTCCAAGTAGCTTTCTCGGCCACATTGGTTCTCTGCAAGCAGTACTAGCAACAATGTACTCAGCCTCTACGATGCTCTTGGCAACTGAACCATGCTTTCTATTAGACCGTGAAATCATAGTAGAACCCTAGATGAAGCAACATCTGGAAGTGCTCTTCCAATCAACAATGTTTCCACCCTAATCAGAATCAATATATATAAGTTATAACACTCCTCCATTGGAAAAATACCTTAGTCCATAAGAAACTGTACCACATAGGTATCTCAAAATATGCTTACCTGCAACCCAATGTATGTGTCTAGGATCAGTCATGAACTGACTCAAAATTTCAATTGCATAGCAAATGTCTAGCCTCGAATGTATTGGGTACATCAATGAGCCAATCAACTGTCGATATAATGTGGGGTCCACTGGATCCAATCTAGTCTCAATCTCATGGAGTTTCTTCAAATTGGAATCCATTAGAGTATTTATGGATTTACAATCCACCATGTCAAATCTACGCAAGATGTCCATAGTGTACTTCCCTTGAGAAAGAAATATCTCATCATTACTCTGCCAAGTCTCAAAGCCTAGACAATAGTGCATAAGACCTAAGTCTTTCATCTCAAACTCTAAGATAAGCTCCCTCTGACACTCAACAATCATCCTTTCCTCTCAAGTGAGGAAAATATCATCCACATATAGGACTAATACCAGAGATTGGTTCTCCACTACTTTGAAGTACAAGTTTGAATCTACATCACTCTTCAAGAAACCCAGTTTCTGAAGATAGTTATCTATTTTGGCATACTAAGCTCGAGGAGCTTGTGTTAACCCATACGGGGCTTTCTTCAATTTGGACACATGGGACTCCTTCCCATATATCACAAAACCCTCAGACTATTCAATGTAAACCTCTTCCTCAACCTCGCCATTGAGGAAGGAAGACTTCACATCCATCTGGTGAAGCTTCCAACCCAATACTGATGCAAGTGAAATAAAAAATCTAATGGTCGTACACTTGGCCACTGGAGCAAAAGTCTCTTCGTAATCAATGCCCTCTTTCTAGGAAAAATCCATGAGCAACAAACTTGGCTTTGTACTTGTCAAAACTTCCATCTGCAACATGTTTTATCTTGTAATGCCATCTGGAAGTTACAACTGACTTCCTCTCAGGTTTGGGAACAATATCCCAAACATCATTCTTCATAAGAGAATGATAGTCCTCTGTCATAGAATTTTTCCACACTTGCTGCTCTGCAACCTTTTCATATGATGAAGACTCTGAGTAATTGATGCTTCCCATCAATGTAACATATCATGAATACCTATTAGGTTGTTTGCGCTCTCTGTAAGTGCTTACTAGTGCTCCATGCTTCTGAGCATCTCTCAATACATCTTGGCACTATTCTGACCTCCTCTTTGTAGGAGGTTCATCAACCAGTTCAACTGGTTCATCAATGATAGGTAGCTCTACATGCTCTACTAGATTCTCCCTCTAAACATCAAAAGGGAAAGAATCATCATCACAATCCTCTAATATAGGAGCCTCAACCTCCTATATCTATGGATCACATTCAACCTCTTTTGTCCACTTGAATGTTACCTCTGCATGGAAAGTTACATCTCGACTAACCTCAACATGTCTCTCACCAGGTACATACTTTGAATGCCTTGGAGGTCTCACTATAGCCCACAAAAGTTCCCTTCTTGCCAAAAGGTTCCATCTTTTCTTTTAGTATGTGAATATACACAGGACATCCAAAAAACATAAGATGTGATATGTATGGTTTCTCACCAGTGAACACCTCTTCAAGTGTTTTCTCATCAAGAATTGCATGTGGACTTCTATCTTGTATGTACATTGTTGTAGTAGTAACCTCTTCCCACAAATAAACAGATAGATCACAATCATGTAACATGGTTTTTACAGCCTCACAAACAGTTATGTTCTCTCTCTCTACAACCCTATTCTGTTGTGGGTTGAAAGGAACTGTTAATTGTCTACATATCCCTACATCACTACAAAACTCATTAAAAGCATTTGATTCAAATTATTCACCGTTATCAGACCTTAGGGCACGGATATACCTATTTGTCTGAATCTCAACTAAGGCTTTATATTCTTGGAATTTACTGAAGGTTTCACTTTTGGCTTTCATGAAGTAAATCCATGCCTTACAGGAGAAATCATCAATGAATAAAACATAGTAGAGATGCCCAATGAGGGATGGGGAAGGCATGGGTCCACATACATCTTAGTGCACTAAATATAAGGTGCATTTAGATCTAGTATGGTTTCTAGGAAACTTCTTTTTAACATTCTTTCCTAAAGCACAACCTCGACAAACAACATCATGTACAAAATCAAAACTAGGCATACCTTTCACCATTCGCTGCAAACCAGGTAGTGCTTTGAAGTGGAAGTGACCAATCCTCCTATGCCACAGCTCGCATGGAATGATAGTATGATGTGTCATGGGTGAAATAAGCTTTCATGGGACCTTGTAAAGTCCTTCTCGGACTCCAATAACATTAACAGTATCAGTATCAATATTCTGGTTCTTCGGCCACAAGTATGCTTGATTCTCCTTGAAGATGACTCGAAAGCCTTTATCTTCAAGGACAGAAACAGGGAGTAGGTTCTTTTTTAATCCAGGGACATAAAGGATGTCCTCCACATGTAGTGAATCTCTTGAACTCAGTTGTAAGGATGTGGATCCAACTCCTTGGATTGAGTATGTAGAATTGTCTCCCAATTCTATCATGCATGCAAATTGTTTCTCTTTTAGGTTGGAGTTTGTGCCCTTGTATCCTGACATGTGCTTTGAAGCACCGTTGTCAATTAGCCATGTATCTTCTCCTGTGATGAGGGATCCGTACAAAGGAGAGACAAGATAATCTTCTAGGATCCTCCTTGTCTCTTTCTCTTTGGGTGCATCTTCTTTGGAAGTTTCTTCTACAACGGTGGAAGCATGAAATCTTCCTTCTTTTCTTTTCCTCACACGAAAATCTCGTATAAAGTGTCCCGGCTTTTGACAATAAAAGCATAGAAGCTTTGATTTATCAAGACCTTCATCGATCTCTTTCTTTGCACATAACTTCTTAGGAGCAAATAACTTCCTCCCTTTATTGGTTCTTTCCGTGAGGGCAAGATTCTCCTCCTTAGTGCTCATAACTTTGTTCTAGATGTGCCCTTCTTCTTGAATGCAATCATGCCAAAGTCCTTTGAAGTTGGGATGCTCTTCTCTTCCATTTACCGCAGCAAGAAAGGTCTCTCATGAGGAAGGGAGTTCGTCAATGGTGGTTTGAAGAAGGTCATCCTCATCCATCTCCACATTGATGCTTGCAAGTTGATCCTTCACCTGTGAAATCTTTGTGAATAAGGAAGCTACGCTCCATCTCTTTCCATCTTCATGTTACACAACTTGTTCTTCAAATCCCTCTTTTGATTAGGGGCCTTCTTCTCATATAGATTCGTGAGTGTGTCAAAACAATCCTTTGTTGTCTTCAATAGTGTGATCAGCGACATGAAGTTGTCCTTCATAAATTCATATATGATCATCTTTGCCTTTGTTTGATTCATCTTGTAATTTTTTCTTCCTGCATTTGTAGTGGGCTCTTCGATCAGAATGGTCATAAAGGAATCAAGATCATGCTCTTCGAGAATGTTGATTACCCGCATGTTCCATGTGTTGAAGTGTGATGTGCCTTCAAGTCGTTCTTCTGGTCAGACAGATATTGATGGCATTGCTTCAAGCTCTTTGTTCAATGTTTCAATATTTGTGTAGATATAGAATGTTTGCACAAAACTAAGCTCTCGCGTTGATACCATGTCAATGTTTGAGCAAAAATTGAAAGATTCTTAAACTTTTAAACTTTTGATAAACAAATCCAGTGCATGTAGATCTCATATAACAATTATGGGACAAAACTTATTCAATCCATAAGACACAAGATTTACCTTGGAAAAACCCTCCAAATCTGGTGGATAAAAAACCTAGTAATCCTTTGAGTATGATAGATAATTGCAGAGAATGATTTTACAACACTTGCAGATTGCTTGATAATAGATATCAAAGCAACACTAGAGAATAGAGATCACTCAGAACACTGTCTCATCCTTTCCAAGTGCATAGCACTCTAATAACAATATTATTCAGTCATACAATGAGACATAACGAATCGTTGCATTCCTTTAGGCACCGTGTGCACTATCCACACATGCACCTTCCTTGACTTTATGCCAAGTTGTCACCTCAAAATTCTCAGCCATGTAGAAGATATGAGCCTTCCATGAATTCACCGAGTGTTAACATCCTTTAACTGAATGTGAACTGATTGAACTAAACTGAACTGAATTGAATTGAACTGAACTAATTGAACTGAACTCACTCATCAACTAACTGCTTGACCATTAGTTAGGAGTTTAACTGAATGTCTTTAGTGCTTCATAATTAGTGTCTTCCACAAATAAACACTTTGCATAAATCAAGGAGTAGATTCCTTAATTAACTGAAACTTGTTTTTCACAACTTAGACTTAATGATGTCTTTGCAATTTGAGTTCACTGTAGGTCTGACATGGGTAATTCGAATCCTTACTCTATCTTTGTGCTCATCTCATTTATCATTAATTAATATCTGCATGGTCCATATGTGTTTAATTAATTAATCATCTTTATCATATCATACTCAGAAGAATTGTTCCATACCTATGATCATATGTATTACACCAAGTCATATAGTCATATGCTAAAGTAAATCACTCTACAGGTAGCTAATCCCTAAAGGAGACTTATATAACCTAGTGACCATGACTAGCCATACATCACATAGTATATCCTCATGATTTGATACAACACAAGTCATAGCTTGATACAACACAAGCTATATGGTTTTGATACAACACAAGACCAATCTTAATACACCATAAGACTCCAATCTTGATACAACACAAGATTCTGACCTTGATACAACACAAGATTTCGACCTCGATACAACACAAGGTCATAATATTGATACAACACAAGATCATAGTACAAGCATCTTTCATGAATAGGACTTGATACAACACAATGTCCCAGCTTGATACAACACAAGCTTCCTAAACTTAATACAACATATGTTCTGGACTTGATACAACATAAGTCTCTTAACTTAATACAACATAAGTTTTTGAACTTAATACAACATAAGTTTCGTAGTTGATACAACACAAGTCGCAGGGAGAATGACTCGTGATGTTGTACATTGAACAGAATGGTGCTTGGTAGGATAGAACAAAAGGTATAACCTTCGAAAGTCTTTATCTATAACCTCTAACTTCCAATGAACTCCAAGGATTTCCTGATACATTAATGTGAGAGGGAATGCTATGAAATGAGAAATGGTCCTTTTAATTTTAGAGGGAAACACATGAATCCATATAGGGATTACAATCCCTCACAAGGTGCAAGAGAACTCCAAAATCTCTATTGTCCCTACAAGGTCAATACAAATGTTTGTTTTTCATGACAAGATGGATCAAAACTTCACATTCCCACCAAAAATACAAGTGTATTCAATGTCAACTCATTACAAAATACTTCAAAATGTTCACATAACTACTCATTCTCAAGGGGCATTACAAATAAAGGCTTGAGCCAATAGTGCCAAAGAGAACATATAAACAAAACCTAATGCTTGTGAACATCAAGCTTATTCTTCCTACAATACTTGACAACATGGAGATATAATACCGAGTGAAATCAAAGAGCCAGTACAATCGCCATGTCATCTCATCAATAACATGAGATCAACCCTTGAGTTTGGAAGCCAACCAACACAAGGCTACATAAAGCATCATGCAAAAGAAATCTAAAATCTCTACAACTATATGGTAGATAATTGAGGTGAGCTCCTAAAGATGGAATAAAACACCAGGATCACACAAAGTTTTGCATGTGTTGCTCAATGCTTACTCTATTCAATGTTGGATAGAGTTTATATAATCATCACCTCTGCCATATGCATAGGGTATCTCATCATCAAGCCACAAATAAACTCCGTGGACCAATATATGCCTTTCCACGGGTTAATATACATGCTTCACCAACCTTCTTATGTAAAGTTCCTTCTTCTTTGCCATAAAGTTATCATGCCATAACTTCAAACAAAGGTCTAGAAGGTAGCTCCAAGTCAAAACTACAAAAAATTGCTACCCCTCTTTGTTTCCCTCTATTAAATATCGATACAAAGCATGCCACGTAGAATTAGATCTAGAAAAACAAATCAACTCATGATTTGGGACTTAATGCCCTCTTTTCAAAGGCTAAAAATTATGGAAATACAACAAAGAATTTGCAACATCCCAAATATATTATAGCCATGAAATTACATCATGTTGTTGATTTTATGTACATCAAAAGTTTATGAGTTGAATACATCAATCGCTAATAAATATTTGATTGTGTAATGCAATCATAATGCTCCTTACAATGTGAGAGATTTGCTCCAATGATGAGGTTGCACAAATGTTGATCAACAGAAAATGTATCGCATACTTCAACAACTTTTGGTTGTTCAATATATGTAATGTCCTTTTCATGCCTAATGAAATAGCCCTGAATGTTGCTTGAAAATAGAAAGTGCGAATTCATCTTTTCCTCCATCAAGCTTTCACTATTTGTTCATAGATAGGATCTCCATGAAGAAACCAATAATCAATATTCCATCTGTGTGTCATTTTGGTTTCCATGTTGTTTATCACATGAACTAGCAAGACACCTACACTTTCTTCATCCTCCAAAAATTTCTCTAAAAGACCCTTGCTTTCAACTCTTGAAAAATTCCATCATGTTTATCAATTTGAAAAGGAAATTCATCACAATTTACCAAGCCTTTGTCCTCCATGATGGCTACTGAAATATCTCATGCAAGTATACATCATCATCACAAGATGTCTCTTCCTTAATATGATGAAATGTATTCTTTAGTGGAAAAATCTTCATGGTGTGTTGCAACATGGTCTTCATATGCTTCATCAAACTTCTCATATGAATTCGAAATCTCATGTTCAAGTGGTTGATGTGATGAAACAGAAAACCAATCATCCAAGTAATTCTCATTAAACTCATTTCCAAGCTCCTCTAATCTAGTTCACCATAATTTTTTCTTTGAAAAACTCAACAACCTTTAATACTTCCACATTTTCTTCTATTTCTAAAAAGTAGAGCATCCAAGGGGTTACTTTAGTGTGTGAACATAAGATCTTGTATCTCCCTTTCTTTTCCATGGTAAGTATTAAATGTAGCATGAACATCATGAAAATATTCAACTTGGTCTTCTTCATGACAAGGATTCCAATGTTTTGATTTAACCTACAAATGAGAATATTTCTTTTCTACTGATATTTTCAAACCATATTTCTATAAAATCCTCTTAGGTAAATGTAAGAATTTCCATCATAGCATCCTCGTGAATAACATTGAATTTTGAAGTGAATTCAACAAAAGATGCAACATGTAATGTAGTTGAATTAATTCCCATGGAACTTCACGATGTGTTCATCCTAATATGGGCCAAGAAACTCCTTTTGATATCTTGGGATACCCAAGAAATCTACTAGAGAAAAGCCTTGAATATCCAACTCTTTTAAGAGTGGTGCCATATTTTTTCACCTCAAATGTTCAAAATGAAAAACTAATATAAAATTTTGAAAAACACATCACCATCATAAATGATTTCAATCAATGGGGTCATTAGATTTCCTCACCTCTACAAATAGTAAGTTGTTTCAAAATCTTCTAGAACATGGTTTCATTCTTTTGTGGAGTCATTAGATGAGAATAAGATCTTCAAAGAAACTCCCTTATCATATCATTGTATTCAATATATTGAATCTCAAAAGCTAGACTTTGTTTATAGAAACAAAACCAATTTGTTACCTCTCAAACCCACACTGAAAAATATTCAAGTCCTTGAATGAAGTGCAACCCTATGGAAACTTGGGAAGGTTTCCCACTATCATTGCAACAAGTCTTTGTCTCACTTTATGCTAGTTCTTTTCTAGCACAAGGGAGAAAGAACCCTACAAAATATTGTTTAAAATGTTTTTTAGAATTTAAGGGATGGTGGGTTGCCAAGACCATTGCCTATCCAATTAGGAAATGGAGTCAAGATCAACAATCAATAGGGTTCAAATAGTATGAAAGAGGCCATGGTTACAATATTATGAACATGCTCTAACCAACCACATGGATCTATTGCAATATGCAAAAGATAAGAGGGCACTTCCAAAGATACTCCTCCCAACAAGTATAAATCAACAAATTAATAACATGCAACCATGAATAATTAATGGACAACCCCATATAAAACCATAAATTAACTAGATAAAGTAGGTTGTATTTCTTATTGAATGAAGAACCAACAATACATCATTCTCTAGGTTTGATTTCTCCAGTGGATTAAGAGGACCTAAACATGTCATACTTAATTGTCATCCTTAGCTAGGGAAACCCTCAAAAGGAATGAACAACTATAACCAGAAGTCACAACAACAAATATCCTTCAAGAAGTATAATTATTACAATGAGACAAATGGAGCATTTGACCTTAATTATAGCATCTTTATATTGGAGCAAACTTACCCTTCTTCAAGTATTACACCTACAAAATTGTGCAAGTAATTTCCAGCCATCAAATCAACTCAAAAAAATAAAAGAAATATGAAGAACCTCATATTAAAATGCCCCTTAACTTCTTCCTCCCAAAGATATTCAACTAAGCATGTGGAGAACTCCGACATTTCTAACCATGCCTTTAGCAAATGAATCTCTATATTTATACCTTTTACATCAAACCCTAATGATTAAAATCTAAAAGATGGGAACTAAAACCCTATAAATAGGTTGCTCCCTTTAGAGTGAATTTTAGAGGTTTGCTTTCACCACAAATTAACGTGTGTTAACCTTTTTTTTAGCTAACTTATCTAAATATGCTAATCATGCCTCAAATCATGTGTAAGGCCCCATAATGACCCTTTAGCATGCTTTAAATTCCCTCTTCAATGAGATGTCCCTCGTTTAGGGGCTAGATCCATGATTTAACACTATATATCGTCACGATTTACCCTTTTAGCTTAGTGCTCCTATTCAAGAGACCCTCCTTGACCATTCAAACACTTCTACTACCACATGGCATCACTTTAAGCTGGGGAATTCCTCCTCTCATACATTTCCCTACCATATGCATGATCATGGGATTCCACGTGGGAGATTTTTGCACCTTTTTCCTTTGGATGCATGAAATGAGTCTATAATGACATTTTTCATTTTCATAAGCAAATTCCTTTCCTTTGATGGTTCAACAATATCACATGACACCTCTTCATCCAATGAGTTTGCCTTTAAATATATAAGAAAAAAGGCTACAAGCAATGTATCCTTCCCCAAATCTCAAAAGGAAAAATATGCCTCTAAATGTGTGAAAGCTCATCCATTAGGGCTTGTTATTGTCTTCATCATGTCGTAGCCATCTCCTTGAAAAGGATATTTCTCCTTTATGTTGTGTTTGATCCCTTAGCTTGTCATAAATCATTCGTTGGGCATATTCTAAGCTAGGGTGTTCATTTCTTAGGGATTTATTTGAACAATGCCTCACCATAAACCTTTCTCTAGACATCTAATATTGTAAAGCACTCATGTTCTAAACCTCCCTTTTTGTTGGCATTCCCCATTCTAGGTATAGGGTTGACTTAAGAACAAGGCCTTCCATCAATGATGCAACAAATGTAATATAAACCATGTAACCTTTCCTCAATTGTACCGAGTGTGCTCAAATGGAATCCCTTAGCAGAATGTGACTTTGGAATATCCTCCAACAAGCCAACCATAGTCCTCCACGCCCTAGATGATGGATGGTGCTTGGGAAAGATAAAATAAGGGGCATAATATCCATGTCTTTCCCCACGCCCTATAGATGCCTCTAAACTCCAATGATTTCCTATTGTATTGATGATATACAGAAGCTCGTGAAGATTCGAAATGAATTTTTCATTTTGAGATAGTAACACCCCTATTCCACTATCAAAGGGTCAGGGATTATGAATATTCACTCCATATTGACATGCACATGATAACTCACTAAACATACAAACACTAACTCAATTACTTCCTCTTGGATGCATTATTTCTTAGCATACCTAATACACCTACTACTAATATGCGCCAAACGCTTAGTTCCATTGTAAGTGATTAGCATGTCAAACATTATTCGTGATTTAAAATCATGGTAACTAAAAATTTACACTATATAGTAATATGTTATGAACTACTTACACAAGATAGATATAAGGCACCTATATCTTATGTCAAAATGGATTGCTATGTTTATTCCATGATATAAAATAACAAATAATGAGAAGAATGCAATTACATGAAAGAACGCATTAAATAGTTTTCAAGCATCACCAAAAACTTAGACGTGATCCAAGTCACTATGTCTTAGCATATTTATTTCACCATCATTTTGCATACTATATAGTTTTTGTCAGACTACTCAATTATCATAAATATTTCATATATTAGATGAATACCATTAGTTTTTTTTTAACCAAGCTCAATAATCAAGACTACCTAAAATAATAAAATGTAAATGAATACCTTCAAGCTTAAATGCATTATACCATCATGTTCATTGATTCTCTCCCAATGATAACCAATGCCTACATTGCTAATAAATTACACAATTATTCCTCTATGAGTCCTGATCTAAAATTTCATTTGGATGGGAAACTTTGTTACATTTTTCAGTCCTTTGTTTTTTAATACACTTGAGAATGCTCAACAACATCTAGCTACTTTGCCCTAACTAATAGTGTGTTGTAAACAATTCCTGCACTTAAAATGATATCGTTGTCTTCTTAATTGTGAATACAATTAGCCCAAGATGTTAGCTCAATTTATGGCCATCAATGTCACGAAGCATTTGGCTAGTTCCATGCCAACAAATGCTCAATAAGAATCCGCTTGGGTTAGGCACAACAATCTACACCAACAGTTTACTAGGAATGCCATCCATGAATGTGGGGAAGCACTCCTTCAATTTTTTCATGATATTTTCCTTAGAAAAATAACTGCAATTAAGAATATCAAACCTTAAAACAAACTAGAATAGATCCGTCTTTACCCCATATCTATTAAGCATTGCTATAGATAAAAAACAAATAAATGCACAAACCCATCAATGCTTAAAACACCGAGGTTAAGATGGATCTATGCTAGTTTATTTTATTAACATATTATTTTTACAGTATTGTTATGGTAGCAGATTTTTTCATATATACATATACTTTATCATTTTCATGGACCTCAAAATGTTTTTTTCAAATTCATTTATTATAGTGTTAAATCTTCTGGAGTTTCACTGTGTAGTAGTTTAGAACTGATGGATGTATGTTTCGAGTGGACACTCCACTCAAATTCATTTATTACGGTTATAGATTTTATCATATTGTCATGCTAGTTTTTTTCTCAATTACATTGACTTGAAAATGATTTTTCAAATTAGTTTATTACCATTACAAATGCATGTTACATACACGTCTCATCCAGACTAGGACTAGAATACAAATGCACCTAGCTACTTTTTATGGATCAAAAAACATATAAATACCACACAATATTAAATAATATTTGTTTCTTGCACTTTCGACCTTAATCAGACGCCAAAGTGTTACGTTGCTTGAACAAGTAAGAACATTCACTCTCTTATGAAAATACCTGATGGAAAGGACAAAATTGTATTAATATTATTGCATATGGAAATGATCCATCAAAATGAATATTTATTATCTTACTACAATGTTAATCGATTGTTTAGTATGATTCTCCCTTTCATTGGGCAGTTATTCCATATAGAATCATTGAATCATCATGACAAGTAGTTTTTAAACATCAACATGAGGTCAAAAACAACACTGAATAGGAAACCCTTTCAAATATACACTCTTTGGTATTTTGTCACTATAAGAATTAAGGCACCATCCTCATCAAATGCATTAGTAACATGACACTCAACTATAATGATTGTAAAGAGCAAGATGAAAAACATGGAATTGAAGACTTCATTGAGAATCTTATTTAAACTCTACAATAATAGACTTTGTCTTCTAAACACATTAAGAACAATTTGAAAACCATAGAATTAGAGCATGAGGTTAGGAAGTCCATCGCCTAAAATGATTTATACCTTGAAGTATTCAAGGTATAACGAATATCAATCCACTTGAAGCAATCATGTATGAAAATGGAGAAGATTGTATGCACTATGAACAGAGAGAATGTATTTCATAACAATTGCAATCAATAGGAATGTTGAAGATGTCCATAACCAAGGTTGGAAGGTACAAGATGATAACAGGCCTTTGCACAAATCAAGTATTATAAACCAACTTGTCACTAATGAATGTAACTCTCTCTCTCTTTGTATGTGTGTGTGTGTGTGTGTGTGTGTGAGAGAGAGAGAGAGAGAGAGAGAGAGAGAATCTTACCTGGAAAAATCGATGACATTGCAATTGTGGCTTGAAAATTTTATAAGATTTGGAAAAAACAATAGATCCTAATTTTTCTTTACAAAATCAACAAAAATTGAGAAAAAAAATTGCCAAGCCAATTTTGACCCTCTTAAAGTGCCAATTCGTTTTTATTTTTGCTCATTTGTCTTTCCAGCTATTGGGGAACAATAGATAAGGCATGTACCATCATCAACAACTAATGTTAGGAGTGCCAAACCATTGTTCTTATCACCATCAATGTTTTTTTTATTGGAGTAGGGATCAAGGTCAATGTGGAAATCATTTTAACAATGTACTTGATTGCATTCCAAGACTTACCCTGCTTGTTTATTGCCACATTATTGAGGGGCTTACAATCTTTTTGTACATCTCTACTTTGTTAAAAAATATCAGTTAATTTTCTTTTACAACTATTCTTCTTGATGTTGGTCAATATGTGTATTTCAAGTCACGAAGTCCTTGAAATGTCAACAATTTATTCTCAAACTTGTATATTATTTTACTTCCCTTTAATCCAAATAGCTAGTGTAGCAATATGACACTCTGACAATGTATAAGTTGGTGTTAGTTGAATGACCAAGTAAACTAACATTTACGAACTATCTTGCTTATCACTAGAACCTTATAAAGTCTTGACCAAACTAGGTCTATTGTTTCTCAACATTTGTTTAGAAGGAAATGGGAGGAAAAAACATATAGGAAAGGTAGGCTAACAATGAGGGCTTATAAAGTAACAATTGTATTTTGAAGCAAGATGACCAGCGAAGAATCACTTTCGTTTTGTATGTATGTGCAACATTTGGTGCAATGAGGATTCAAATTTCGATTGGAGGGTGGGATTCGAGGTATTGAATTAGTAAACTTTGAAACATGGATATATTCTAGAGTACCATCTATGTCAAAGAAAACCTTAGACATAACTTCAACTATTGTTTTCAACACTTAACTAACCACCACCTTCACCTTTTGCAACACTACTTTTCAATGGAAGACACCAAGACATTGGCATATAGGTATACATTCATCCTCGTTAACTTAGGGCTTAGATTGCAACTGCTTTGTGTTTGTATTGATGGCATGGCTCAAATACTTTCAATGTAAGCCTTGAGAATTGCAAATGGCTTATGAGCATAGCTAAGAGGGCAAGATTTTCCAAATAATGTATTGTTGAATATACACCTACCTGGACTCCTCTCCTCTCAACCATTCTATACAAAATGCCAAGTGGTATATCATGGTTTTGACTCATGATGATGAGAACATTTATATATTTGATGTCATTTTTTCATTGGTTGTCCACTTTCAAGTCCTTGATTGAACAACTGGCAAGATTCAATATCGACTTTGATATATTATTTTTGACTTGGCATCCACTAAATCATATATAATGGTGATGTTGTTTGATGTGCCAATGTGTTTATTTGATGTTGTTGCTGGTTTTTATCTTTCAAAAATGAAAAAAAAATGAAATTATTTTGTATTTTTTAATGCTTTTGCATGGTTTGTCGATTTTTGCTGATTTTTTCGTCAACATTGCCTATAAGTTCTATTCTAGACCCTCAGTGATTTTTTCAACAATGGTTTGATTAGAGTGATTATGAGCATTGTGGACACCTTGTGAGAAACCATAACCATCTATAGTTTGGCTTACTATCATGCAATTTTAGCTGCATAGATTTGATGGCCTTGAGATTACAGAACACCCTAGTATCTGGTAAAAGAGTGATATGGAGGCTAGAATTGGAGCTCTGAGAACATAAAACCGTTTTCTAAGACTTTTATAATAAATTCATTATACTCACCCTGTTGTGCTTCTTCCACTTTCCTTCACCTTGTGTATAGGTTCAATGTTGCAAATGTCCTTTTGGGGAATATATCACCAAGGTTTTGGAAAGAAACTTATTAGATATATGGAGGAAAATATCAGATTTTTTCAGAAAATATCAGCAAGAATAAACTTAGAAATATTGGACAAACTCGAAACTTGAAAAACTCAGGAGAAAATGGAGATAATTGCAGTACTGATTATGATATTTGTTATGTCAATAAAAGAATTATAACCCATGGCTGTCCAAGGGAAACCTGACGTCCACCATATAGGCTGACCAAACCACATTGTGAAAACTATAAAATACAATGTTGGATAAACAAGAATGGTACGCAAAAATAAGTTTAAGGTTCCCAGCGCATAACATCTAAAACTGCATGCTAAATACAGTCTTGTTAGTATCTAGAGATGCTAGGAATGGATTTTAAGATATGGTTTTAATATAAAGAAATATTTGCCATGATTAGCTGATAATATATGTGTAATTCAATATAGACCAAGTCCAACAACTTAATCAGAAAGCTACAAAGAGGACCACTAGAACACGAGGACCAATATAAACCATGCAAATGTTCAACTCAGCCAATACAATAAAAAATAACAAAGAATTCGCCATATAATATTTGTTCATTGCATTCAATCTCCAGGACCACCAAGGACCATAAACCCTAGATTTGAGATGATCCATCCAGATAGTCATTTCCATGGAACCAACAGAAAATGTTCCAAAATTTATCGCAAGACAACATAATAAATGCAAGACAAGAAAAGGAGATATTTGGATGGATCATCTTGACAAATCTTTGTTGGAACTTTTACCATACATTCTCTAGGACTGCCAATAACTGCAAATCCTAGATTAATTATTCATTTTCATGGTTGAACCAGCAGAATAGTTCTGAAATTTAACTCAAACCAAATTAATAAATGCAAGACTAGTAGGAAAATGTGGATGGATCATCTTGACAAATCTTTCTTGAACTTTTAACATATATTCTCTAGGACCGATAAGAACCAAAAACCCTAGATTTATTATACATTTTCATGGTTGAACCAGAAGCAAATGGTTCTGAAATTTATCTCAAGCCAACTTAGTAAATGCAAGATAAGGAGATATCTGGATGGGTCATCTCAAATCTTTGTTGGAACTTTGAAGCTTGAACAGAATTATAGCATCAATTCAAGCCAAACAAACAAGTAGTTCTTCTCTACTGATGGCAACCCACACAAGAAAATATACTTGAGAATTACGGAACTGGAATTCATCCATAGAGAGAGAATGGAGAAGAGGATGTTCCATTCAAAGAGAAGAATCTTTAATGGAGAGAAAGCAATATCAGAGTGTTTTTCTTTTTATTAACCCTCGTATGGAATTTTCATTTTTTTTGAAGTTGTAAATTTTTTTTGGTAATAAAATCATAAAATTCTATTAATATACAAGCATATCAATTGCAAAGCTTCAGATTAGAGAAGGTTTTCGTCTGGACCAGGGGTTCCAGATGAAGATTTAGATAACCAAAGCCTCAAAGATTTTCACTCTACTCTTCTCATCAATATCACAACCTGTTCCAAAATCATAGTCATTCAAATTCATTGAATTCTGGTATCAACTCTGTAGTAATTTAAATTCATTGAAAATCCCAGATTTTACGTGATCAACCTATTGTTGTCTCCTAATATTTTCAAAGAAAATTCTAGGGAAGGATCCTGGGAATTCTGGTATCGACTCTATAGTATGTTAAATTCATTGAAATTCGCAGCCTTTATGTGATCAACCTATTGTTGTCTCCTAGTATTTTCAAAGAAAATTCTAGGGAAGGATCCTCCAATTGCTTGGCTGATCCACAGGCTGTTACCAGCATCTGCCACTGAGTCCATCTGACCTGCAATCTGTCTTAACCAGGAGGTCCTGTACTTGGGACCAATGTCCACAGAAAGAAGAAAACAGTTACCTTTTTCCTCAGCCCAACCCTTGTCGGGATGGAACAAATGCCCCACAGCAGAATAACCAACTTTCCTTTCATTATCTATAACCTTGGTTAGAAAAGAATCTGTTTGATTCACCATCCACTGATGAATTTGATCATTTCTAGAAGGCCATGATCACCACTACAAAGACTGGCCTCATTCTCAAAGAATTTTAACTACAGAAACCATTCTAAACAAAACAGTGCAGGCAGCAGGCATACTCTCTTCAAGCTCATCCACATCAAAGTTTTAAACTGCAGCATCTGCATGGATTTGTTTCTAAGAAATCACAGCCACTGTGCCTATCTACTCTGCCTCCTCGTATACTAGTACCCTGAGCTTCCTCCTCGTGTGTGATGCTATGAGCTATGCCGTCGGCAGTGAGGTCCTCATGTTCAATTTCATGAGTGGATTGAAAGATCTTTCTCTTGCAGCTAATCCCTTCCAGTCTGTTTGTGTTGCCTCTAGGATCCTCTGTTTCAAGCTCTGGTATGAGAGATCTCTCCAATGGTCAGCAAAGTGAAAGTTGCATATAAAACCTTCTATGGAAGGGAAAGAGGAAGTCTTGGTTTGGAGTTGTCTCTTTGTTACTAGGGTTTACTGTTGGGAAGAAGATGTTGGTGATTATCACTCTTTCTCTCTTTGATCTTCTTACATACATCGTCATTCATGTCTTTAAGCGCAAAGGTTTCTGGGAAATTCCCAAGGTTAGGGCTTCTACCCTAAGAAGGAAAGAAGATTAGCGTTTGGTGATAAACCCTAGGGTGGATTTGCGGAGAAGAAGAGAAGAGGATCTCTTGCCTTGGAGGATGTGATTCTTGTATATTGGATCTCCTTGGTTGCTAGGGTTTTGGAGAGTTGGGAGAATTGTACAAGCCTTGAGAAAAGGATATGGCATGTACTTGTACTTCATCTTGAGCTTATATATAAAGTTTCCAACTGTCCATATATTTTGCAATTTCCAGATTTGAATTTCAGCCATATATGTGCTTTATGATTTGATATTTACATATGTTTGTCTTGTTGATTCGACATACATAAAGGGACAAATTGTTAAACGCATTATCATATAATAAAGAATATAAGGGCCTTAGTTTACTTCTATTATACTAAAAGTACATTTCAGATCTGGTTATTGGCTAACAAGTTGACCTAGAAGGGGCTAAAACTTACCTCATTGTTTGGTATTTTTTACCCTTGAATTGCTGTGAAGTTTGGGACTGTTAGAAACTTAGAAGTGAATTATTGTGATCTTTCCGATGCTATTTTATACTTCAATTTAGAGCCGTGCTAAGACTGAAAATTCTACGGCTATGATCTGGGAAAGCTTCTAGGAAGAAGGTAAAATTTACGTTTTGCATTAATTGCCCGATTGCATGGAAGTTCAACAACCACCTTACCCGATTGAATCAATTATTCACCCTCCTACAATTTTACGTTAATTGATATCATCCTTGGTTTGGATTGGTCTTTTTTGTTAATAGAGAGAAGACAAATTGATGCATAATACCTTCTAGTGAGGATTGCCAAACCCTCATTATTCGAATTACTCGTTTTGCTTGAGCATTTCCTTGTGCAAATATAAAGGTCCTCCTCTGTCAAAATTTCCAAGAAGTCTTCTTTATATCACCCTTTTATTTATGCTAAGAATGATCTGGTCATTTCTATGTTTGTTCCTCCCCCTTGGCCACTCCTAAGTTAGGCTACTCCATTCTTTTCGAAGACCTCTCTTCACTGTCCTGCATTTCTAATTCCCCTTGTTGCGTTGAGTCTATAGTTGCAAAGTTTTGAATGTATTCCTTTGCCTTCCTTGCTCTTTTTATTGCTGCCATTAATTTTTGTTTGTTAGTTTGTTTCACCAATTCCTCCTCGACATCTTTTAATCCCTCCATTAGCACATCTTCCCTAACATGTGCTCCTTGTTGTCCCTTTTCTTGCACAAGGAGATCCACTTTTCTCCTATTAGTTCTCTTTGTTTTGAAGGAGTTCACTTTTTTCAGTTGGTTTTATCATGTTCAACAGACCATTTGTTAAATTCTCTTATAGCAGTAGAAATACAATTTTCATATCTTCATAATTACTTCCTAATGATTTTCAAACATTAATTTCATCCTACTGTTATCATTGAATAATTATACACTAAAAATTTCAACTTCAAATTGCACAATAGACACAAGAATTTTACCTTAGGAAACCCACACTTGGGAGAAAACCCAACAACTTTTCTAGAGAAGAAATCAGTCCAGAGTTTCAAGTATATCACCATAAAGAGAAATCCTATAACATAGAAAGGTGTGCCTTTCTTCACAAGAAACCATAGACAAGATAGCAAACATCTAGGGAGAGATAAGAAACCCCAAAAATTGCTCCTTGGACATTGCTATGCCTTCTTGGAAAGTGCGCACAAGTGGAGAAGAGAAGATGTGTGATTATGATGATGATGAAAACGAAATGTTCAAGCACTTTATTTATACACATCAAGTGACCTTTAATTCACTTATGGGGCCGACATGTCCTTTTTGGCCTTCAATATTCATTTTACCTTCAAGGCTAACTTGTCTTCTTGTCTTCAATACTTCCTGTGACTTCTTCAATGCTATCTATGACTTCTTCAATGCTTCACTTGTCTTCTTGGTTATTTCTTCTTCACTAGAAAAGTTGTCCATGTGATGATCATCTCTTCACATGCACGTCTATTCACGCATAGAACTCTATTGTTGAATAAACCCACTAAGAAATCTCGGACAATTCTTAGAGCCATGTCAATTCAACATTAGACTAGACTGGTATATTCCACAAGGGGATTAAGGACCCTATCAAATAAAAAAGTCAAACACTCTAATATAAAATAAATCACTTCCTCACGAAGCACTCCCTCACAGAGTATGCAATGTGACCTCAATCCTTATTCACACTTAGCCAAATAACATGACTATGCAAGGCTCTGCAAGCACCTCAAGCCTTATTCACACCAAGCCAAATCACATGGCCATTTTCCGTGACTGAATGTATGATTTCCTTGGTCAAATCACATGACCAATCTTGTAGAATGTTTGCCCGATGCTGCACCCTGGAGAAACATCGACACCATTGTCCACCACCTCCACCTCTATCATTAGTCTATCTCCCATATTTGAGAGAGATTGGAAACGATTGGATTGGGCCATTTTTGGTGTTTATCCATGGTTCTTAATGTGCTTTCCCCCTTTTCCAAACCTCTTTTACCTCCATGTAACCACCATTCACTACTATTTTCCCTTCGGAGGACTAAGAAACAAGACATATTCCCTCATCAAATGTCCATGCCCATGGCATTACCAACATTTAAATGGGACTTGCTCATATTCCGAATACTAGGACCATTCACAATATTGGTAGTCCAATGTTATTGATTACGACAATGGGTGGGAGACATTCATGTAGACACAAAATAATGCATATGAGGTATGGGCTTGGGGTTTTATGTCAGAGCTTTCTCCATTGGCCAGAACTATATGAAAAGGAATATAAACGCACACAAATTGGTGCTTTGAAGAAAGTTGAAACCATACTTGGGGTCAAAACGATCAAGCCAAGGCCTCATGCAGAGTCCTTATAAGTTAAAGAAATATTGGCTTCCTTCAAAAATTCAGACTTTATCTTCGGTGTTTGTGAAGGCTATGACAAAGAAGCCTTTCACACAAACCTTCAATTCAAGTGACCCTTTCACCCACCATTTCCTAATGATACAAACCCTCAAATATTTTAACATTGACCAAAGATTGAGAAACCTGCATATAACATTCTTCTATCTGATGTGTTTGTCTGACTTAGGAAATTTTTAGTGCATGCTGATTGGCTTGTTTCTGATTAGTTGACCCTTAGGAGTGTGATTCAAATATATAGATGTGGAGGACCAGCCTCTTCATAGGTCAAGAAGGTTGCAAAACCTTCCTCCATCTGTTACAGTGGAGCCTCCACCGCCACCTCAAAGGAGGAGACTAGATACTAACGGTTCTTTTGAACTAGTAGGTGTTACTGAATTTCCAGGTGAACCAGAACTTAGGATTAACCAAGAAGAAACATCTGCAGTAGAGATAGAAGACTTGTAGGCTAACGAGTTTGCAAGAAATTTTAACCCACCTCTAACTAATCTCAACGATCCTGTGATAGTCCAGGTTCTCCCTTTTAGTTCAATTTCTATTGGTGTACCTTCGAGCAGAGATATGTCTAGCTCTAGAGAGGGTATTTCTACCCCAACTTCAGCCATTTTGGCTAGTGGAGTCCCACTTCCCCCAGTTGGTGCTCCAAGACCAAGTGCATCTACTGCACCCTTTTCACCAAGTGGTCGAGTGGTTCAACCCTCAGCTCCCTCTAATGTAGTAGATCCCTCTGGTGGGGTGGTCACTGGTATTCCCAGTGCACCTTTTGCTTCTCCATCCTTTATGCAAACTGCTCAGAGCGGTCCAATTGGATCCTCCTCGTTCGTCCAGGGTTTTCCGTGGAATGGGGGAAATATTCCTCCATCCACTCCTTATGTAGGTCCTACACCTGCATATGTGGGCATGCAATCTGGAAACACAAATGCTCTTGGTCATAATTTTCAGACACCAGTTTCAACCCCCTTCACGAGCTCTCCCTTTTCACTTTTTAGTGGAGGGATACCTGCTCCTGTTTTTCAAACTCTAGCTTCATCTGGAGCAACCCAAACCACAAATAATGCACCACAAACTAGTAATCCACTACCTTTCAGGTGGAATCCTTTTCAAAGTAGTCCAACTACATCACAACTAGCGGTTGGGGGCAACCCCACCTTTTCGTTTGGGAACCAGGGGGCAAGTCCTTCTACATCCCAAACTCCTTATTATCAAGCCCCGGTTAGGCCAAAGCTCCCTTTCCTAACAACGTTAAACTTGCCAGATTTGTCAAAGTTAATGAATGACCCCGTTCAACATAGTGCGGCATGGCCACCTGTACCTATTAAGCTGCCCGCAGACATTACTAAGTTTGAAGGCAAAGTCGGTGAAGATCCTGGTGCGCACATTACCACTTTCCACCTTTGGTGCTCTTCTAACTCACTGAATGATAACTTCGTTCGGTTGAGGCTTTTCCAGAGAATATTCACTCATGTTGCAGTAAAATGGTACATAGAACTTCCCTCTGCTGCATATGATAGTTTTTTGGACTTAGCAACTGTGTTCCTTAAACACTTCCAGCTTCCTGTTCGGTATGATGCCGAAATAAACTTGTTGTCGACTTTTCGGCAAAACAAGGCCACACATATCTCGGATCACATCCACGAGTGGCGAAGACGAAAGAGGCTTATTAAAGTCACTATACCTCTCGAGTTTCTATTACGATGGTTCTTAAAATCTTTACTGCCTTATATCTCTAAGGACGTATCCACTTCGGGGGCGACCACAAAAGAAGAGGCTATCCTCAGGGCACAGCAGTTTTTAATGTTCCCAAAAGTGACATGCATGCAAACCCTGAAAGTGACATGCATGCAAACCCTAAAGTGAGATGCATGCAAACCCTAAAAATGACATGCACGCAAACCCTAAATATGACATGCAAACTGTAAAAGTGACATGCATGACATCTAAGCATTATTTAATGATGCATGCACTCAATTAAGTCTCCATGCGCATGCATGCAAGTCAACTGCAAATTAGAAGTTAAAGTGACCTAATTAGGTCAAAAGTTAGGGTTTTCACAGTTGAAAGTTATTAAGGAAAGATAAAGTGAATGGAGACTTTACTTTTGGATTATTATTGATTTTGGAGCTCTTGAGTAGCAGCACAATGTGCGGCCATAGCAATTGGGGTTGGAGACGGAGTCTTCAGCTAACGGGATTTCGGCAGTGAGATATCTGCCCTAGTCTCCTTCAGGATAAACCATCCAGGTTTGTCACCGTGTCTATTGCATTCATCATTATCAAGTGTTCTAGTATATGTCCGAAGGTTATTTGCAAGTTCATCCGTACAGCTGGGGCATTTAGTTAGGAAACCCTAGTCATTCACCAGGACTCTGGATCACCATATTTCTTCTGCATGCAGCACGCATCCTCACTGATAGGATCACTCTACTGCATTGGGTGATTATCAGCTATCAGATTGTCCATCCAGGGCAGCTAGCAGCAATTCACAGGGTTGCGGGGGCGTGAGAAGCAGACTGGGAGATCAATTCGCTAGGGCATCTAGAGAGGTCAAAACTCTTGCATGCTCTAGCCATCTTCTCCGGCACAGACACACCTTCCTTCTGACTTATTTCCAGCTGAAACTGACCATCCCTTCAGCAAAAACGTCACACTTGTTTGATTCAGCCATCCGAGGTATTGCAGCAGAAAACAAGGTCATTTCTTCATCAGCTCAGCTCATATTGCATGCGTATTTTCTCTGGAGCATATTCAGTCGGCTTATCAATGGTAAGTGTTCATTCTATCCTGCAAACCCTAACCCTAATTTCAGCTATAAAATAGGGAAATTTTGCATGGCAATTTGCATGCCCGGTTGTTTCAGTAAATTTGCATAGAAATAGAAAATATCAGGATTTGGGATATTACAGTGGTATCAGAGCATGATCCTTGCCAGCTGTGGGCACATAGCAATTGAATAAAAGTGCATGTTGATACATGCATGTACATGCAAATGCATGTCAGTGATGTTGGTGAAGCGCATGTCAGAACAAAGGTTTTTCTCTACCAGCTTGTGAGAACATGAAGACAATGAGAAGGATCTTGACTGGAAATTGGCAGAGGTTAGCAGTACTTCAATACTTGCCTCGATATCAAGAGTATCTAGCCTTGGGTGATGAGGTATGTGCGGCATTGTCCTTTCAAGATTATTACACCATCCAATTCGGGAGCCAGCCCAAGGATTTGGATGAGGATCTCCTTAAAGGCATAGTTAGGGAAGAGAAGAAAGATGAGCATGAAGTACAGATTGTTGGTGAGCTTCATTTGGAGTTAACAGTACATGATGAGGATGTGCATGAGGAGATAGCATTAGAGCCATCCTGTGAGTCTAGCGACAAGCACATTTGCTAGTCAAATTGTGGACAAACCATGTGATGAGTTGGAGTTGGTACACTCTTCATCACCTACAGCAGGAATCCAGATAGCTATGACAGGCGAAATACATGAGGCACAAGGCAATGAGCATAGCAGTCGAGACAGTGAGCAGCCACACATGGAGGTTAGGGAGAGTTTATACATGCATGAGATAGAGCTTCCAGATGATAGTCACCGAAAGAAGATTGAACGGGTTAAAGAAAGCATTCTAGCGATGAAAGAGAGGACCAAGATACTCCAAGACACCATAGTACAGCGAGATGTTGAGCTTACAATTCTTCGAGTTTTATGTACCGAGTCAGAGATCAGGCTGTCTAGTATTGAAGAGCAGTTGGATTCCTTGATGGGGCAG
Source organism: Pseudotsuga menziesii (assembly GCA_001517045.1). Taxonomy (NCBI): domain Eukaryota; kingdom Viridiplantae; phylum Streptophyta; class Pinopsida; order Pinales; family Pinaceae; genus Pseudotsuga; species Pseudotsuga menziesii. Next base: position 282,303 of record LPNX010199437.1, on the reverse strand, counting down.
CAGAAGAAACATACTATTGCATTTCAAAGCAGTCCTCTTAAGGAGTACATAGACAGGGCTTGCAGTAGCTTGAGTCCACATTTGCATAATGGTGGATGGTTTTTACAGGTTGGCCAAGATCGAGAAATTGACCAGCAGTATATGAGCATTCCAGTTGAAATCAGAAGGGTAGAATGTCAGCTTGGTAGGATTATTCCTTGTGATGGTGCTTATGGACAAGGTACTTTTCGGGGGTTGGATTGGAGAGAGATTAAGAGTTGGTGTCCTATTGAGTGGGCGATTCTTGGGAAGACATTCCTTGCCAAGGGTATAGTCCCACAAGAGCCTTCAGATATTTGGGATGAAATATGCACAAGTTTGCATTGGGATCCAGGCGGAAGACCTTATGAGGGATGGATACAGTGTTTACTGATGGCGTTACTTGGGAGTCTACATGATGCTCCTGTGTCGATACTATGCAGGGTAGCGATGGATGCATTTTGACCTCTACAATTCTCAGATTGATTTGGGACCCTGGGATTACAGTGACTGACAATTTAGTGATTGCTAGAGGGTGCTTTTAGGAGGTCTCTAGTGATGGTACTGTACAGTGCATTGTTTTGAGCAGAGGGTGCTACAAATCTCCTAGGATAATTTGGGACCCTAGGATCATCCCCGGATTCAGTTGGTTCAGTTGATTGATTGTGGATTTGCGTTGGCATTGCTTGAGGACAAGCAATCTTTGGCGAGGGAGGACTGTAATGTTCCCAAAAGTGACATGCATGCAAACCCTAAAAGTGACATGCATGTAAACCCTAAAAGTGATATGCATGCAAACCCTAAAAGTGACATGCAAACCCTAAAAATGACATGCATGCAAATCCTAAAAGTGATATGCATGCAAACCCTAAAAGTGACATGCATGACATCTAAGCATTATTTAATGATGCATGCACTCAATTAAGTCTCCATGCACATGCATGCAAGTCAACTGCAAATTAGAAGTTAAAGTGACCTAATTAGGTCAAAAGTTAGGGTTTTCGCAGTTGAAAGTTATAAAAGAAAGATAAAGTGAATGGAGACTTTAGTTTTGGATTATTATTGATTTTGGAGCTCTTGAGTAGCAGCACAGTGTGCGGCCATAGCAGTTGGGGTTGGAAACGACGTCTTCAGCGAACGGGATTTCGGCAGTGAGATATCCACCCTAGTCTCCTTCAGGATAAATCATCCAAGTTTGTCACCGTGTCTATTGCATTCATCATTATCCAGTGTTCCAGTATATGTCCGAAGGTTATTTGCAGGTTCATCCGTACAGCTGGGGCATTTAGCTAGGAAAGCCTAGTCATTCACTAGGACTTTGGATCACCATATTTCTTCTGCATGTGGCCTGCATCCTCACTGATAGGATCACTCTACTGCATTGCGTGATTATCAGCTATCAGATTGTCCATCCAGGGCAGCTAGCAGCAATTTACAGGGTTGCGAGGGTGTGAGAAGCAGATTGGGAGATCAATTCGCTAGGGCATCTAGAGAGGTCAAAACTCTTGCATGCTCCGGCCATCCTCTCCGGCATGGACACACCTTCCTTCCGACTTATTTCTAGCTGAAACCGACCGTCCCTTCAGCAAAAACGTCACACTTGTTTGATTCAGTCATCCGGGGTATTGCAGCAGAAAACAAGGTCATTTCTTCATCAGCTCAGCTCATCTTGCATGCGTATTTTCTTTGGAGCATATTCAGTAGGCTTATCAGTGGTAAGTGTTCATTCTATCCTGCAAACCCTAACCCTAATTTCAGCTATAAAATAGGGAAATTTTGCATGGCAGTTTGCATGCACGTCTGTTTCAGTAAATTTGCATAGAAATAGAAAATATCAGGATTTGGGATATTACACAGTTAGACTTGATATATGCTCAATCTAGGATTTTGTATGAAATCATACTTGAGGCACCGAGGTCTAACAATAATGCAGGGAAACCCAAGCCTGGACTCCATGCTGATGGCGTGGTTGGTTCAATCAGTTCTCCTACTATAGAATCAGTGGCTAAGCAACTCCATGAGTTGTCAATGAAGCAATCTGCAGCGGAGGCTACCACCCCCTCACCACAAAGTACAACTGTTTTTGCACAGTCTTCTCAAAAGGGAAATCAACAGCCCGGTGGGAAAAAGAAGAAAGGGAAGAAGGGTGAGGGTAATCAAAACAAGCAGAAACCCACAAACAATGCTGATGGGGGTAAAAAAGATAAGAAAAAGGTCAAGTTTCCTTGTAAGTTGTGCCAGGGAAACCACCTGACTCATTAATTCCCTCTTATGGAACAAGCTCAAAAGTTGCTAAAGAATCAACAACCGATTGTCTTGAAGGATCCCTTTCCCCAAGGACAAAACACAGGTTCTGTTTCGAATGCAGTCGGGGGCACTTCTAGTGCCCCTCCTAATTAGAATTATATCAATATGGTACGATCCAGCACTTTACTCCAAACAAGAAATAAGAATTATGAATCGGAGGCTCCAGAGAAGGGTAAGCCTACTGGCGAAACTTCAAACCCTCTCGTTATTGAAAAACTAGTTGATCCAATGCCCAAGATACCGAAAGGTGTCTTTAAGAAAGCATTTCACAACCCTAACGCTAGGGTTGCTTCTAACTATTCAGTAGTTGAAGACTTAGCTCAAACTCCTTGTGCAATGCCAGTAATGGAGGTGTTACAGAGTTGTTCTGCTCGGCGGGATGCCCTCTTAACAGCCATAGGTAGCGTGGATTCATCGAGCCTACTGGCGAAGTTTAATCTTTAAGATGTTAAAATCTACCTGCCGTACCATGTGGCTTTGTCGATTGATGTTGTCCATGGAGGCAAAACCATTGGACGTACAGTCGTTGACGAAGGTGCTTCCACGTGTGTAATGTGAATGTCTTGTTCGAAAGCCTTAGGATCCCCATAGCTAGTTCCATCAAACACTCTACTTACTGCTTTCAACGGAAGGTCTTCCGTCCGCATGGTATCCTACCAGCTTTTGAAATAAAATTGTCAGGGAAAGCAGTGGTTGTTGAAGTGGAAGTGATCGATGCCCCATTGGATTATAACTTGTTGTTGGGGAGAAGTTGGACTTACGCTATGTGTGTGATCGCCTCAACCGTTGTTTGAGTAGTAGTGTTTCCACACAAAGGGAAGTTCGTTTTTGTTGACCAACTGAGTTTCACTCAGAAGGATCGTTTGGAGACTAATAAGTCCATAGTACCTTTGATCGATCAAAGTAAACCGGCTAATGAGAGCTTGGGCGTTGGAATGTATGCATCTCTAATGGGCACATTTGATATCCCAACCCCTATTAACTATTTAGGTTCTACGAATGTAGGGAAGTCTATTGCGACGGTTGTCGATAGAACTAATCCTTGGGCCCTTCTTTCCCATCATGAACCTCAGGTGCCCTTATCTATAGTGGAAGTAGCTTACCAAGTTGTTTTTAATGCCACTGTCGATTCCATCGTGACTTCTTTTGCAGTCTCAGAGGAGTCAGATGAAGCTTATCTTCCCGCTTAGGTAGAGAACTCTGCGTATTCATACAACTGTTTAGATATGGTTTTTCCTTCGGACGAAGCCATTCTAGAGGCTATGATTGGACGTGATAAGATTTGTGAAGGCCTTCACCATAGGTCTTTCTTTCTTCCAAAGTTGAGCAGAAATGAGAATCAGGAGTTCCATGTGAGACTGACGGAGTGTTTTGATTTGCCGATCAATCATTTACCAAAGGAGGGAGTGTTTGCTGAGGGGACTATGGCAAATATCTCTGCTACCATTCCAATCAACATCTCTACAAACCCTAACGTCGTTGAAAATGTGCATATTGGTGCAAACTGTTCTCTGGAGGAAATTGCCATATATACTGCCTTGTTTAAGGAGTTTCGCGACGTCTTTGCCTAGTCATATGAGGAGATGCAAGGCATAGATCCATCTATTGTAGAACACGAAATCCGTACTTACCCCGATGCTAAACCTGTTCAACAAAAGCTTCGACCTGTAAATCCACGAAAAGCGGCAACCGTTAAGGCTGAGGTGGAGAGGTTGTTGAAAGCAGGGTTCATTTACACAATTGCTCTGATGAAATGGGTATCCAATCCCATTCCTGTTGATAAAAAACAAGGGACCATACGCGTGTGCACTGATTTCTGTGACTTAAATAAAGCGTGTCCCAAGGACAACTACCCCACACCCTTCATCGATCAGATCATTGATGCTTGTGCGGGTAGTGAAGTATTTTCATTTATGGATGGCTTTTCCGGGTATAATAAAATTCAAATCAAGCTAGAAGACTAGCATAAAACGGCTTTTATTTGTCCTTGGGGTTTCTTTGCGTACAAGAAAATGCCCTTCGGTTTGAAAAATGCCGGAGCTACCTTTCAGCGGGCAATGAACTTTGCCTACCATGACATCAAGAATATTGTCGAACCGTTCTTGGATGATCTACCTACCCATTCTCGCAAGAGGAGGGACCATCCAGATCACCTCCGTATGATCTTTGAACGATGTAGACATTACAAGATACGCTTGATTCCCCACAAGTGTGTTTTCTGCGTCAAGTCGGGAAGGCTACTAGGGTTTATCATGTCAAACAGGGGAATATAGGTGGATCCTTTGAAAGTCAAGGTTATTGTAAATCTGCCTCCTCCTCGTTCCATCAAGCAACTTCAGAGCCTATAAGGGAAATCTAGTTTCCTTCAGCGTTTCATAGTTAATTATGCCAAGATTACTAAGGGTTTCATGTGCTTGCTGAAACAAGACACCCCATTTATATGGGATGAAACTGCACAGGTTGCATTTGAGGCATTAAAGAAGGCTTTATTGTCGGCTCCTTTATTACGTCCACTAGATTACTCTAAAGATTTTATATTGTATCTAGCTTCCTCGGAGTCAACTATAGGGGTAGTATTCATTCAGGAGGACGACAAGCTCCAAGAGCATGTTGTCTATTATCTCAGTCGTGAATTAGCTGGTCCAAAACATAGATACTCCCACGTCGAGAAATTAGCATTGGCAGTTGTCTATTCTGTTCAGAGGCTACGTCACTACATCTTACTGAGGACAACCAGAGTGGTGGCAAATGTAAATCCTTTTCAGTATGTTTTGTCCGGACGCATAATCGAGAGAAAATTCAACAAGTGGATAGTCATTCTCCAAGAGTTTGACTTGGATTTTCAATCTGCTAAATCCAAAAAGTCCTTAGTTTTTGCAGAGCTAATCTCAGAATTTCCTACGAAAGACACTGTAGTGATGGAAGATGACTCATTCCCAGATAAGTATATCTTTCTGATTTCTACCTTTGACCCCTGGTACAGATATATTCTTGTATATCTCCAGACTCTGAAGTGTCTTACATCCTTCTCACAAGAAGAACGACGTAAATTGCGTGTTAATGCGAAAAACTACCTGATCATCAGTGATACCTTATATCAATGAGGGTTAGATTCGATTTTGCGTCGGGGCCTCACCCACAAGGAGGCTGAGCGTGTCCTAAATGATTCCCATAGCAGAGCATGTGGGGGTCATTTATCTGGGTTAGCAACGGCCCAGAAAATTTTACGTGTCGGTTATTTCTGGCCCACGATCTTCAAAGATTGTCTCGAAGCTGTAAAGCACTGTCATCTGTGTCAACTCTATACCAAAAAAATGCAATCACATCCTGCTCCATTGTTTCTCGTCATTGCGGTAGGGCCCTTCACCAAGTAGGGGGTAGATTACATAACGTGCAACTCAGTTTCGGTTGGGGGGCACAAATACATCATTGTCGTTGTAGACTACTTCACAAAGTGGGCAGAGGCAATGCCTACCTTCAAAGCAGACGATGAAACGACAGCTTACTTCGTATTTAACCAAATCATTACACGTCTCGGTATTCCAAAGCAGATTGTCACTGACCATGGCAGTCACTTTCAGAATAGCATGATGACCGAGCTGACTCCTATGCTAGGGTTTAGACAAGATCATTCATCTTCCTTCTACTCTTAAGCGAATGGACAAGTAGAGGCAGTTAACAAGACCTTGAAAACCATTCTAAAGCGTACTATTAACATGAGTCAGTCAAATTGGCACATCATGTTAAATCCTGCACTTTGGGCATACCGGACTGATGTCAAGACTGCAACTAGTTTTTCACCTTTCCAACTCATTCACGGGGTGGAAGCAGTCACGCCAGTTGAACGCGAGATTCCATCCCTTAAGATAGCTATTCATGTGCTTCCTGACACCACGAATCTAGAAGAACGTTTGCTTTACCTAGAAAATCTGGATGAACGATGCAAAGATGCGTTGACTGCAAACGAGGCTCACAAGAATAGGGTCAAGAACCAATACGACAAAGCAGTTAAGCCAAGGTCCCTACGTCGTGTCAAAGGTTTTGAAAAAGGGAGCTTATGAATTAACCGATTATGATGGAAATAAGTTGTCGGAGCCCAGAAATGGGCTCTACCTGAAGAAGTACTACACTTAGGGTGTGATGCTTGTTCTTGTAATTTTATTGTATGTATTTTTATGTACTATAGGTTAGTTAGTTGGTTAGTGTTTCTTATATAGTTTGTTGGTTGTTTCAGATGTCAACCGAGTGGTTCGTAGGTTTTGTTGATGGCGCTAACCTCCGTACTTGTAACCTGGCTTCAGCCGCTTGGGTTATCTATTCACCCTCAGGACAACTGGTTGCCTCTGGTGGCGCTTGCTTAGGTCCTGCTACTATTAACGTGGCTGAGTACAGGGCAGTTATTGAGTTGTTATGGGATGCTACACTACGTGGCAATACCCTCCTGGAGATCAAACTTGACTCTCAGCTCGTGGTTTCCCAACTCAATGGTGATTATCAAGTGCGAAACCCTACTTTTCTACGTCAGTTTTTGCGTGTAAGATTACTTGAAAGAAACTTTGAATATATTTAATTTAATCACATTTCAAGAAATGAAAATACAATTACTGGTGCTTATGTGCATTACATATTAGACAGGCACTTAACACACACTTTCTAAAATAAATATAACAAGTACATTTAAAACACATGTAAATAACCAAAAACATATATATATATATGTGTGTGTGTGTGTGTGTGTGTAAAATATGTCCATAGATAGCGAGTTTTGATCCGAAGATCCTGTCATCAGTGTATCAATATACAAAAAATGGGATCGTAATCCATATATATGCCTAAAAGACTAAGCCTGCTCCTCAGACTCCTTGGCAGCGGCTGCCTCTACAACCTCCCTATAATGAAGTACGGCCCTAGCTACCCTTCGAAGAAGGCGTAGCCAAACAGACGAAACCCCAACCACATACTCCTGCATGATGATGGGGATTCGATCCATGCGTACTGTGGGGACATCCTGGGTAAGCCTAGCCAGCTTCCCCTTCAATGACACGCAGTAAACTGTAATCCCCACCCTGTGCAAGAAGCATGAATATCCTGGGATGTCCAGTGGGATGCACCGGTCCAACATTTGCATAAAAAACATTTTGAAGGGTCAAAACTCTTATACATATGTATATACATAACTTTATGAACAAAATTCATAAAAAAATCAAATGATATAAAAGATAAAAACATACTAATCTCTCCAAATGCCTCCCCCAAAGGGAGGGCGATTTCATGGTCTCCTTGGAAGTCTAGTCTAGCATATGGGAATTGCTCGAGAGCGGGCACTTGCCTTTCCCACCAAGTGTAGAAATTGTCATCATAACCACTTTAGACCCCACCTCCGCCACCTTGACGGAGAAATATGTCTACCCATCTAGTAAGTCTAGGCTGGTGAGGGGAGAGCGGTGGCATTGGTACTGCAAGGCTAAGAGCAGGAACTCTCGAAGAAGAAGAACGAGACCAAAATGCTAGCATAACCGAAGTTCTTCCTTCGTCCTCTCTTCAATCAGAGAGTTGTTTTTTCATTATCGGGATCATACCCGAACACCAATCAAACAGCATGCCTTGCATACATTCCACTGCAACTCGCAAATGAGTCTGAGTGGCCAAGTGGAATGAAGAAGAACCAGCAATCCTTGCTACCATGCTTACCATCACTTGTAAAGGAAAGCTAGTTATTTGTGAGATTGGGACACATGTCCCCTTTTTTTGTGTACCTGGTGGACAGAAAGTATCAATATAATCCTGCACACTCATAGGGTCACCACCCCTACCAGTGCCCTCAAGGTTTACAGGCATGCCTCTGCGAGAAAGCCCTGTAATAAAATAAATGTCCTCTATTGTAAGTTCCAATGTCTCTCCTTGTAGATCAAATAGACCAAAGTCATGGTCCCAGTAGTCTATAAGAGTCTCCAATAGACGAACTTTGGCTCTCATATTGGATGTACAGTAGAATTTTAGCAAGCCGCATTGTTGCAATGCTTGCAAGGTTGGGGTATCCCACATTGCCTCTCGATCCATATCCTCGTGTTCCCTCTCTCCACTCCAAAACCATTTTGTACCTGTCCAATGACCACATTCAATCATTAGAACTCATCAAAATTCTTTTGGTTGGGTGCATTTTTTAATTTTTGGAGATCGCGCAGCATACGCGACTATGCTTTCAGCACAACACGGGTCATATGCGGGTTGCGGTGCAGCAACTCACGTATAAAACACGAATATGCAACTGCTATGAAGCAGGCCCATGTATGTTGCGTAAGCTTCTTAGGGCATGTGCAAAAACTCAAAATTTTCCACTAAAAATAAAATCTGAAGGGATAGAGAGGAGGAGAAAGGAGAGATAACCAACCTGCAACTCGCGGAATCAAATTTGGTCCAGCAGATTGTCCCCGGTGATCAATTGAATTCTGGAGGTAAAACTTGCCAAGTTTAGTAATTTTCCAAATGGTATGTCTATTTTGGGTTTTTGAACTATTTATAACAAAAATTTCAAATTTTTGACCCATTGTCTATAGTTTAAATCAATTTTTAATGTATGGACTAATAACATGGTTTTTTGCTAGCTGCAGCCGGCCCAAGATCATTTAAAAATTGTTTTCCATCGCATATAGGGTAGGATTTGGTCCTCATTGCTGACTTTGCATTTATACCTTATCCGTTAATAAACTCTAGGATCACTTTTTCATCCATGGACTATGGTGTTAAACCACTTTTACCTCGTTCACATCATTGTTCTTCCGTGGATAAGGCCTCCTTCTCATGGGTACCCTAGTTTAGAACACTATATTGTCTGTCTGGTACCCATGCCACAGTCGTGTTAGGTTTGCGGGAGCCTTCTTAGTTGTTTTTTATGACAAAATGAACCTCATTTTGCATCTATTATGAGCTATACCCGATTATAAGGCTCCTCTCCCTTATGGAGTTTTCTTTAGGCCCTGGTCTGACTCCTCAAAACAGATTAGAGTGCCAAGTAAACTTGTTCGTTCAGACTCGTTAAGAATAAGTGAACGATCATCTACATTGGTGGTAGGTTATCACTTTTTCAGACCATGTAGATTATTTACAAGAAAGGAACACTCTTTTCTGCGGAATTGAGAAGAGTATCTTTCGGCATGGGTTTATCACTTTTTCAGACCTGAAAGACTAAACTTACGAAAAAGGAACACCCAGTATGAGCTTAGTTCTGGACCCAAACATGAAAAAGATTCTAAGCGTACTTTTTGTCTTTGTCATGCTCGCTAAACCTAAAGAACAAAGCATCGAGTTTACTGTTGTAAGCCCCATTTCTCGTAATCAAATGGATCTTTCTAAGTGATCTTGCCTTCCTTCACACTCGTTAAACTCAGGCTATCTGTCGCTTTTGAATGTACGTCGGTCTGGTGATAGTTTACCCATTTTTCATATTTTTCCAACTAAGTACGAAAAAGGTAGACCTTAGTCCTTCGGGAGCTAAGAGAGTGTTAGACACACAAGGCACACAGAGAGGGGGGGGTGAATCTGTGTGTGCAGTCTTTATTACTTTTTCAATTTTAACAATCAACAACTAATTCATCAATGCATTATTCTACCATTTGCATAATCATTTCATAAACATCTATCACTTCATCATTTATAAATCATAAGCATCTGAATCATGGAGTCATAACAAGAACCATAGCACAAGAGAACACAACACCATATGATTTTGTAATGTTTTTGTATTTGTTTTGGAACGGCTACAACCGTGAGGTAAAATCAGCACCTACTGATACAAAGAGCACCTACTCTTCAACCAGGACCCTGCCTGGTTTTCTTAGACCCTGCTAAGAAGGGTTTGAGGTATCCTAACCTCAAAAGCAAGACAAGCTTGCTTTTACAATTATAGCTCACTGTCTCATCACACACACATATCACTATCAAGTGCACTCACTGCCACATCATCGCATCAACCACATCAACATCACCTATCTCTTCAATCTGCTGCCAACTATCTCTGCTCATGCTCATCTGCTCATCATCAACGCTGCTCATCATCAACATTGCCCATCATCTCTGCTCATCATCAACGCTGCTCATCGTCTCAATCTCTGCTCAAGAATCTGTGTACATCAACCATCAATCATAGCTGCTCAATACACTGCTAAGTCATCAAAGTATGTTCAATGAACTGTCGTTGCCATCAACTTGTCATGTCTTGGCTGAGATAATCAAGGAGTATGCATCAAGTATGCACCATCATCATCAATAAGGTTGGTCTAATCAAGGTCTGCATCATCATATAAGGCTATGTGTAGCATACATCATCATCATTAGATCATCATACTGTAGAATGCATCATTATCATGGAGTTCATCATAGGAGAGCATGCATCATCAAATCATGCATTTCCATCACAATGTGTATGTGCATCAACATATCATCATGTACGACATCATATATAACGTCATAGTAAACATTACTTTACCACTGTATCTATTCTCTTGTCACTGTGTTTATATTACTGTAAGTATACCACTGTATACACTTCACTGCATATTCATTGTTGTGTCAACAAGTATATAGCATACACGTCACTGTACATACCTCTTTGTAAATGCACTGTCACTTGTAGCAGACCATTGAACTGTGTATACACTTCTGAAACATTACTGTTACTACTGTATGTAACTAGGGAATCATAGTGTCATCATCATCATCAAGCATAGGAGTGCAACTTTGCATGATATCAGCATCATCAATGCATGCACTCATACAGTATCATCAAGGAGAAGTATATCATCATAGTGTATGTAATCACTGTATGTAACTAGGGCATCATAGTGTACAAGGCAGTTTAATATACCGAAGTATGTACACACTTGCACACTTCTCTATAAATGTACCACTGCTATTCACACAATAAATATAAAAAACCTCAAACAAGATGGAGTCACTGCAAAGCTCGTATCTCAGTGGCTGCAAATTCAAATTGTTCACAAAATTTGGGATTGTTTTGACACTCTAGACAAGTCCAAATTTAAATCTAAACCATCATTTGCTGTAGCAACCCTCTGCTGCTATCCTTGACCTCCATCAATTTTAGATTGTTTTAGGCATAAGAAAAAGGTCAAAGAGAAACCTCATCACCATCCAGGAATGTTTAGGCAAGTGCTAGAACAATTCAGCAGTCAATTTCCAAATGGGTTCGGACTGTATAGTCTTCAAAATAGGACTGTTTCAAGCATGAATATTTTGGACTGTTTTAGCATGTAACTTTAGACTATTTGCTCACCATTAATTCAAACTGTAAGAAAGCAGCAATGATCCTTATCCGACACAAGTCGAGCATGAAAAACTTTGGACCAAGCAAGTCCAACATTTAACTGCCTTAGTCCACTACCTCAGTCAACTGCTGCAAAAACCTTTACTGTGGAGGAACCCTACACCTTGTCAAGCAAGGGAGAACATAAGAATAAAAACCAAGATAATGATCACCTCCATCAAGTCCAAAATTGTGTTTACTTCAAAAAAAAAGGGCAAGATCTAGGGTTGTGCATGAATGCTGCCTCAGTCATCCACCTCCAAAATATCTGTCAACTGCTACTGCCACTTTTCTCTGCAATTTCAGGTCTGCAAAAATTGCAGTCACTGCTCCTCTGCTACTGCGAAAAACCTCAGTTCAACAGTCAGGAAAATATCAGAGGAACTCCACCGAATTCATACTTACTGTCTGCTGCTCCTTTACTCTGTTGCTGCACATACTCTGCAATTCGGGACTGCTCCTCAGTCTGCTGATGAGGAAAAACAACCAAAAAAAAAATTGTCTTTTCTCTGCGGCTACCTCAGTCAATCCGAAATTCCTCAGAGCTGTCCGAAAAATCCACACTAAAAAATTGAAATTTGATGAGGTATTTATATTAGTTTTCCATTGGGCCAACTTGTCATAAAATTTTATTTTATTTTATTTTTATTTTAATTGAGGCCGACTTCAACCATGTAAGAAAATTTTATTTTGACTTTTGATTTTAAATTCAAATTTGTTATTTGAATTTTTATTTTAAACATTTAATTTGAACTTGACTTTGAATTGTCAACCTTCTTACCATTAGGGTGTCACGTGTTTTTATTATTTTATCTCCCAATCAAGCCTCAAGGTCACCACATTATTAAAATTCACAAGAGTATGTCCACCACATCATCATAGGGTTGCATCAAGCTACTAGGGCTTTCTATGCCATGTGCGAAGTGCCATCACGGGCTTCAAGCATGTCATCTAACCATATTAAGTGTAAGTCGTGGGCTCCATGACCTTTGCAAGGGCATCAAGGTCTTCATCAGGGGTTCCAAGTCTTCATGGGCTTCTTCATCAAGCAAGGGGCTTCATAGGCTTCTTTAACCACCTCAACCACACAAGAGGACCTCCAAGGGTCAAGATCCATCATGGCATCACCTGTGGGGTTGATAGGCCTTCTCCTAGGGTACCATGACACCATCAGGGCATGAATGACCACAGAATGGGTCATTAATGCTTCTCCAACCCATCTACGGCTTCTCCATCATCTGCAAGGGCTTCAGGACCATCACCAGGGTCTTCAACACCATCAGCAGGGTCTTCAACATCTTCAGCAAGGTGGTGGCATCAAAATCCAGTCTTGTGGGTACAAGGACCTTGTCAACTGGGTACAAGGTGCTTCAAGGCACAAATCCACTCTGTAAGGGATCCAAGGCACTGCAAGTGGGACTTGGTGGCATCAATGACAACCTATGGGGCCACTGCAAGTCCATGTTGGCATCAATGACAATTTCATCAATAGAGAGTTCTTCTGTGGATTGTTTTATACTTTTTCGGCCTCTGGAGACTAAATTGTACGAAAAAGCACCCCCCTAGAGTCTTCTTCGGAGTTTTCAGACTCTCAAAATTATGAAAACACCAACAAGCATCCACTAGTTCGGGCTCGTAAAATCCACGAACCAGTGACATATCAAGCATTATTCTCTCCCCTCTTCAAGCTTGTAAAAAATGAAGAGAGACTCGAGTTGACTTTCTTGGACTCGTTAAAACTTAACAAGAAAGATAAGGAATAATTACTTTCTTTGGGTTATAAATAATGGCAGCATGTCATCCTTGAACAAAGCACTCTCTAAACTTTCAGATACTCATGTCTCAGTTTACACTTTCAGCTCAGCTATTACTTCGAGTTTTTACTCCTCCACTTGCCATTTATACATGGGGAATCTGCTCATGTCTCCTCCATGACAGATAAGTCTAGTTGTCATATCTGCAAGTCAAAAGTTGCCTTGGGTCACCTCTGTGTCGTGCTCACTGTTCAAGGATCTGTACCTTTACCTGATCATCCTGATTCCCATCATTAACCTCTCTAAGAATTCCTTGTGTCTACCTTCCTACATCCAATTTCCTAGTCACTTGTGATCTGTTGAAGGATTCATTTGTCTTTCTCCTCACATCTTTCTCATCAACATCTCCTGAAGATGATGACCTAGAGTTTTGACGATGGTACCTTAGGATTCACTACCCTTATTGGTGAACTCCTTTGCTTCAGTTGTCAGCATCACTCATTTTTTGACATTCTGTTGAGTTCCTTCCATGTTCGACTTTTGTTGAGTTCCTTCCATGTTCAACTTCAGCTCATCTATTCACATGGTAGGGATTGTACTGGTTCCTTTGGATTTGGACGAAGACCTTAGGTTCAATCTCTATAACCTAAGTTGTGCAAGATTGTGTTATGTTCAACAACATTGCTTCCATATTTTGAAGACTTCATCATTGTATATTGTGGCTTCGATCCACCTTTGTAATATATGTGATCTTGTTACCCGTATCATATTATGTAATCAAATATTGTGAAGGAGCTAGTGTTCCGCTTTATTGAACATGGCATCCTCAGATATGATTGTATATGACTTTGATATGTATTGTTTCAGGTACCTCCCTGCTGCCTTGGTAACTGAGTTCTCCAAGATTAAAGATTGTAATGTATTTCGGCCATCGCTTCCCTCTGACCTCACACATTAGGGGGCATCTGTTATCATGTGAAATGGCACTTCTTCGTCTGAGTACTAACACTCAATGTGTCAGTACACAAAAGGAAAAAATGGATAGAAATGGCCAAAACGTTATAAATGGGCATGACCTTTGATGCATCATCCTCTTACCAACCTGACCTTTTTTTGTAAGGCCATTAGGGTGAATAAGTGACTTTTGACATTGCAACCCGAGTATTGACATTGCAACCCGCCTATACATCGTTAGGGTTAGAATCTGTGGGTTTCCTTTATGCAAGTCGCGTATCATACGCGACCTGCTAGTATTAATAGTCATGTATGCCTTAATCCGAAGTTAAAAAATATAAACAAAGTTTAGTCGAGGACAGTTGGGTCCTTAATCATAACTATCCCAACTTCCCCAACCATCTCAACCTTCATAACCTCTCTCTTTCCTCATGTATAAATAGAGAGTAGGAGTTGAGGCAAAAAAATCATGAATTTTAGAGCAAAGTTATGCTAGTGGTATTCCTTTAGATATCTTGGAGCAGCATAACTCAGTGTCCTTGGCTAGCAGAGGAACACTTGTTTCAGATTTTGGTTGTAATCTTACCTCACTTGTTTATCAATAAAGAGAATCCTTCCAATATTGTGTCTCTGCACTCTTATGTATTGTGATTTCTGAATTGTCTTGTTATTTCATTGCAAGCATATTATTTCATTGATCATCTATATGATATATAAAATATTGCAGGAAAGGTCTTGCTCTTTGCAGGTGTAGAAGATTCTGTGGAAGCTGTGGAAGCAATTTGGATCGAAGAAGAAAGCTAGGATCAACCATCATAAGCAAGGTATGCTTCATTTCTTCTTTTTTCTATTTCAAATTCTGAAATGGTTGATTGTCTGCAAGTTTACATAGTACATTGGTAACCCCAGAGACCCTAGGTTATAAGGGTGTATTCTCCTGAACAACAAAGACTATGTCAAAGAAGAAGTTGCAGATCTAGAGGGAGATGAAGACAAAGCAAAGCACAAGAAAAACTCGGTCAAAACCAAGAGGAGTATTGTCGACTCCATCAAGGACCCAACTCAAGGGTGTGAAGATGAAGATGTCAAAAATCATTCAATCTTACTTCATAAGGGTCTCCCAGATCAAGGAAAGCTAGAAGCTATTGGAGACAATTTCGAAGAAGCAGAAGTGGTGATGACTACATTGAATGGTCTCCCAAGATCATGGTAACCATTCATTCAAGGAATTTGAAGGAAGCTCATGAAATTCGGTAGACTATGGGAGGAATGCACGCAAGAAGAAGCTCGATTGATAGCAAGAGAAGAGAAGATGGGTGTAGATGACAATCAAGCCCTAACAACTCATACCGCCGAAGATGATGAACCAGCTAAGAAGAGAACAAGGCAAGTTTCCTCAAGTGATGAGGAATATGTATTTTGATCCAGAAGGATTCAAACCATGAAGATGGAAGAACCTCTTATCCATATCAACATTGGATAAGAAGGGATGCAATTGTGACTCGTGATGAAGAATAAGGGACACTCGGATCTATTGTGCAAAAGACTTACTCAGCATTGTCGATCATGAGCAAGACAGACACAGGTCCTCAAAATCAGATGATGGAGTAGAGCACATTTTTAGAGAGTCCAGTAATTCCTAGAAAGATACAGAGACCAAGAGGGAGTCTAGCAAACATTCATTTGAGTTATGAGTAGATGCACCTATACCCAACACACCTTCAGGTGTACCCCAGGGAGAGGGCCAATTTTTTCGACGAAAAGGGGTGTTATCGAGCAATGGTGGTCATCGATGGGCCCTTTGGTTAATCCTTTGGGAGTACTATGGCTTAATGGCACTGTTGACTGCCCTTTGATGGGGCTTTTAACCTCGGGGTTGGTGTCTGAGACTCCAAAGGGTTGACCACTGGGTCACATGGCTCCATATCATGTTTACGAGCTTTGGTGGCCTCTACTTCAGCAACGAGACACTCGTCTTCATTCGCAGCCACTTTGG
Source organism: Pseudotsuga menziesii (assembly GCA_001517045.1). NCBI lineage: Eukaryota > Viridiplantae > Streptophyta > Pinopsida > Pinales > Pinaceae > Pseudotsuga > Pseudotsuga menziesii. The sequence goes on along the minus strand of LPNX010199437.1, from coordinate 265,952 downwards.
ACAACCTCCTGGCCCTTTAGTCAGTGGGCACCTACTCTCCCTGGCCTTATCTCCTCAGAGGAAAGCCACCCTCCATGCCAAGCCTTTTGATGCTTTAAGGAGGGTGTTGAGAGACTTTACAGCATTTTAGGGGTTAGATGGGGTATAACGCCCTCCCTCCAACTCACTCCAGCCTTTCGTTCAAAGTGATTCGCTTATTTGAGCTTATTTTGGCACCTAGGGGTACAAATACCCCAGGTAGCCTACCTTGAGCCTACCTTAGGCCATATTTTATTATTATTTTCTTTTAATTTTAAGTTGACATTTTATAATTTCAAAATGACATGTTTTAAGGCATGTAGGCCTAGACATTTTGTAAAAAGTGAGTGTGAGATCATATAAATAGATCCCCTCACTTTCATTTTACAACAAAACTTATAAGATAATACACTATGCACTTGTTTTACCCTTGCTAGGGCTCTTTGGATGGATGTGCTCCTCTTGAGGAAGTTTTTATGGGTTAATGCAAGCATTTTATGGTAATTCTTTGGTGAAGTATTTTGCTTGGTGATGCTTTGATTTGTTAGATGAACACGAGCACGAAAAGGTCAGGTTTCTCATCTTTTTGTTTGGATGTTGGTGGATGTGCATGTTCAAGTCTTAGTGGTAGCCCTAGTGCTGCACTTTTTTTAGGATAGGCCATTGCCTTTCATTCTTATCCCCTTAGAAAACTGAGGCACGTCTCCTTGTGAGGGTGCCCTAGGGTTTCTCCTTAGTTTTTCTAGGCTAGTTGCTTGACCTAGGAACCCTTCCTCACTAGGTTAGCCATGCTCCCTAGAAGCCCTAGGTTGGGTAGGGCTTGTGCTAGGGTAGTTTTTCTTGGCTTTCACAACCTTTTTCTTGCTCAAAACCTAGTCTAGGGTTAGTTTTTAGGTTGGTTTCTAAGTTAGTCTTTAGGTTAGTTGTTGGTTAGGGTTAAGATTAGGTTTATTACCTTGTTTTTGAACCCTAGCTTCCCTAAACGCAGATCGTAACAGTCTATTGCAAGACTTTCCCTAACCCTCGCTGGCTCACTTCACAACTTGCTCCCTCTTTCTTCCCCTTCTCTGCCCTAGCAGCCTCCATTTCCACCTTAGGTAGCCCTCTCTAAGCCCTTCCTAGACCTTTGCTACCCTTGCAAACCTTGTCCTAAACCCTCGCAAGTCTCTTTTTAAGGCTCGTTGTTCCCTAAACTACCCTCTATAACCTTGGCTTGCTTCCTCCACCTAGCGGTAGCCATCCTTCACCCGAGATGCTGTAGCAGCGACTTACTACCCCTCGGTCACCTCATTACAAGGAGCTAGTTGGGGTTTCCTTGCCTTAAGGTGGGTTTGGGGGTGTATCCTTTCATGGGCCTGTTGTTTCCAGCAGCCCTATCCCACGGCCTGTGGACAAGGCTGGTTTCAAGCCTTCAACCAACCCAAAGGGCTTCCCTTTATAGTGGCAGCCCTCTTTACTTCTTCCCTTTAACATCCTGCACACAACAAACTAAACAATGGTTAGATGATCTTGTGTTGTTGCTTTCATTTGACACCAAAAAAAGGCGGATTGTTAACACCCTCTAATCTTCACTTCCATAGCCTGCACATAAACAAAATAGCAAATGGTTAGATAATGATATGACACCGAAAGTGGACCGAGCACTAATTATTATCATACTTATATAGTCTGCACCCAAATTATACATACAGTAAGTTACATAGTGAATGCTTGTTTATGCATATTGTTATGTTAATGATGCAAATAATACTACTAATAATAACGTTGATACACTGATGCTTACTGCTGGTATAAACAATGCTATTACTGTCATGATTACACTTACATGCATTTCTCTTGAACTTAATTGATGCTGCTATTGTCTTATCTTTACTGCATTTGTATGATACGAGTGACTGAAAACACTTGTATGTTGGCATGTGTTTGTTTATGAGGCATGCTGCTATACTACTAATAACTGATGGTTCGAACAATACTTTCACACATAATACCCCTACACATTTAGTTCAGACCTCATGTTATTCATCTCGACCAAATGCTTAACATGGTAATTATAATTGACTAACAACTTACTCGCAGGTCTGATATATGGTGGATACGTTGTAGATAACGTTTTTTTTATGAGATTGCACATTACAAAGTAATTGGCTATTGGCTGAATGATACTTAGTGTGATGTTGTTTACTTGCTTATCATTGAATAAATTGCATTATTGAAGTATACCTCATATACACACTTAGCACGACACTTTCACACTCATATTTGACTCCAATAAGGAACTGGTCACTAACGTCCTCGAAAGAGAACAATTTGGTGTTTTAGTGTCTTTGCAAAGTTGTAATAGGGCTCTCCCCTAGGAGACTTAGGCTTCCGAAGCAGTTGGGAGAAGTTTACTAAGGTGACAGTGGTCACTTCATCCTCACATGCTTACTGGTATTTGGACTGCCATTTCATCCGGTAACAGTTGCAACCCCTAAGAAAAGCTCAAGCACCATGCAAAATAGTTATTTCTGAATATATTTTCTGAAATATGATGTAACAAAAGTTTTGTATATGAGTGCTTGAATGGGGTTGAATTTGTTGTCTTGGTTGGATAGGCTAGTCACAAGATAAGGAACTTTGTCTATCTATTTTGGTGAACATTTTCTCTGGCTCTACTTTAGGGCAACTAGGTAGAACAAGGATTTCGATCTATTGTTTACTGTTACGTTGTACCTGTACCAGCTCACTTTCAGATATCTCCCAGTGAGAAGGGTCGTTTTTTTCTTCAAGGCCAAGATGGGGATGTTATCAGTACCTTCTGAGAGGTGGTTATGGCCAGACCCTTTGATCCTTCCTTTAGGAGTACCACGGCTTAGTTGCATTGTTGACTGCCCTTTGTTGGGGTTTTTAACCATGAGGTTAGTGTCAGGGGCTCCTAGGGACAGGTCACTAGGTCACATGACCCCTTGCTTGTTCTCTACCATTGACATTTTTCCAACTCTGAGGCTCTTGCCTCCCCTTCTGGTCACTTTATGCACCCATCCTGGTCCATTTCCAGCATAACACCTTCTCTCCTTGGTGCAGTCTCCTTGATGATGTCATCCTTGGTCACCGACCCATAGGCTTGTAAAGGGGGGACGTTGAGGGATTTTCATCATTGTTGGGGTTAGATAGGGCATGACAATCTCCCCTTGCTCACTCCACCTTTTGGAGTGAAGCTTTTTGTTTAGTTTAGTCACTTTAAGCAGTTTTGGGTAAACAATGGGGAAAATGCCCCAAGTTACTCACAGATATTATAAATTTATGCTATTTCATGTTATATTTTTACATTGAAATTTTATTGGCATGTCGGCCTGGATTTATTGTAAAAGTGAGTGTGAGAGGCCATAAATAAGCCCTCCTCACTTCATTTGCAAATCATAACACATGGGATAAAATCATTATGGTGCTCTTGTACCCTAATTAGGGCCTTTTGGAAGTGATGCGCGCCTCTTGGATGATTTTCTTATTTGGCTTGTGGACCAAATTTGGATATTTTCTAAGGTCTTGCTCATGCATGGTGGATGCTAGGAATTGTTGGAATAACACAAAGCTCAAGTCATGTTTTATCTTCCTTTGTGAAGATCGGTCAATTTTGCCTCTTTAATGATTGAATGGTGGCCATAAAGCTGCATTTTTTCTAAATTTGGCTTTTGTTTCCCTTCTATCAACTTTGCATTGTGGAGAACGCTCCCTAGCGGAGGTTTTCCCTAGTTTGGCCTTGGATCTGCAAGTTTGCCCTAGATTAGGCTTTCACAACAAACCCTAGAGGTTGTTGTAGGAAGCCTTAGTTTAGGGACAAAGAGGAAAATCAGTCCAAGAAGGAGGCTGGTCACCTCTCCTCTAGGCCTAGGGTTAAGGGTATCATCCATAAAAACCCTAGTTATCAAAAATTTATCAATTTTTCTTGCATTTTCATTTTTAATTTTACATTTTCATGGTAGAATTAGAGTTACAATTAGGTCTGCAATTTTATGTCTAAAACCCTAAAAAATCAAAAAACATTGTTTTCAAATTTTTGGCCTCCCTAAAATTTTGGCCTCCTTCCCTATAATTTTGGCCTATCATTTTAGGCCCTGGAAATCCTAGGGAAAAATTTGTGGCAGACAAGAAACAATAAAATTAAAAAACATAATTTTTTTGCAAAATCATAGCCCTAAAGGGTTGCAACCTCCCTTACCTTCATTTATCTTTTTCCTCCTCTTTTAGACCTCGCCCCTCCTCTTTCAGCCCTTAAAAGCCTCTCCGTTAACCTAGGCATACCTCCTATTTCCTTCCCTTCTTACTGCTGCAATCCTGGACAACCCTAAAGACTGCTCCCTTAATACCCTAAACTACCCCTTATCTACCCTAGCGCCCCTCTCCTTTACCTTGTTCTCCCTCCTTGCAGCCCTTTGAGCCCTAAAATGATCCCTTAAGACTCCTTTCAAGGTGACCTTTTGAGGCCAATCCCTTAAGACTCCCTTCAAGGTGACCTTTTGAGGCTTACCTCTACTGTTGTTCCAATTGCAGACCCTACTGTAATTTCAGACTTGGTTTGACAGTCATAAGTAGTTCAAAGGATTGTTGTATGAAGAGTCTATAGAGTAAGGACAATTATGGTTTGATTTGCTTTAGTTTCAATTGCCAAAATTAACTGATGCTTACACTACAAAAGCATATCTAAGTTCTAACAGCTGTTGAATGCCTAAAGAAAACACTCAGAATACTGCTACATCTATAAAATGTCTCTGCTGCTATGTCACAAATGGTTTGATTGCCTTGCTTTTATTATAATCCAAACGATGTAGTGGAATGTCATAAGTATCAACTGAATGTCATACATGTTCACTTCTTTGTCATATAATTAATAAGGCTGATATAACAGAGAAGTAAATGCTATTACAGTGGTATTGTATCGAAGTGGTTTGATCTTTCACAATATTCTCATTACAGTAAAGGCAAATAAAATCACTTCCAATTTGATCCTAAATGCTTGGTGATAAGTGATACATGATAAACAGTGAACCTAGAACTCTATATTTGCAACATATCTGCGGCATAGACTCTAGGCAAGTGCCATCCTATGGTTTAATCGAAAACCTTAGGGCTGATCTGTTTGCATGCTCAGACATCTCCACTATGATGAATGTAGTTGTTATTGACTTGCCCCCAGCATATGGAATGCTTTTATCTAGGAAGTGGGCAGTTGGTCTAGGTGGATACCTCATGATGGATTTATCGTATCTTTGTGTCCCAAACTCTGATGGTGCTCTGATTAGGATTAATAGAGAACCTTGTTATGAAAAGCATCTGGAAACTTTTGAGGAAGGGATTAAAAACACATATGGTGATGAGTTGTTGAATAATGCTAAAGCTAATAGTGTGGAAGATGAAGCTGAGACTTGGGAATATGGGCAACCTGAGAACATGTTCATGGCAATAGAAGATTCTGATTCTTCTTTTGAAGGAGATCAAATAGTTGAAATTGCCAGGAGAATTAACTTAGAGATGCTTAAGAACAAATGTTCGGAGGAGTTGGAAGAGTTGAGAAGAAATGAAAGTCAACCGCAGGGTCAAGAACAAAATATTTCAGTAGAAAATCCTACACTTGAAGTTGATAATGTCGAAAGGATGCCTTATAGTGTGAGGGAATGGTTTGCTTTAATGAACCGTAATAGAGAAAGGGAAATCCTGGGGCTTGAACCTATTTACCCATGGGCAAACCATCCTGAGTTAACTACTGAAGTAGAGGTTTGTGACGAAGCAAATAGCTCCCATTACTCTGATGTTGTTGGGCCTTTATCTCATTTATCTTTAGAAGACGGGAATCTAACTCAAGTCCATGATAACTCTTTAAGCTGGGAAGAGGATGCCTTAATTAATGATGCACCTAAAGGAGATTTTAATCTTAATAATCTTGCTATATTTCAGGCTCCTTCGGCTGCTCTAAATAATGCTTTATCTACATATCCTCTCATCCCTAATTTTCTCCTGCCACCTTAGTCATCCAGTCTCCATAGTCATGATCTGTCTCACATTCCTATTTCTTTGGCATCTCAATCTGAAGTAGTCCCAACCGAGTTAGAAAATATGCACATTTATGTTCCTACAGGGGAAGGCTCTAGCCATAATACTATTATATCCCATATGCCTCATCCCTTGGAAGAAGATAGAGACTTCTCGATTGTGGGAGAAACTGTCAAACATGTAATGTCTCCTCATGATGAAAGGACTAATACAAGTATCCAAGAAACGAGGAGAGAGATTAGAGAGATCTTAGTTAGTAGGGTAGCTATTCCCATTGATGGTGGTCCACCTAGATTTGATGCAGTTCCTTCCAAGAGGAGCTCAAGGATTTTCACCCCGCAACCACAAAACCTTGTTGATGTCCATCCCATGTCTATGCATAACATTGAAGTTGTTCCTGAATTAGTGAATAGGAATAGATTTCCCACGGGAAGTCAAGTCCTTATCCCGAACCACTTATTGCATATCCGATCAGGGCAAGCTAGTGACCTTTGGGTTAGAACTTTCTCCGTTGAGCATTGCATAGGTGACATATGCTTTCTTGTTACTAGTACTGGACGACAAATCTTACTTCCTATCAACCAAAGGGATTTAAGGAGTTACATCCCTGATCTTACTTAGCCTTGAGTCTTGTCTTTTCTAGTAGGGTAGAGTAGGTAGAGCCTGAATAAGCCCTTGCTTGTATCCTGTCAGTCTTGCACCTTGTGTCTTTGCCCGAAGCTTGCTTTTCAAAGCTCTTAGTGTATTTTTCAGTCTTAGCATGTTTTTTCCTGCACAATAAAAATCAAACTTTTCTTGAAAGTTATGGTTATAGATTAGATTTACTTTCTACTTTTCAGTTTCATGCACTTCAGTTTGAGTATTTTATTTTATCCACATAGTGAGTTGACGACCAATCTGTGAGTTTGGTATAGCTCTGGACATTTTGCAGGTAGTTGGTGACATTTTGGCAGCATTTGCAGAGCTAGAAGGATTGATCGAGGATGCTAGTAGCAGAGTGTGAGGACCAAAGATTCTGAGGTTCTCAAGCGCTCTATTCAGCAGAGCACTTGTCTCAAGTGGAGCCAGATGTTATCACATATATAGTAGTCGGGCTACCATATTCTATTTTTCAGATTTCAATACACTGTTCGAGATGTTAAGATGAGCATCTATGATGGATCATGATTTGATTGATGGACTATAGTACTATCTCATGCCATGACTAAGTCTTGGGACAGTCAGATTTTAGGATTGATGTAGTCATTTTAGCCATTTGCAGAGCATTTATTAGTGCCCAGAGTTGTATCAGTGCTTTATCATTGGACAGATGTGGGTTCAGATGGATTATTTACATGCTTATGACTCGGCTTGTATTATCTTGTGTTATGATTATCATTGGTCTTATACTCATTCTTGCGATATGTATTATTAGCATTTAGTGTCATGATCTGGCGGTCATATAATTATGTGGACTTGGATGTATTGATATCATGTATTTATGTCCCTACTTAGACCTGGAAGTTCTTGATCTATACTCATTGGTTTTACCCTCCTTAGGGAGATTAGAGGTAGTCATTCTCACCATACTTTGTCTTGCTAGTGTCGGTTTCATTATTCATTGTCTCCACCCATCCATTACCTTCCAGTTGTGTTTCTTACCTGACCTACTATTTTGACATATGGCATGGAGGACCTTTCCCCACTAGAGCCTTTGTTGGACAAGCCTCCCTGTTATTTGTGTCTCGACTCTGAGTTGCCTAGGTTGTGTTGGCTAACTTGAAACAAGTAGTGATGCCATCAATACAATGTATTTAGAAATGAAAATGAAAAATCCCATTCATGAAAAGTAGTGTTTCTAAACATACGTGAATGCAAGGCTAGCCTAATGAAATTGGCTTTGAAGTACAATGAAAAGAATATCTTAATACATTCATTAAAAGTAGTGTTTTTCAACATACATGAATTCATAAAGTCTGAATAATAAAAATCTATGTAATAAAAACATGGACCAAGGCTATGGAAAATCAAAGGCCCAAAAAAGCAATGGTTCCTAAAGTTATATCTAAGGATTGTTGGCCTTACTTGTATTGAGTTGGATTGTGAGCATTTGTCAAGGTGAATAAGCACCTCTGAAGTAACTCACCCATTTGTGAGGCACTACCATCCCCTTTGTTGTTGCTTGTCTGTCATATGCTAGAGTGAGTATCCCCTTTCCATATCCGAAGTGTCAGAATGTCAAGTTGATAGTCACCCTTTGGCCTAGAGTTGTGAATTTTAGCCCTTACCCTTCACTAGCAAATTGATTACAACTATGAAGTGAGTATGGTCTTGAAAGTCTAGTCTGAGTTATAGTTAATAAATGAAATCCTTTATATTTGGTTGATAGATCACCAGTGAAATGATTACTAGTTATAAGTGTTATTTTCAATGATTTGTAGAGCATGTCTTGACCTATGAACACTTGCAGCAGATGGATGCTAGCTTGAGTTATATCGTTGGTTATATGGTCATTTACAAATTATTATTTTGTCAAATTATTAATATTGTAGATGATCATGCAGAGACCTAGAGGGGGTGTGAGTATACACCTTAGATGGATTTGGACTCTCTGAGTCCAGCGAGACAGCTTGTTTTCAGTTCCGGGCACTTGCAGAGATGATTAGGCTTAGTTTATCCTTCTGGTGCAGTTTTACTATACTGAATGGCCTGTCTGAGCAGGGAGATATTTTTCTTGGATCTCTAGGGCGTTGTATGAAGCATAGGGGGTCCAGCCACTTGTTTGTACCATATTAGCCCCCTCCCAGAGAGCTTGGTGGGCTCAGTTGGATAACGCGGGCACCCTAGGAGGCAGTTTCTGGCATATCACGTTTCCTGAGGCAGATAAAAAATAATTAAAATGGCTACTGAAGAATTGAATTTGGGCTACTGAGGAAAGGAAATGGCATGGGATGAGTTCTAATGATGAGGGTGATGTCGTCCAGTTCTTCTCCAGCAGTTGCAGCACTTGGATGGGCCCACATCTATGTTTCGGGCATATTGTATTATTTTCTGGAGCTTTTGGAAGCTCATGATTTCCTCGAGGCACAATTTCACAATTAAAAAATTATATTATTTTTATTGTGCCCTGGGGACACCCAAAGGGAGTTAGTTAACACTCCCTGGACCCACCATGTGCTTCATTTATTTTTTGTTGAGTGGGATCCCCTCTCCTAGGGTGATTTAGTCCACGTTTATGTTATATTATGGTATTGATCCATGTATTGTATGTTGAACTCATCTCAACTGTTGATTAGAATATTTGTATCTTTTAATCTTAGCCACCCATTTGAAAAGTGGTTAAGATTTTGGAACTCTCATTCCTATTTAAAGGAGAGAGCTTCTCATTTGTAAAGGGTCTTTGGCTCTTGGAACTGGATAATAGAAAAACTTTTCTTGTGGAAATTCTTGGATCTTCTTTGCATTCGGTGTTCTTAGATGGTGATTGGAAAATATTTTGCTTCCTAGCATTTGGGTATTTGTTGTGAGATCTATATATTTTTCGGATAATATTGTCTTGTCTACAAGAGGGCGACTTCAACTTGGACGTTTTTGCAGGGCTTCCTCAACTCGCTTGGCTTGGATGCATTTTTATCAGAGGGTTTTCATTAGCATCAATGCGATATATGATTTCATCTTGCTATTTTTATGTAGCATTTTTTTTTTCTCATGATGCAGCAAATCTAATATGGTTGACGTTTATTGTGCAGGAAAGAGGCGCATTGTCTTCTTGGGGCAAAACGTCGGGCATAGAACCCACTCAAATTTTCTCAAATTGATTGGGATAGCAGGGATCATCATCATCAAGGCATCTACAAGGTTTTCTAGGTAAGATCTACATGTTAGTACTTCTCTTCCAGATCTCAATCCATTGGCATTGGTATTTCCATTTTCATCTTAAAACCCTAAACATAAAAAACCAAAAAATGTTATGGCTCAATCCGATTGAGTTCTCGACAAACCATTTCTGGGTTTTGTAGATCAGGTCATACCCTAAGTGGGTCTTCCTCAACGTTGAGCCAAAAGTGACTCCATTGGCCTCGATCTGAAAGCATTGGTCTCCAAACCCTAGCGTTATCCTCCTTTTGCCCTTTTTTTCTCGAAATCTTATCTTTTTCGGCAAAACCACTTTTTGGGTTTGTAGATTTGGTCTAACATTAGGTGGGTCTTTTTCAACGTTGGGCAGAAAGTGACTCCATTTGGCTCGGATCCCAAGGCACTGATCTTCAACCCTAGCACTACCCCTCCTTTTGCCTTTTTTCCCTTGTGTTTTGACCTTTTCCTGTTGGCTCGAGTGCTTTGACATTGTCATACCTTCTTTCGAGTCTATCATTCGATACTAGATAGCCCCAATCCTATTCTTGACCTCCCTACATTGGTTGCATTTCCCAAGGCAGTGGATATCTTCATCTTTTGCTAGTACCTTAACCCCAGATCTAGTATTTACCTCATAGGTCATCTGTGTCCCTACTTGGATCCAATCTCATATCTCTTAAACCCTGATCCAAAGACTTGGTTCACCTGGTGACGTCATCCATAGATCTAGGGTCTCCATCACCTTACACCTTACGTACCTCAAGTTCATTTGATCTGATCTGGTGTCTAGGTCTGATCTCTCTTGTCGAGAGTAGATCTGGGTCTCCCCCATTAGTGTCTTGGGCTAAGAAAATATCAAGTGAGGACTGCCTCGATTGGCGTGACAACCATCCATTTGGGAGTCAAAATTCTTGGTTCCACCTCCTTAGTTGCTTGTTCCTCTACCGTCCATCCTGAATCCATCTCACATAGGAAACTACAAGATTGGTGATAACAAGAGGCTATACATAAGCCCTCCTCACTTCATTTGTAAATCATAACACATGGGATAAAATCATTATGGTGCCCTTTTACCCTAATTAGGGTCTTTTGGAAGTGATGCACACCTCTCGGATGATTTTCTTCTTTGGCTTGTGAATCAAAGTTGGATATTTTCTAAGGTCTTGCTCATGCATGGTGGATGCTAGAAATTGTTGAAATAACACAAAGCTCAAGTAAGTAATGTTTTGTCTTCCTTGGTGAAGGTAGATTGATTTTGCTTCTTTGATGATTGAATGGTGGCCATAGAGCTGCATCTTTTCTAAATTAAGGCTGATATAACAGAGAGATAAATGCTATTACAGTGGTATTTGCATTGGAGTGGTTTGATCTTTCACAATGTTCTCATTACAGTAAAGGAAAATAAAAACACTGTCGATGCTGATCCTGAATGCTTGGTGATAAGTGATACATGATAAACAGTGAACCTAGAACTCTATATTTTGCAACCTGACTTGTACATGATCGCTTGGTTTAGCTATACTGCTGGTGCCTAAATAGTTGCTCTTTATTTGCTACTCCAAATACTGCTAGACACTTATTAAATGCCATTAAATATTGATGCCAGTATTTACATGTACTTCTATCATAGGACTTCTTTAATCCATGCTACAACACTTGTTTGATTAGTACCTAAATGGGGGTAATTCTGATGTGTATTCTTCACTCTCTCTTTGAGTCCATAAGGCACTGATCTATTGCTTGAGGTTGTAGAAGGTATTTGGTGAAAATCTTGACCGATACCAGATAAAGGGCTCTCCCCTTGGAAAACAAGTCTCTCCGAAGAAGTTACAGATTTGTGATAGAGGTGACATCGGATCACAAGTCCATGCATATGCTTACTGGGCACTAACCCTGCTAGTTTGCCCGGTAACAGTTTACAAATAACTATTCTTTGGTGAGAAATGAAGAACCCGAGTAAGAGTTGCCTGCATGTCTTGTACAGGAATGGATTACATAAAAAGTTGGGAATTTTTGGTTGCTAGGATTTAATGTTCACCCAATTTAAAAAAAAAAAGAGAAAACAAAACAAATGTTGCAAATATTGTGTTGGGGAATATATTTTCAAGGGTATATAAAGAAACCTATCAACATCAAAGAAAATATAGGAAAACTTAAAAAAATACAAAAACTATTCATATTTTCCCCAATTTTTAAACATCTAAAGCAACTGCCTCCCTCTATCCATTTTATGGGTAAATGTAACAATGAGCAACCCCTTTGTTCTCAATATCCCGCTTTTCCTATTCAAAATGAGCAAAATAATAATAAAATAAAGACAAAAATCTTGACTGCGTCAATATTTTTCATTTTCTCCCAAAATGTTGCCAATAGATTAGGATATTTTCAAAATATCGTGATATATTCAAAATTTGAAAAAATTGCAACTTTTTATGGCATTATTATTGCCAGCTTAGAAAACGTTGTTGTCAATATTTTCATGATATTTGCAGCGCTGCTATAAACCTAAGTTGCCAGGAAACTTGGGTACAGGTACGGGGAAGCCACTTTTTGAAAAGGGTACTTGGGTACATCGGGGGTACTGTATATGTGTGTGTGTGTGTGTGTGTGTGATAGTCACATCATACATGCATATAGATTTCTTCATAAATTATGAATCATGATTCATAATTATAAATTCGATGATTATTTGAATAATGAACATTTGATTATTTGAACAATGAACATTCAAATTGAAAATTTGAAACATAAAATTTGATAAATCATAAGACTCAGTAGATATCAATTAGAAGACTGGAAGTTACATAAAACTTGATAAATCATTGTACCAGGAAGCTGTAACAGAGAATCAAACTCAGACATGAAAGTACACTTGAAATCTTATTTTAAACACCTATTTGTGTTGTTGTTACAGACAATAAAAAATTGAAAAATTGTCAAATATATTCCAGCATTGTTGTGAGTGTATTTCACAATATTAAATATATATGTATATTTTTTACGTGCACATTTGGTAGTCAAAATATGTTCCACGAGTGTTGAACACAAAACCATAAAAACATTCATTGTAAATCAATGTAAAATCAATCTACCAGATTTGGACAATTTCCAGTGGAATTTGAACAGTGTTGCAAAGTGTTTGACATAAGTCCTGAACCAGACTCCATACGTAGTTAGCAAAAAAATAGTTCAGATTTGATGGGGGCCCATTACATTTTCCCCAATGAATTGCATTTTATTGAGTCGGTCGTACCCCCGAAGTACCCAAACACGGGATACGGCGTACCATTTCGCCTATAAGTACCCCTTTTTTTATAACGGCGTCTTGGGTACGGCAGGAGACGTACCCTACGAGTACCCAAGTACCTGGTACGGGTACGGGTACCCTGGCAACATAGCTATAAACAATGGGATATTATTTCCTATATTTGTAAGCCAATTATAAATGCTAAGCACCTTTCTTGGATATAATAGATTAAATAGATTAGCAGGATTTCAAATATATTATTATTATTATTATTATTTTGTTTTGAGAAATGCATCTTAAATTGACAAAAAAATATTTACAAACAGATGACCACAAGGGCATCCTTGATGAATAAATCGATGAAGAGAAATATGTGGGGACAAATAGCTGTTTACTGAAACAAAGGCTGATGCATTGATGAAGAGAGTATTTACCATGGCCACAGACCAGGAACCAAATCCCAAGCAAGACAACATCTCTGAAATAAAAGACCAATCAACCCTGTCATAGGCCTTGTTAAAGTCAATGTTCAAAATAAGGCACTGCTGAACAGTATCCTGGGCCCACTCCATAGCCTCCCAAGCTAAAACCACACTATCCAAAATAAACCTCCCCTGAACAAAACCTCTCTACTCCAACTGAACCACCTACTGAGCAAATGAACAAATACTCAAAGTTAAGGCAACCATGAGCAAGGTACTTGACCGCCGGCCTCCAATGTAAATCTTGCCGCATTCTTGGGGATGGTATGCTTGCTAATTGGGATGCTTGTCAAATAGATTAATTGAAATTGCACTATCCTCTTACGCTACTTTGTCAATTCTTTCATTTGGAATTTCATAGAAATCCAGATATTTGATATTGTCCTTGAACAAATTCGGAAAAAAAAACTCGGAAAAATTGGAATAATTTGGCAAAAAATCGGCAAGCAGAGGGATAAATTGGAAAATTTCAGAAAATTGCCAATTTTTTGGAGGATTTTTCCAGGGTTAATAAATTGGAAAAAATCAGAAAACTGCAGATTTCTTGGAGGATTTTTCCACACTACTATCTCATGTCTTATGTCAAATGTTATTATGAAAGCAAAAGCTATTACTCTTCAATATTTTATCTATTTTATACCTGTGAAAATATATGTCATGTTTAGGTATCATAGTTAGTGATTATTAGCTTTTCATAGATTTTATTAAATGGCTTGGGTACTAAAACATCAAGCAATCTCCCAGTTACCTTCCATATCAAAATACCACCATGATTTCCTTCATAAATATCAACTGGTGAGCCCATTTTTTGGCACAATTTGAATTTAACATTTCTTAACAACATGCAAAATACTACAAATGCATAGTTACCACTAAGGTCAAAAAGACTTATGCATCTTATTCCAAAATTATCAATCCAAGAAAACAGGTTGTATGTTTTGCACACATAGATTCTTCTTACCTTTATATCTTTGTTGGCGAATCCTGCAAAAAGTTTTTGTTGATGAAGTAGCAGTGAAGTTACAACAGAATTGCAATCAATGACCTTGGGTGTAGGGTTCTCTAAAATAGTATTTATGTGAAAGGCCTGAAAGATAAAATTTATATTAGCAGATCCAAGTCAGACTAAAAAGCATACTTTGAACTTCAAGACAAGAGAATACACATTAACTATTTGCAATGGTCCCTTTGAAAATCTTGTACGCTACAAGTCGTCCTAACTCCTCTAAAACAAATCCTAATAAAGCTTATAAGAAAAGAAATGAAACATAATAAGCTACTTAATTATCTCACTAAAACCCAGTTCTGTATTGAGCATAAATATAACTCTCATGTACTAGATATGAAATCAAATCATTTTTAGCTAGCATTCAAAATCACCATAAAGAAAGGCTTGCACCTTAATAGTTTTGTTCGAACTTCCAATGAAGATCCAATCATGTTCAGCCTCGGCAGCTAAAATTGCATCGTTATGAACTTGTAGTGACTTCAAAAGAATATCATCCTGCCAAACCTGTCACAGCACAAATAAATCAAAGAAAAATCAGAGTTCCTCTTTATTAAGCATGCAATTGCATTCTTATATTTATAAATAAAACACACTCCTTTCTAACAAACTACCTTAATTACACGGAAAAACCTTTACTCTAAGGCTACTTTAGTTCCTTCAAACTTTGTTTATCCACAAAGACACTGGGAAAAAAATATTGTATTGAGTGAATTCCAAATTTATTTCTTTATGGAAAATTGTAGCCAAGACTTGTGTTTTTAGGTACTTCCTAAAGCTCTATTATATCCCACAATGAGAATTTTGATGAAGCGTTCCATAAGAGACATCCATACTTCTTTGAGCCTCTATCATCTTTCTAAATACAAACATAGATGAGGTCAAGTTTTTACACAATGTTGCAAGCATTGTATCGGTGAAAATATCGTTGAGGGTCTGGAAAACAACTTGTCAACAACATCAGAGAAAATATTGGAAAATACCTTTAAAAAGTACAAAAATATTCTTTATTTTTCAAATTTTTAAACATCTAAAGGAACATCGACATCAAATAAACATATTGCTACATAAATATGAAATAAAGCCAGACATATAAGATGTATAAGTCTAATGATGCATCACGCATCAATACAAAATCATGTGCTAACACCTAAGTAGTGAGCACTAACTCCTGAGGCTCAAAATATCATCAAAAAACATAATAGATGTATCTCATCATCATGAGTCATCTATTATCTGCATATTACATAGTACAATGAATTCAAAACATAAACTAGCGCTCCCGTCTGCCCCTTTTACGAACAAGGGTAATGGTTATAGTAATGGCTCTTCTTCTAGATGAAGAAGGCCCTACGGATGGCAGTGGATGTTGAAAGAGAACTCTAAAGGTCCTCACTCATATTTTTGGTGTGGGTGTGATGAGAACTTAGACTTTGTCATTTGTATATTTATGTAATAGCGGAATGTTATATAAATAAAGTAATGTTTTGTACTTTATAGAATGGTCTCACTTAAGTGATTATTTAATAATTAAAGTGAATTAATTATTAAAAGTGAGTGCATTAAATGATGACCCTTGATTTTGTAAATGAATCTCAACCCTAGATTAGGTGGTTAAGAATCAAGATAAGTAGTTACAAATTTAAAGTATAAAACAAGGAGAGCGAGGACAAATGAAACACACCATCAGAGAAGAAGAAGAAGATTGAAGACCAAGAAGAGTTCCCAAGAGAAGAAGGGCACAGTTTCCAAGAGAGAGGATCAGCACGCATCACTAGGCAACCTGTAGTAATCGTACCAGAGCATTTATTGCAGCCACACGTGTGGGCTCAAATCCCAATGAAACTGGCTTGAATCCCAAGAAGTGATAGCTGCATTAAATGCAGACTGTACAGCATTATTTACAGCACGTGTGGGCATGAATTTCGAGGCAGAAAAGTACAGCAGGCCATACAGCAGTTTTTAGGCACAAATTTCGAGGTTGGCACCGATTTCGAGATAAATTTTGTTTGAGTTATTTTGCTGCTCCGGTCTTTTGACCAAAAATATGTGTTTTCATGTGTTTGATTGATACTTCGTTGCTTGAGAAGATCTTGAAGTGGTGGTTTTTATTTTAAATTCATGAGAAAAATTTTAATCAAAAAATCTAGATATTCAAGTGTTTGACAGAATGTGTGAATGGAAGTTTTCATATTAATGTCAGTTATTTTCTTCAGTGGACTTTGATGTCCTCTAACAAAAGGAGAAGCTAGACTCTTACGTCCTCTAGAAGAAGAAAAAGCTAGAGTCCAACGTCCATTGCTAGTGCTACTGCTGGGTCCAAGTCCAACTCAGTGTGCATGTGTTTGTGAAGGTGGTGGCACACTCCTAGTGTCAATAGCCCAGAGTTACCATACTCGAAATCAACAATAAATCGGTGAGGCAAAAGAGCGAAATGTTTGAATCAGATCAGGAAAAAATCAGCAAATACAAAAAATTAAATATATACACATATTTTGAATTTTTTTTAAAAACATTTTTCATAGATATTCAAAATAGACATGTCCATATACTGCAAAATATCAATAGATGTCCAAAAGATGTCAATAGATGTCCGAAATATATCAATTCTCATCCACGGAATGAGTCCAAAATACAGATAGATATCCAAAATATATCAAGTCCACTAGGTCATTGTGACCACATGTGACAGGACACCTTCAAGAATCAAGGCTTCAAGTTTAGGCCCTACCCTACAAAGTTACACATAAATAACATAACATAAAAAATAAAATAAAACAACTTAAATAAGTCTGCAGTCAGTAGTAAATTACAATCACAAACAATAGTAGCTCAGTAAAACTAAAAAATAAGGGATTTTGAAACTTTCAACAGCCACCAAGGTCCAAGCGTACCTCAAAAACAATAAGTATGTAATAGAAGCAGTGAACTGATTCTCTGAGAGTCTGAAACAATCTGTAATTTGTTTGAATTCAGGATCGGATACCCTAGTCGCCCAGCAGTTGGTGTGATGGCATGACGACACCTTTCCTCCTCCTATAGACACGTAGTCTTCTTTCCCTGGTATTTTTGTTGCCTATAAATTGCGCCCTCTTGTAGATCGAGTCTCCCTGCCACTTCTAAATTGCATCCTCTTGTACATCCCATTCGCCTTTGACCTCTTCTTAGCTACCTCCGATACCCTTCGAGCCTACACAAATACCGTGCCCTAAAATCCGTTGAGTCTACTCACACAAAACAACATCAAAATTATATTGAGAAACGATGGGAAAAAAAGGCAGAAAAATCACATTTTATAGGAACCAAAGGTTAGCTCGCGAATCAAACTCACCAAGCCGAGCCAAGCCGGGTTGAGTTTTTCCAATCAGCCATAAAGAAATCGATCAACCCGAGTTTGAGTCGTACCAATCCGACTCGGATCATCCTGCGACTAAGCCATGTAATATCCGTGAACCGAATGGGAATATTCAATAAAGTGTATGAAGTTGACAAACAATTAGCAATTTTACATTAATTTATAACACATTGGGAACATTCAAGAACACATCAAATGGAGAAATAATGTTGGCATCTTTATTATGAATAACAGATGGTAGACAATACAATAACTATGGTTGCTATAGCAGATACCAAAATACAATCAACAAGAACCTGGAAGTGATGCCAAGCCAAACGATGAAGCTCCAATGAAGACTCGAATGGATCTTCCCCCTTGTCTAGCTAAGGTGGATATGTCGCACCACCAAAACCAAACCAACAATGGAAGGGTTTTGCCAAACCCTAACGAAAACTCTAGAATAACCCCCAGACGATCAAAAGAAATCAATGTCAAATTAAGATGCTTACAATGGATGAGTGGCTCCCCTTTTATCTTCTTTTTGAGCCCAATACCATGGACAATATCATGGGCCACCAAAACCCATCCACTGAAATATCACCTTTTTAATTAAATAACACGATTTTAGGCCTAAGTGTCATCCAATAACCCCCTAGAATGATCACCTAAAAAGGGACATCACAGTCCTCCCTTCCCAAGGTTGCTTGTCCTCAAGCAATGCCTCCACAACCTATCGCTCCTCCAAATGAACCGAAATGATACCAAAGTCCTAAACTAGTTGAGAAGAGATGAAGCATCCACTACTTGATACGCGATCTAGACAGGTACTATCATAGGCTCTCGCCTCTATGTCAGCTATTGAATTGTCTAATACAGAAATCTCCATGTCCCTAGCAAATCTCAGAAAGAGACCACCATGCTGACGCTGAATCACTTTGATCATAACTATCCAACCATCACGCCCCATTTGCATCCCTCTCTCATGGAACTCCAACCTACAATGCCTGGAAGAGCAATCTCAAATCTTCCTGCCAATGGTAAAGTCACAAAGGTCCCACCCTATCCTGTAAGGTGTGAAATATCCTCTACCCATCACGCTGATCTATCAAGTGCTAACACAAGACTCCATCGAATTGTCCCTAATTAGCTAAGCAATCGTAAGTTGCACAAACCCCTCAAAAGGCCATTCCCCAATCTTGGGTTACCTCAAGTCAATGATATGTGCAATGGCTTTTCCATGAGGTCTCCCTAGAGGAAACACTCTGACGCTCCATTGTACACCACCGTGTGTCTGTATACCCTCTTGTATAGTGTTATATGCAACTCTAACCTCCTATGCCATCGGGTATCATAAATGTGCTACTACATCCAACACTCCACTGATGTAAGTTGAACTTGTATCCCGGTGTGACTCCAAATCTGTCATATACTTGTCCACCAAATCCATGGATGCATACACGCCCATGCTGGCTGGTAGACACAAAATGTGCTCAGCTAACTCATCCCTAGCTAAGCCTTGAGTGGCTCCTCTAACAGAAGTGGCTCAAGATATCCACACCACAAAACAAGTGCATGGTCACAACTCTCTATTGTCCAAACTCCCCTCAAGTACCTATAACTCTGTATGCTCCTCATGCAGGAATCATCATGAGAGGCTCCTCCCTCATGGTCTCAAGGTGTAGTGGCTTTCCCTTGAATGGTTCACCCTCCTGTATGCTAAGTGTCTCCTCATTAGTATCCTCATCGTCAAGAAGTACCTCTATATAGTGCACCTTACCCTTTCCCTTACACCTCGTGGTCTCAAGGTGCAGTGGCTTTCCCTTGAATGGTTCACCATCCTGTATGCTAAGTGTCTCCTCATTAGTATCCTCATCATCAAGAAGTACCTCTATATAGTGCAACTTACCCTTTCCCTTACACCTATGGTCTAACTCCCATGGTTCTTTGCAATCGTAGCACCTATACGTTTCATACCATTGTGAATGATTGATGGGTGGCTGCGCAGAATGCCTCACTGTGCCCCATATACTCTCTTGTACAATCTGTAATCTCCTCATCTTGATCTCTTTCTTCATTATCCTCTTGATTGTTTGCCATAGCCACCGTAATGGACCCTTGCTGAAAAAAATAGGATAATCTTTCTTTCTGACTAGTTATGGTTTTGTTGAGTATTGCCAAACACTTTATGCACACATTCCAAATGTCATGGTATAAACTTCCCCACTCAGATTTGAACACTGATGCTAACTGTGGATGAGTTTTAGTTAACTTGAGTGCTATAGGTGACCAATAGTAGTTAGCAAACCCAACAGAGGACTCTAGAACCTTCACGAAATGACTATATATGACTGGAAATGTTTGCAGAATATTACTGTTGAATGTGTAAATTTTCCTTTAAAACTCAAACTAGGGCTAAACAGTATATATTTAATTTCTACTGATAACCACACATGAGTTTCTTTTACTTAGTAATGCAGCGGAAAGTAAATACTGAGAATCATTAGCAACAATCTCATAGATATAGACACAGTGTTTTGGGTATGGAAACCCCCGGATAAAACTCAAGATGGGAAAACAGGTGCAGCAGTCATTTATGAAATTTTATTGAGAAGATATAGAACAATTACAATCCAGCAGATAAACTCACTCAACCTAGCGAAATATAGCCTTTGCACACTACTGGGCAAACCTAGCAAAACGGTACGGCCCCTGCAAAGCTGTATGGCCTCCTACGTTAGTAGTACGGCCCTCCTGCGCAACTGTACGGAATTCATACGGATGCTGCCATACGGCTACCTCTGGGGAGTTGTACGGCCTCCCTCTACGTGAGTGTGTACGAGCCTACTCTCTACCTAATCTATCGATGAATCTTCTAGGTGAGTGCTCCTCTGTCTTTTCTGCAAGCTTCTCCTTCTGACTTCTCTCGGTCTCTCTATATATGTGTCTTCTCCACCAAATCTTTTTTAACTCAATGGTTAAGCGAAAACCCTAACCCTCACTATGGATCAATGGGTGTGATCCTGCGGTGAGATGAATGGCCAAGATTAGATTAGACATCACTTAAATTATTTCACTTTATAAAAGTGATTCCATTAAGTCAAAATCAAATTAGATTAATTAATGTATTTTCCTAAGTCTAAACTTAGGAAAATCACGTTAATACATTTGGCTTCTTGTTTAATGTCTTCTAGCATGCAAGGACACATGTAATGTTAGAAGACCTTCCTTGTTGCCACTGTCTAACACTCCCTCTCAACGAGGAAGGGATTCGGCAACAACCCCAACTTGTTTCTAAACTTCACAAAACTGTGTCTGCAAAGTGCCTTAGTGAAAATGTCTGCCACCTGCTCATCTATCTAAATGTACTCCAACCGAATGGTTCCTTTCTGTACACAATCTCTCAGGAAGTGGTACTGAATGTCTATGTGTTTGCTCCGGTCATGGAACACTGGATTTTCAGATAGCCTCATGCCACTCTAATTGTCACAGTGGACCACGGTAGCCTCTAGCTCACACTCGAACAACCTTGAAAGCAAATTCCTCGGCCACATTCCCTCACAAGAAGCCAAACTGGCTGCCATGTACTCAGCCTCCACCGAGCTCAATGCAACTAACTATTACTTCCTACTAAACCAAGAGACAACCCCTGACCCAATGTTGAAGCAGCAACCTGAAGTGCTCTTCCGATCTTCTACACATCCTGCCCAGTCAGTGTTAGAAAGTTAACTCTGAAGATCCTCTTTATAGTTTTGGTGTTGTGTGATAAAGAGGACATAAGAATTTGTCCATTATGTATTTATGTATAAAGTTGAGTGATATAAAAAATAAATGATGTTTTGTACTTTATTGTATTGGGTCTCACTTAAAACTTAAAAATTATTTAATAATTAAAGTGAGTTATAATTAAATAAGGGTGCATTAAATGATGACCCTAGATTTTGTAAAAGCATCTCAACCATAGATTAGGTGGTTAGATGGGCAATTACATTTTTTTAAGTATAAAACTAGGGTAAAGGACAAATTTAAAGACACCATCAATGAAGAGAGAGAGGAGATTGAAACTGAAGGAGAAAATACCCTAGAGTGGGCACGATTCCCAATGCAAGGAGCAGCATCCGTACAATAACATTAATTGCATCCTGACAGATCCGTACAGCAGCATGTGTGGGCACAAATCCCGAGGCAGATCTGTACAACAATTTGACAAGTCGTACAGGATTAATTGCAGGTTGGGCACGATACCCATGGTAGCATTAATTGCAAAAAAGTACAATCAGTATAGTCACATGGCAGAAAGTACATTTTCGTACAGCACGTGTGAGGTCGTACAGCATACAGTACAACAATTTATCTGCACAGAAATCAAGGTATTTTGTTGCTGAAGTTATTTTGGGTATTTTGCCTGTGAGAGTTGGAAGAAATAATTTCATGTGTTGGTGGAAAAATTTCTGAGAATTCTCCTTTAATGATAATTCTCTCTTTGTAGGGTTTTCCTCGGGAGTTGAGGTTTTTCCCGGTCTTTGACCAAATTTTCTGTGTATTCATGTGTGAATGATTCCTTCAGTGTTGGGAAGTTCTTAATCATGGCGGTGTATATTTCAAATTCAACAAGTAATTTTTAATCATAAACCCTAATTAAATCAAGTGTTTGACTTAATGTGTAAATGAAAAATTCCATATTAATGTCATTGAATTTCTTCATGGTATCAGAGCGAGGTTGAAGTAGTATTCAAAGTTGTGAATCACAGAAGAGTTGTGTTGTCTTTCCAGTTTAAAGATTTGTTGTGAGTTGTTTTCCAGATGATGAGCATTAGGTATGAAGATAGGTTGGATGGCATATCCAACTATCTACCTTGGAAAGTTAGAATAATTGCAGTGCTCAAAGAATGGAAGTTATGGAACTTTGCAAACACCAAAATGACGAAGCCTACTGACAAGGATGACTTAGAAGAACATGAAGCCCTAGAAGCTAGAGCCCAGAGAGTGATCCTAGATGGGGTAAAGGATCATCTTATTCCACATTTGGCAAAGAAAAAAGATTGCTAATGACATGTTGGATACCCTGAAGCAGTTGTTCAAAGCAAAGAACGAGAACCGGAAGATGGCGCTGAAGGACAAGTGGCACAATGTGAAGATGACCAAAGATGAAAGTGTAACCTCTTACCTAACTCGAGTGGCTCAAGTCAAAGATGAGTTAGTAGCAATAGGAGAAATTGTCTCAGATTCAGAATTGATAAGGATAGCCCTAAAGGGTTTCACCAAGAAATGGGAAGTTTTTGTCAAGTGTATTGTTAGTAGAGAGAAACTTCCGAATTGGTTTAGGCTTTGGGATGATTTTACCCAAGAGATATTCGAGAGGGAGCTCTGGGTAGTCAATTCAGCGACAAGGTGGAGCATAATGTAGCCCTTGCAGCAAAGACAAACAACAAGAAGAAAGATATCAGTCAGATCAGGTGCTACCATTGTGGGCAGATGGGACACTATTCCTCGAAATGCCCTGAGAAAAAAAATGTGAAAGAGAAGAATGAAAGAGATATGGCAGCATCTACAACAGTAGAAGATTATGCCATGAAATTTGAGTAAGAGTTTTCTCTTGTCTCAATTGATTCCAGTGTAGGAAGTTCAGCCTTTGAGAATGTTTGGGTTGTTGATAGTGGTGCAACCAGACATATGACTAGAGTTTATGATTTCTTTCAGATGATCACAACGTTAGGGCTAGGACATTTCATCCAGACAGATATTGATAGTCCTCAGATAGCTATACGAGGAGTTGGAACAATTGGGTTCCAACTAGACCTCGGTGAGATCCTGGAAATACATGGGGTGTTGTTTGTACCTGGGATGAGAGTCAGCAAACTCTAAGTATCATACTTTGAAGATGAAGGCTATGGAATGATGGTTAGGTCTGGCCATGTCTTCCTATATCAGAGAGATGAGCCAGCTGGGACCACTATTTTTTGCAAGATTGCAGGGATAGAGTCTATGTATTGAGAGGGCATATAGTATGACCAAGAGCAGGAGCAGGAGGGTGGCTATAAGAGTCAGAGAATGAGGATGGTGTTGCATCTGATAGATATGGTTCTGAAGAGGAGAGTGACTCTCTCCAGAGCACTGGCAGGAGGCTCAGCCAGTCAAGTGATGGTACATACGAACAGTTGGATGAGGCTCAAGTCGAGTCCCGGGATTCAAAGTTTCGGTATAGAGTTGACCATTTGTTTCTGAGATTGATTCCACAGCAGGAGGGAGTTGTTGCAGGAGTCAGAGATGGAGATAGTGCCGGTGACCTTCCTCGTTAAGAGGGAGTGTCAGAAAGTTAACTCTGAAGGTCCTCTTTATAGTTTTGGTGTTGTGTGATAAAGAGGACATAAGAATTTGTCCCTTGTGTAATTATGTATAAAGTTGAGTTATAAACTTATATATAAATAAATGATGTTTTGTACTTTATTGTATTGGGTTTCACTTAATAGTTATTTAATAATTAAAGTGAGTTATTATTAAATAAGGGTGCATTAAATGATGACCCTAGATTTTGTAAAAGCATCTCAACCATAGATTAGGTGGTTAGATGGGTAGTTACATTTTTTAAAGTATAAAACTAGGGTAAAGGACAAATTAAAAGACACCATCAATGATGAGAGAGAGAGAGAGGAGATTAAGATTGAAGGAAAGAAAAAATACCCTAGAGTGGGCACGATTCCCAATGCAAGAAGCAGCATCCGTATAGCAACACGTGTGGGCACAAATCTCGAGGCAGATCTGTATAACAATTTGACAAGCCATACAGCATTAATTGCAAGCTTGGCACGATTCTCGAGGCAGCATTAATTGCATAAAAGTATAGTCTGTACAGTCACATGGCAGAAAGCACAGTTCCGTACAACACGTGTGAGGTCGTACAACAGTTTATCTACACAGAAATCGAGGTATTTTGCTGCTAAAGTTATTTTGGGTATTTTGCTTGTGAGGGTTGGAATAAATAATTTCATGAGTTGTTGAAAAAATTTCTAAGAATTCTCCTTTAATGATAATTTTCTCTTTCTAGGGTTTTCCCTAGGAGTTGGGGTTTTGCCCGGTCTTTGACCAAAATTTATGTGTTTTCATGTGTGAATGATTGCTTCAATTTTTGGAAGTTCTTGATCATGGTGGTCTATATTTCAAATTCAAAAAGTAATTTTTAATCATAAACCCTAGTTAAATCAACTGTTTGACTTAATGTGTAAATGAAAAATTCCATATTAATGTCATTGAATTTCTTCAGCCAGCATCTGTGAAGCCTGCTAACTGTACACTCCCTCTGCGCTCACAAACCAACCCATACTCCACTATATCTCTAATGTAGCAAAGCACGTGCTTTGCAGTTATCCTATGTACTCTCCGAGGGTCCACCATGAATTGGCTCAAAGAGTTGACTGCAAAGCTAATGTATGGTCGTGTGTTGATCAGATACATGAGCGATCCGATAAGCTAACGATACAATAAAGGATCAAATCTGTTTGACCCCGAGCATCAATCTTCCTTCAGTTGGAAACTAAAGGTATGGACATAGGCTTGCAATCCACCTTTTTGAATCTCTTCAAGATCTCCACTGCATACTTCCCTTGTCCAATGAAGAAGCACCCATCCCATCTCTCTGCCAAACCTCCAGTCCTAGGAAGTCATGCATCAACCCAAGGTCTTTCATCTCAAACTCAACTGCAAGGTTGGACTCGCAGTCATCAATCAGCCTCTCCTCTCCTGGAAGAAAGAGATCATCTACATACAGTACCAATATGAGAGGCGCCTCACCTGACAAGAAGTATAGGTTGTGGTCCGCCTCACTCCACTGGAATCCCATCTCCCGTTGATAGTTTTCTATCATCGAGTACCATCCCCGAGCTGCATGTTTGAGCCCGTAAAGAGCTCTATGCAACCTGCATACATGCATCTCCCTATTCTCCACATCCCTTTGGCTGCTCGAATACCTCCTCCTGTACAACTCTATTGAGGAAGGCAATCTTGACGTCCATCTAATGAACGCACCAACCCATCTCTGCTGCTAATGAGATAATGGTTCGAATGGAAGAATATCTGGCGACAGGGGTGAAGGTCTCATAGTCAATACCTCCTTCTGTGAAAACCCCTTTTCCACGAAGCACACCTTGTACTTCAATTGAAATGGACTTATAGATCCTGGCAGCTTCTGTGGCTCCTCCACATGCGAAACGATATTGATCTCTTCTATAGCAACTAGGGTTACATGGGCAGCGCTTTCTGAAAACTTGGCCACAAACTCAGGATTTCAATCATAGTCTTCATGCCACAAAAAAAAAAAATGGGCCAAAAATTGTTCTCGAGGGCTCCCGCCCCCGAACCCCCATAAACCTTCAAGCCGAGGGGGTTGTCCACCCCCTCGGGCCCCTCTATAGCTCGGTCGAGAATTCAGAGGTCTCCTACAAGCAGTTTGTTTCCTTCACAAGCTCCCTGAGCTCTGATACCAGTTGTTAGGAATTACGAGCATAAATAAAATATAACTAGAAAGAAATAAACATAAGCACAAGCAACCATATAGACACAACCATTTACCCTGGAAAACCCCATGCAGGGAAAAACCAACACCAATAAAGATCTTCATTAACCTGGCAAAAACCAACCAACTGGGCCAAGCGAGCTAACCACTGCTCACCTCCAGGCCACTTTACAATGGAGCCTCCTCAAGCCTTATAAAGGCTTCATCACATGTAATACCATGGGACAATACCATGGGCTACAAGAAACCATGTGCCCAAACTACGTGCTAGAACCAAACCACCTATGACTCAATCTCAAGTCAAGGTTAACCCTAACAGCCTTAACATCATTCTTCCTCCACTAAGTCTTCTTTGCTTCCTCTTCTGGTTATGGTACCTTCTCATTAACAAACATGAGGAGAACATTTTCTTCCAAGATGATGAGAACCCTAGACTTCCAAGAGTTGAAGTTGGAAGCCTAATCAAGTCTATCTTCAACCTTCATACCAATCATCTTGACTGCAAACTGAAAACTGATTCAGAAACCCTAGCAAGCACTACGTAAAAAAATGAAATTTGGATTCTTGCAAATCTGATTCCACGAAGAGTTGCACCCTACCAAGCCGAGTTGGAGAATGTCAAGATCGAGCCAAAACAATGAATAGAAGGGCTTGAATCAAGAAACCCTAGATCTTGACTCTAGCAAAATTAGGTCAAAAATTGAAAGTTCACCGATTCGAAATTTACCTCCACAGAAAGGTGCGCCCTCTTAGGGAGAATTCCAATATGCTCTTTTCAAGATAAACTGAGGTTGCAAAGCTCCAAAATATTGAGCCCTAGCTTCTGGCAAAGGCTTATTTTAGCACTGCACTGATACCATGTTCGCTTTTATAGATATAGCAGTATATTTCAATTGCATCAAATAAATAGGATTACTAAAAGAATAACCAAGCGCAAAAACAATAGACATAGATTTTGATCTAGGAAACCACGAAGGGAGAAAACCCAGCAACCTTCTTATAGAGATAATCAATTCAAAGAGCAGTGTACATCCAAATACAAAGTAATCTAACAGAAGATAAACCCCAAGAATCAAAGATAAACTCCTCCAATGGTAGCTAACCACAGAAAAGTCTTCTCTTGTTGTAGTAGTAAATCTCTTGCTTGGAGCGAATTTGCTTGGTGAAAATGAGGAGGGCACCTTCTATTTATACTTTATCATGTTGACATTTTCACTTTCCAAGTGGGGCTGACTTGTCTTCTTTTACTGGGCCAACTTCTCTTTTGGTGTGCATAATAAGTGTTGTCTTCATATTTCATCTGGGGGTGACTTGGTGAGGATGCCTCACGCAGCTACTACATCAATATGAGCAAGGGAGAATACCTTGGAAATATTGTTGACTATATTCATCCCAAAACACAGACCCTATTCATTTATATCAGCAATGTACAGCAGTAGAATTCCCTACAATGGATGCGTCCCTCACTAACTAGATTGCCCTTGAACTCTTGGGAAAATCAGTCAAATCAACCTCTCTACCATGACTTTCTTCCGCACACACTGAGCACAAGTTCTGAGGTAGCTAATAAATGTGATCTTGTTAAACCCAAACGTGCTTCATGAGATCTGATAAAAACCCCAAAATGATTGTTCTTTCCACTAAAGCGGAATGTTATCTCCACAACCTTGTAATAGTAGACTGAATACACAAATGGAAAGGAAGAGTGGTATGATAATTTCCTTACACAGAGGTATACCAATAACCCAATGCGCCCTCCTCTCTCCAGCTGCCACAGTTACACATGTGTGCCCTCCTGCTTTAAGATGTCTTGATCTCCACAAGTGCGCCCTCTCACAAACCCACTATCGATGTGGTCACGACCCCCACCTCACGGCCCTATGGATGATAAACTCGACCCTCAAGTGGTGACGCAGTCCACCCGAAGTTCTGCATGTTAGTTTGAGAGGTGAAGCGGCCCTCTGAATGGCTACATGTCCCTCTCCAACCTCTGTGGCTACCTTTTACTCCACGCAGCCCTTGCAAAGGGTGAGACAACTTTAAAGTGGCCCCACGACAAACCCTAATCAGGAGAGAAAACTCCAACCAAGGTGTCCTCCTTCCCTTCCATTAGCTTTCTCCTAGGGTTCAGGAGGAAATCCTAGGAAATTTCTTTTAGAAGATGTTATCACCTGCCTTGTAGTTGCCTGCTTAAGGTGGATCCAGAATGGATGGTAGAGGGGCAAGAAACTAAGGGGTGGAACCACGACTGCCTAGACTCCCAAATGGATGGTTATCATGCCAATCAAGGAAGCCTTCACTTTAGGTTATCCTAGTCCAAGACAACAATGGGGGAGACCCGGATCTGCTCCCGATAGGAGAGATCGAACCTAGACACCAGAAGAAGATCAGATGGGGCTTCAGGGTATTTAAGGTGCAAGGTGAATGGGAACCCTAGCTCTAGGGTTTAGGTACTAGCAACTGTCTTGGGAAACGTAACTATGACAGGGCGAGCACAAATAGAGTTGGGACTATCCAGTACCTAGAAATCAGACTCAGTAAAAGGTGTTTGAGCTATCAGTGAATGTTGGTAGATGGCAAAGGCTAAGAGCCTAAGGGCAGCGCTAGCTTGGAAATCAATGCTTTGTATGCATTAGGCAATGGAGTCAACAGTAAGACAACGTTTCAAGAAACCCACTTAGGAAACACCTTGATTTACGAAACCAAAAAGCAATTGGTCCAGAAAAGCCAAAGTACAGGAAACCCAGCTCAGTAGATAGTTAGCGCTAGGGCCTAGGAAGACAAATCTAAAGCTTTAGAGGGTACCAAAAAGCTGATGGCTCAGCGTTGAGAATGAGAAGTGATCAGGGAGACCTGATCTACAAGCCCAAATCAAGAAAACAGCAGGAAAATCAGATCTAGAAAAGTCAAAATCTGATGATGGGGCTAGGAGGCTGAAAACTGATTTTTTCAGATCTAGGGCAAACCAGGATGAATTAGCACGGCGTTGAGGGTGTTCTGGGATGCTTGGGACCCGATCTCTCAGCCTATCATGTCAGATTTCAGAAAAACCTACTTCCGGAAAAGGCCAATTTTCAGTGAGGGCGCTAGGGCAATTTCAGTCTATTTTTCAGATCCCGGTCAAACTGTTGAGCCTCTTGACAGCGTTGGGGTTGATTTGGACTGCCCAAGACCCGATCTATCCGTCTGTGAAGTCAGAAATAAAAAAAACTCAAAACCCTAGCAGGTCAATTTTTTCAGTGGGGGGTTATGCAGTTTTCTGCTGAAAAATCAGATCTAGGTCAATCTATGAGGAATTTAACCAGCGTTCTAGTTGATTTAGTTAGGGGGAGGCCTGATCTATGAAACCCAGAAATGGTTTGGCAAAAGATTGGACGGTTCCCTGATTATTTGATTTTTTAGGTTTTTACGGTTTCGGAGTTTTCAGAAAAATAGTTAAATTTCAGCAAGGTACAATGGAATAAGATCAGAAAAGAAGAAACTACCTGTGGATCTTACCTAGATAAGCTTGTAGAAGTCTGTAACAGTGACAATCCTAGCTATCCCGATCAATCCTGGAAGATCCCCGTGATTTCTATGGCATATGCAAGCTCCAAGCCATCAAAGCGCCCCCTACCCTGCATGAGCAAATGTCAACCATATCAGATTTGCACATACAAAATCAAGAAACTGAATGCTACGAGACAGTAAAATGAAGTAATCATAGATCGCAATGAAACTAATGAAAACCCCCTGATCCAAGACGAAGAGAACCGAGCGAGCTGAGGTCCCCCTACAAAAATGCCCTCCTATAGACAAAACAATGATAGCCACGAAAAAAAAATAGATCTCACAAGAATTTCCATGATGCTAGTAAGCTGAAGACAAGCTAATCACCATTTGAGCACATCAGATGCAAAGCAAATCCAGAAAAATTTCCACAAAAAAAGTCTTTATATTATTCAGATCCAAGAGCCAAAGACCCCTTACAAATGAGAAGCTCTCTCCTTTAAATAAAAATGAGAGAACCTCGATCATAACCAAATCCTAACCACTTTCAAAACGAGTGGCTAAGATTAAAAGATACAATGATCTAATCAATGGTTGAAATGAGCTCAACATACAACACATGGATCAATATAATTATAATTTACCAAAGTGGACATAAACCACCCAAATAAAGGTAACCCACTCAACAAGAAATAAATGAAAGCACATGGTGGGTCCAAGGAGTGTTTGACTAACTCCCTTTGGGTGTCCCCATGGCACAATAAATAATATAACAATTTAAAATTTTGACTTGTGCCTCCTTGAGGAAATCGTGGGTCTCCCAAAAAGCACCAGAAAATATATAAAATTTGCCCAAAAATAGGTGCGGGCCCCATAAAATGCTGAAACTGCTGGAGAAGGTGTGGAAGACATCACTCTCATCATTGTAACTCACCCCATGCCATTTCTTTGCCTCAGTAGCCCAAATCGATTTCTTCAATAGCCATTTGATCATTTTTTAATCTGCCTCGAGAAACGTGATACTGCTAAAACAGCCTCTAGGGTGCCTGTGTTGTCAAATTGAGCCCTCCAAGCTCTATGGGATGGGGGTACAATGGTACAAACAAGTGGCCGCACCCCCCTATGCCCATACAACGCCCTAGGAGATCCAACTGAAACATCTCCCTGCTCAAACAAATCAATCTATGAAGAAAAACTGCATCAGAAAAGCAGAATAAGCCCGATCACATCTGTAAGTGCCCGGAAATGGAAACAAACTGTCTCATTGGACTCAAAGAGTCCCAATCCATCAAAGGTGTATACTCATACCCCTCATAGGTCTCTGTCTGATCATCAATCATAACCAATAAACAATATAACCATCTGTGAATAATCAGACACCAATAATAACTCAGAATAGATCAATCTGCTGCAAGTGTTAAGAGGTTAAACCATGCTCTACAACTCATTCACGTAACAAAATCAACAAGTAGCATTCATTTCACTGGCGGTACATCAACAAATACTTATAAATATCAGGCTTTATTTATTATTACTTAGACTCAGACTTTCAAGACTATACTCACTTCATAGTTGTAGTCATTTTGCTAGTGAAGGGTGAAAGGTGGAAATGACAAGGCTAAGACAAAGGATGACCTCCTACTCAACATCATGACACTTTGGACAAGGAAAAGGGCAAACTCACTACAACCAATACTGAACAAACATCAACATAAGGAATGGCAGTGCCTCACAGATGGATGAGTTGTTTAGAGAGTGTTTATTCAACTTAGGCATCATGTCTACATCAATTTTGATCCAAGTTCATTAGGATCATATTTCATTTTGTGGCCTTTTGGCCTATATGAACCCTTTGGGACTTCACCAGTGCTTAGAAGCACAGCTAATCGCAGCTTTCATCCAAGCCATATTTATTTTTAATAAGGTCAGTAATCCTTTGATATAACATTTTTTTACCATTGCTTTTTTGAACCTTTTCTTATACTCTTCAAGGAGTAACTTTTTTTGCATTTCATTGCTCTTGCCCTTTTTGCCTATGTTAAGAAACACAGTTTTACAATTTTCATTTTTCATGGGCGCATATTTCATATTTCAATAAAAGTAGTGCATGAGCTTTCAGTTTTAGCCAACATCTCAACTGACTAAGGGGAATTCTGCACAGTGCCAAACATTGGGACAACCGACCAGAATGATTTAGGCATACTATCCAACTTACCATAGGCAAGTTTTGTCACCAACTCAGAGCCGAGACACAATGTAAACAGGGAGGCTTGTCCAACAAAGGTTCTAGCAGGGAAAAAGGTCCTCCATGCCACAAGTCATGAAGTCACAAGACTCAATATAAGAGCAATAATAACCACAACACCATATAAAAGAGTCATATCCATGCAATATAATCCATCTGAAACACCATATATCCAATGAGAAAGTACTGATATAACACTGGGAATCCACTACTGCTCTGAAATAACATAAATGGCTATATCGGTCCTCAAATCTGAGTGTCCTAAGACTCAGTCCTGGCATGGGAGAGTACAATAGTCCACTAATACAAAAATGATCCATCAGAAATGCTCATCTCAGCATCTCATATGTAAGAGATCTGGCTAAAAAATGTACTGTGTTTGAAAAATAGAATATGGTAGCCTGGCTACTATATATGTGATAACAGAAGACAAGTACAAAGAGAAGTGTGCAAATGATGATGTGATTATTTATATAAAAGGTCTCTCTCCTTCCTCTATTTATATGAGAGGTTACGGAGGCCAACAATACTATGTAGACCTAAACCCTTACAAGAAACAAACTTGAGCCCTTGTAGGCCACACAAGTAAGATGTACACTCAAAAGTACAAATGCCATTCTCCAATGACGATGTCGTGCAATAATGACTCCAATTTGATATAGCTACACAAGAGACATCCATACCACTTCATCACGAGCCTTCATGGACTGCATTATCCTCCAAAGCAAAGTACTCCAATGGATAAGCTACCTCTTGCAAGAATATTGTTGAAGCCCTAGGTGTCCACAAGCCATCTCAAATCCTTCGAATAGGAAACCAATCTACCACATGCTAACTAGGGCTTAAAGCCCTCCTCCATGATGCAAAATGGTCCACATCCATTGAAGGATACTCTCCAAGTAAGTGGATCCTCCATGAGACCTCAATGAAGGGTATCCACCAAACTACCACAAGATCTCCAATGCCTAACGAAAGAAATCCAAGCCAACACCATCTTGAGTTCAAGCATTCACTAAGCAAGCTATCTCAACTATGCATATCCATGGACCATCTATCATACTATAATCCATCTTGAACCATCTATGGATAGTCGTACACCATGTACCCCAAATCTCATGGAGCACCCCAAAACATGGTGTAAACACTTTCAGAATAAGTCGAAAGTCGAAAAATAGGTAGTATTGAAATATGATCATTTCCACTGCTTTCATTTTCCTTTGAATATTTATTACATGCTTTGTAGGTTTTTATCATGTTTAATGGTTTTCCTTATGATTTCATGTGCAGAGAGATGGTCGAAAAAGAAGTAAGGATCTATCCAAGATCCCTGTAATGTCCTCTTCTACCTAGGCATTGAGGACCAACCCGCTAACCCATGTGATTCCTGTGGGTTCGAGCAGGTACTGACAGTGAGGGAATCCGCTGAAGACTGATGCCACCTACAGAAGATCTAGGGCATCAATATTATATCACTATTGGCTCGAAGAGGGCCACCAGAGCCAAAGGCCACCTGCATGCATGACATCTGAGCATTATTTAATGATGCATGCACCCGATTAAGTCTCCATGCGCATGCATGCAAGTCAACTGCAAATTAGAAGTTAAAGTGACCTAATTAGGTCAAAAGTTACGGTTTTCGCAGTTGAAAGTTATAAAAGAAAGATAAAGTGAATGGAGAAGACACTTTTGATGATTATTGATTTTGGAGCTCTTGAATAGCAACACAGCGTGCAGCACAGCAGTTGGGGTTGGAGACGGCGTCTTCAGCTAGCAGGGTTTCGACAGTGAGATATCTGCCCTAGTCTCATTCAGGGTAAGCCATACAGGTTCACCATTTGCTCTTCCATTCATTCATAGTTATTCAGTATACTACAGAGATTGTTGCAGGGGTACGTGTGCAGCCGTAAGGGGTTTTCAGCCAGAAAGCCCTAATCATTCCCTAGGTCTTCAGATCTCAGTTTTACTTCGCAACCCAGGCACCATTCTCATCATCGACATCTTACTCCAGTACCCGGTGATTATCAGATCCGATCGTGCTCATCCTGAGCAGTTATCAGCCATTTCGGGATCAAGGGGGCATGAGCAGTTACACCTCTGGAACAATTCGCTAGCCTGCCTAGAGATCTCAAAACTTCCGCATGTGCCAGGCATTCTCTCCGGCACGGGAAGTCTATCAGCCCGGCAAATCAGCAACTTTATCGGACACCTCCTTCACTAAAAACGTCACCCTTAGCTGATCTGGGGTTCGTGTTGCTGGGGTTTCACCGGAAGCAGAAGATATCAGCTCATCTCCAATTCAGCTCTTGATGCATGCATACTCTCTCAGGAGCAGTCCAGCTAGCTTATCAGTGGTAAGTGTTCGTTCTATCCCACAAACCCTAACCCTAATTTTTGCTATAAAATAGGGATTTTCACATGGCAGTTTGCATGCCCGGTTGTATCAACGTATTTGCTTAGAATTAGAAAATATCGGGATTTGGGATATTACAGTGGTATCAGAGCTATTTTTCTTGCAGCTGTGGGCATGCAAAATTATAAATGATTTCAAAGGACCCATACAACATTACTCACCGGACACAGAGGTGTAGAGACAGAGAAGAGGAGTTAGAGGACATAGATTTGGGGGACAGAGAGTATCAGTCTGGAAAGGGCAAAGAAACAATGGCCGATAATGATAGAACAGCTTTCAATAGTCTCATATCAGCCATAAAAGAACTCACTACTGGGAAAAAGGAAATGATGAGTACCTTCAGGCAAATGAATGAGAAGAATGGACCCATCCCACACAATCCCTTATTTCCCAACAGTGATAGGTTATCCACTAGCAGTAGTAGGGAGCACTTATATACCAACATGCAGAGCCATCCCCATATATACAAGCATTTCCGGCCTACCATGCCTCAATTCTTAGATAGTCCAGCTACAGTGCCTCTAGCACAAGCAGAACCAGAAGAACCCATGAGTGCCTATCTGAGAGAATATAGAGCTTTAGGGGAGGACTTCCATTCAGCCACGACCTTCACCGACTTCTGCCACTTTAAAAGTAAGAACAAACCCAAATCTTACAATAGGCCATTTACCCAGAACTATGAGTTACAATGCACCGTAGGGAAACTGACTATCCCTACCTTTGAGGGCACTTGGGGTGGCCCAGCGAGGAATTGGGTGCAGAAGTTGGATACATACTTCCAGCTCAACCCCATGATTGAGACAGATGCCATTAAATTGGCTACTTTGCATTTAGACGGAGAAGCACATGAGTGGTGGTATCACGGGTTAGTGACACTGGGTCACAACACCATCACATCGTACCCAGATTTTACACAAAGGCTCATTGAGCAGTTTGATCGGAAGGATCCTGAGGTACACTTTAGAGAGCTGGCACATTTCAAGCAGACAGGTAGTGCAGAAGCATTTATTTCAGAGTTTCAGAGGATAGCAGTCATGTTGACAGATATATCAGAGAGCAGGTTGATTATGTTGTTCACTGAGGCTCTCATTGAACCCTTACAGGGATGGGTCAAGTCTTATAGGCCCACCACCCTAGCAAATGCCATCAGACAGACTAGAGATTTACAGGATGCAGTACCCAAAATTAGGCTTCCTCCCAAAACCAATTCCCCTGTTGAAGATGAAGAGAGGAAACCCGTCCAGAAAGAATGGCCCAAGAAAGAATGGATGGACAATGATACCCGACAGGACGTTAGAAGAAAAAAGTTATGTTTCACTTGCCAGGAACCATGGGTACCAGGTCACAGATGTTCAGGGAAGGGAAAGGCTTACTACATAGAGGCCTATTCCGAAAATGGAGAGGATGATGATTATCAGGATCAAGAGCAGAGAAAGACACCAGAGACAGTTAGGGAGTGGCTGCCCTCAGGAGGTACCATTGCTACCATGACAGGGGTTCCTAGATTCCACACTCTCCGGATCAGAGGTACCATACAGGGCCACAGAGTGGGAGTGCTGATAGATGGTGGGGCATCCCACAACTTTATTGATGCTGCATGGGTTAAAAGGAGAGACATTCAGACTGAGAGTTTTGATGGGTTTTCAGTAGCTGCAACAAGTCACACCATGGAGTGTAGTCAGAGGATTCCTTAATTAACAGTAACACTTGGGAATTATACAATGATAGAGACATTCTATGTGGTGGATGTATCTGACATGAAGGTGGTATTAGGATTTCAGTGGATGTATTCCCTAGGGAAGTATTCCACAAACTACCAGACCATGGAGATGGAGTTCACAGGAGCAGAGGGAGAGAAGGTAGTATTGAGAGGGATGAATACCTACCCTCCCACAGCAGTGACGTCACACAGGATGGAGGCAGTACTCCAACAGGGAGATATTGAGGGAGCAGCAGAGTGTTTTGTTACCTTCAAGAAACCACCAGATAAGGCCACACAACATCCAACAGTATTCGAAGACCGTCCAGCAGGTCGACCTCCAGATAGGGGATTTGAGAGCTGCCCCCCCCCCCCCTTGATGACGAGGGGCAATTGATTCTGATTCTAGAGCGCATCCTAGAGGTGCGAGAGCGAAAACTGAGGAACAGAATCATCAGAGACTACTTGGTTCAATGGAAAGATCTGCCTAAAGAGGAGGCCACTTCGGAGACAAAACAGGTATTACAGCACCCAGCTTTACAATTGCTTGAGGACAAGCAAATTCGAGCGGGGAGGACTGTAATGTCCTCTTCTGCCTAGGCATTGAGGACCAACCCGCTAACCTATGTGATTCCTGTGGGTTCGAGCAGGTACTGACAGTCAAGGAATCAGCTGAAGACTAATGCCACCTACAGAAGATCTAGGGCATCAATATTATATCACCATTGGGTCGAAGAGAGCCACCAAAGCCAAAGGCCACCTGCATGCATGACATCTGAGCATTATTTAATGATGCATGCACCCGATTAAGTCTCCATGCGCATGCATGCAAGTCAACTGCAAATTAGAAGTTAAAGTGACCTAATTAGGTCAAAAGTTAGGGTTTTTGCAGTTGAAAGTTATAAAAGAAAGATAAAGTGAATGGAGAAGACACTTTTGATGATTACTGATTTTGGAGCTCTTGAATAGCAGCACAACGTGCAACACAGTAGTTGGGGTTGGAGACGACGTCTTCAGCTAGCGGGGTTTCGGCAATGAGATATCTGCCCTAGTCTCATTCAGGGTAAGCCATACAGGTTCACCATTTGCTCTTCCATTCATTCATAGTTATCCAGTATACTACAGAGATTGTGGCAGGGGTACGTGTGCAACTGTAAGGGGTTTTCAGCCAGAAAGCCCTAATCATTCGTTGGGTCTTCAAATCTCAGTTTTACTTTGCAACCCAGGCACCATTCTCATCATCGGCATCTTACTCCAGTACCCGGTGATTATCAGATCCGATCGTGCTCATCCTGAGCAGTTATCAGCCATTTCGGGATCAGGGGGGCGTGAGCAGCTGCACCTCTGGAACAATTCGCTAGCCTTCCTAGAGATCTCAGAACTTCCGCATGTGTCAGGCATTCTCTCCAGCACAGGAAGGCTATCAGCTCGGCAAATCAGCATCTTCATCGGACACCTCCTTCACTGAAAATGTCACCCTTAGTTGATCTGGGGTTCGTGCTGCTAGGGTTTCACCAGAAGCAGAAGATATCAGTTCATCTTCGATTCAGCTCTTGATGCATGCATACTCTCTCAGGAGCAGTCCAGCCAGCTTATCAGTGGTAATTGTTCATTCTATCCGACAAACCCTAACCCTAATTTTTGCTATAAAATAGGGATTTTAGCATGGCAGTTTGCATGCTCGGTTGTATCAACGTATTTGCTTAGAATTAGAAAATATCAGGATTTGGGATATTACAATCCCAATACTTGGTATACAAACACCTCCTCCTCACCAAATATCTTTATTATAAGACTTTTGTTCTTCGCATTCCCAAGGATCATAATACTTTGGGAATTCAGCATCTAGTTTATATTGGGTAAATATGCCTTAATCTCTCATGTTTTAATCAAGGACCATGGACGTTCATTTACAAAAGAAAACTTGGTACAATTTGCACAATGTATCGGTTCCTTCAAAGAGAGCATGAGATGAGCACACAACAAAAGGATGACAAGGAGAGATCATTTTCTCTCAAGAAAACGGTGTATCCATAACTATGTGTGCTTGTATAACCCATCAATGCATATTTATACTTCTATAGTGTAAATTTTTTACAAAAAATTGAAGATGGTGACTAAAAAAGATCATCTTATTACACACTAGCCTATTATAATTCTTTTCATTTTTCCTTTGATAATTCTTTTACATGTATTTCATTGAGCCTTTTAATTGGCTTAGTCTCTTTTTCTTTAGATATGTCTTAAACAACATGGGACAAGGGAACCTTGCTTTTGTGATGGAGAGAATCTGCCATGATTGCTTATTTGCATTTGCGGTTAATTTATTCAGCAAATCCTTTTCTAGGAGAGTACAAGAATCTTTTAGCTTTATTTGAGGCATTCATACATTGGAATAGTACTGAGACCATGTATTATTACCAAAGATAGATCATTCACAAAGGAGAAATATGAAAGGGGTGGGTGAATTGGTTAGAAAGATGAAAAATGGCTAGGTAAAATATGATGAGATGGATGGAAATCACTTAACTTAGTTCACCAAGGTACAAATTAAACTCATACTGACAAACTTATTAAGCTAGAAGAAACACACTAAGGTTAGACTAAGAGACAAGCAACAATTTAAGTATACGAGTCATCATAAAGCATAAATGTAGCATCTCATGCTAACATATCATTGGCTCAAAAAATATGCTAAGAATAAATGAAGGTTAGAAAATATCATCACATCACTGGAGGATCGGGCAATGTCTCTGACTAGGTATATCAAAGCACATGAACCATCTGACAAGGCTGGAGGATCTCAGACACATGACCAATGGTGAAACCATAGATCTCACATCAAAATCT
Source organism: Pseudotsuga menziesii (assembly GCA_001517045.1). Classification (NCBI taxonomy): domain Eukaryota; kingdom Viridiplantae; phylum Streptophyta; class Pinopsida; order Pinales; family Pinaceae; genus Pseudotsuga; species Pseudotsuga menziesii. Next base: position 226,799 of record LPNX010199437.1, on the reverse strand, counting down.
CTAATCAAAGTCACACCTACTAAAAAGGGGGTGACATGGTCTAAAGGAAAATCAAGAAAAAATAGTGTTCAGAGAGTATGCGGGTTTGAAAAGCTCAAACCCTACTCTAGTCTTTGATAGCCAAAACAATTTAAGCAATCTTCCAAGGGGGATACAAAAGTTGTGATGTCCAATGATCTTGTATACATAGAGAGCTTGCCACGAGAAAAACTAAAGTAACATGCATCAAATGTAACATGCATCCTAACTAATAATAACAAATGACAGCCGTTCCAAAGAAAGGTAAAGAGTTTACCAAACAATTACCCAAGATCAACAATTGTGAATAGCATCAATGATTATAGCACCAGACATCAAATCTTTTATTGAAATTCTTCAATAAACACCCATAAGCTTCAATCGAAGAGAACTAAGCAAATAGTAAATAAGTTTATTCTCCACGAGTTCTAGCAAGTTTACAATGAGAGTGTCTCTTATATAGGAAGAGAGACTAACTAATCCAATAAACAAATAATAGAAATCCTCATGACATGGTCAAATACGAAAACCCTAACCACCTCTTCATGACATAGCCAAAAATATATAAAATAAACGATTTGTTATGCCACCTATACAAAATATCCAACTCAACCTCATTCCAAGAAGAGAGATCATCTCTACATGCCAAAATAAGGAGGCACACCTTCCTTAAGTGGAGAATATGTGGCACGTTTGAACCAAATAGGTGAGGCGCTCCATAAAGTGAGTGGTCAAATAAAAATGGCAAGTGCTTCAAGGCGATAGTTTTGAAATTGCCAGCGTCTTCAATATTTATTGGATTTTTTATTATAACCACTTTTTGGAAATACCACGACCACTCTTTCTAAAGTCGTTGAGATGGAAAACGTCTAGGCACTCTGTCAAAAGATAATTGGTCCAAAAGCCAAGACGCCCTTCTAAAAAAAACGTCCCATCAAAAATGTCAAAAGGTATGTGCCTCTGAATCATAGTAGCATAATTCGCCCATAATGGTATTTCGTGTATGGAAATTCGGAACAAATTTAAATTCGTCGAATATTCGATGTAGGTATAATACAAATATGGATTCTTACTAGTGGAGAATTCAATTTTGAAAACCAATTTTTTTTTAAAAACTTTAATTATTTAAACACTACAAATAAAAATACCATTCAATTTCATACTTTCTTATTAAAATAAGTATAATAACTAGTTGTCGTCTCTCACACTCACCATATTCTAGGTTGTTGCAATTTTATATTTTTGTTTTCTAAATATTATATGTTTGATTTTATTATATAATTGTCTATGTACATTTATGGTATACTTGTGAATATTTGATTAAAAGTATTATATATAAGCACTCTACTTTCGTATTTTATTCATACTAGATTTTTTCATTACGTATTTTTTCCATATCGAATGGTACTCGTGTCCGTATTCGTACTCGAAGTATGCTAATATGCTCTGAATGTGTGTACATATGCTCTGAATGTGTGTACAAGGAAGGCACACATCACATGGAAACTATAAATCATTAATACAATCCAATCCAAGTGTTAGACCATGGAAAATATCTTAGGCACTTTCTTTAGGAAGCCCCAATAATGTATAACTTAGGAAAAATACCTTCAAATAATGTAAAACATTAACATGAAAAAGTTAGCAAGTTCACTTTTCTAATTAACTCAAACACCTTTTAATAATTATTCCATTAACCTTAAAATTACCATGGAGTAACCATAATTACTCCAAATTTCATGTTACACCCCTAAAGATCAAGCGCATTTCCTAAGTTTCTAAGTAAGGTGAGGATGATGAAATGAATGTGAAGCTAGAGAAGGGTGTTCGTGAATTAACCATCAACAAAATGCAACTGAGTGCTAGGTCTATCCCTTAGCTTTCAAGAGCTAGGGGTTAATTTTTTCTTCCAAGTGTGTGGCTTAGAAGGGAGAGCGTTTTCTTGAGTTACCCTTTCCTTGCAGCTCTTTTTTTTAGATCACTTTTTACTTATTTGTTTGTTTCTAGTCCCTTTGCTTTAGATTTGACTTTGATAACCTGGGACATAGGGAACCTGGCTTATTTGCTAGGGGGTATTGCTCACACATACAACATTTATCAGTTAGCTACATTTCCCTGAAAGTACTTTGACTCTTTTAAGTTTGGCTAGGAATCATACATGGTAATAGTATAAAGACCATGTAACATAACATATGGTAAGTCAATTACGAAAGGGAGACATGATGGAAATGGGTGAAAGGACTAGTGAAATGACACGATATGAAATAAGTGTCACACAAATCCCTAGGGATACAACCGATTCACAAGACTACACACTTATCCAAAGAAAGAATTACGACCACACAACAGTACATCCATAGCTATGAAACAACCATCTAAGATTCGTGAGTCATTATAGAGTAACACCATTGACCCCTCATGGTCATGTCCACACATAAGAAAGCATTTACTATAAGTCATCTAAAAAACATGTCATAATACTGGTGTCAACTGAATGTCCCCATCAATCTTTGGCACATAGCATGGTGATCTAAGCAAGCTGAAAATGTCACTGGTAGATATCCATGGGTGAACCATGATCTCATCTATGGAACTGTTGGATGTGATAGATCACATAGGTATTAATCATCAAGTCACCCCTACATGTCAGGGGGTAACAGTGACAATATGCAATCCTTCATCTATGCTCAAAAGAAACTGGATCTTTGACTAGTAAATGCAACTTGGACTTCAAGGCCAAGATCAAGAAAATCACTAATCAATGTGAATAAATAAACCCTGACTAACAAGCATAGTAGAAACAAAATTCATGCCAGACAAGAAGCCTGCTATCAGCCTATCTCCCGAAATATCAAGTGTATGGACCTGAATCAGTCCATTCTTTAAAAGTCTGAGAAGCTGATGAAAAGAACAATATGAAGACAACTTTTCCCTTATATGGAACTGTAATACCTAAAAAACTCATCACCTACAGGGTATATGCCCAAGCAGTTTAGTATAAAGTCTAGAAAAGCTTGCTACACTTCCACCCCAGAAGGAGAGAAAACATCAGCAAAAGTAGCAGAAGATATCACATATGGATGAGAGATAATAATGATATTGTACTTTTGGGAGCCATTTTAACATCATTGACACTGTAAAGATTTCAATGAAAAACCCAAATATGGATTACAACCAGGATTTTCTTAAACCAAGTTTCTTTAAAAGTGTATGGAGTAACAGAGCAAGTATGTCTATCTTGTAGATGTTCCTATGATTAATCAGTATTTTTGGGGGGTAACTTGAGCAATGCCGAAAGATATCAACAGTGGTCAGTTTGCAACCACAGCTATATGAACAAAAGGATGTAATCAATTTAAGGAGGAAAAGAATATTGTGGACCAAACATAGTGTTGCATGCTTCTAAGTTCTGACGAGTAAGAAAGACAACCACAATTGCTTGGAAGAAAGAATACATCACATATATTATTACAAGAAAAAATTTAACTAACCTTAAGCCAGCCATTATAGTAAACTGCAATTAGAATACCATTGCACATTGTAAGAGCATGCACTGGGCTTAAATGAGTTGGAGCATTATCTCCTAAAACTGCCAAAGGACTGTGATCTCCAAGCCACCACAAACGAACAGTTCCGTCCCAACTCCCACTATACAGAAGCTCTTCATTGACAAATAATGCAGATACGGATGACTTATGGCCTTCCATCGTAGATACAAGGCTGTAATCCTACCAAAAAAAAGAACCAGATTAATATTTATACAATGTATTCTATGATTCTTAAAAGTTTGTTGTGTAGATGAATACCAATAAGAAATATACAGTACATTGTACGAGATACAAAAAATGAAAAGTTAGAAAAATGAACAGTCATGTCAACAACAGAAAGAATACTAGTTGAATCAGTTCTATGATTTCACAGGCATGCACACAAATTCCACATCAATGCTGAAATTATTGGCGTAATCTTCACATATGGATACAGCACACTCATATGTATAGTTAATGTATTGGTATTCATAGCTAACACCATCCTTTGGATCATTTATTTTAATACTAGAGTGGTTAAGGGTAACATCATCAAACTTGTACACAGAGGCTCATCAACCCCTCTTGGGGGTAACACCCTACTTGAGTTGTGTATAAATACACAACAAGTTTTATTTGTATTATATCATCTTGTGATTTGCTTTAACTTTCATGTAAAGTGTTTTATGCCTAAGAGCACCTACATCTTTGGCGTTCTCTTCTGATTGGCATTTCTTTCTTTTATAACCACTTGTGCTCAGATATCTCTCTCCAGTGCACCAGGGTTATCTTTGTCTAGCGCACTTGTGCCTGGGCTATTGCAACTTTTGGGTGTCTTTGGTTCCATTTGATTCTATTGCTTTCTGTGAATCTTAACATGGTATTAGATCAATTGTGAACCTTGCTAAAACAATTCTATAGCTGATCCGAAAATCAATGGCTTGTGGCATCACTCAAGTTCTTTTCTGACTATAAAACTAGGGTTTTTGATTATCTCTTATTTTGGGTTTTTTCAAGGGTCTCTAGAAGTTTAAACCTACTCTCTAAGGCTATGGCCTCCTTTCCTACTGTTTCCTATGGCTTTTAGCCTTTGGTCCTATAAAGGAGAAATATTGAAGGCTTCATTCTTTCAATCTTCTTCTTGCTGTGACTAAGCCTAATGGTTCCAAAGTGGATATTTCCCTGAACCAATGGAGCCAATTATCCTACTTGGGCAGATCAAATGACTACCCTTCTTTGAAGCAAAGGTTTATGGATGTATTTAGTCAAACTCCTTCTAGTTTCCAATGATAACAGTTATAACCTCGTATGTTCGAAGAAGGAAAAAGCTCTTGGGTTGATCACTTTATAAAATTATATGTCAAGCCAAATTTGATACATCATAGCAAGGACAACATGGGACTCCTTTTCTTGAGGATATTTTCTCTAATATGATCTAGGACCAAGTTACTATGAGGAACATAGTAACTTACTATTCCCTCAAGATCAAGCCCATCCAAAGGCCATCTCAACCCCTCCTAAATTTGAGTCTAACTGGGGCAAAGGGGCACACTCAAAATCCTCCAAAAAGAAAAGACTCATTATGTCTTTGTTTTTAAGTTTCTTCGTAAGTGTTTACACCATGTTTAGGGTGCTTCATGAGATTTGGGGTACATGGTGTATGTTCAACCCCTGGATGGTTCAAGATTGATTAGCACATGTGAGATGGTGCACAATGGATTTGCATGGTGAAGACAACTTGCTAAGTGATTGCTTTACCTTGTTTGGGTGTTGGTTTGGTATTCTTCCCTTAGGTGTTGGAGTTCTTTTGATACTTTAATGGATGCTCTTCAAAGTGGTCACATGGAGAGTTCACTTGCTTGGAAAATGCTCTATTTGGGAGGAGTGTTGTGCATCCTAAAGGATGGCATCAAGCCCTAGATAGCATAAGATAGGTTGGATTCCTGTTTGGAGGCTTTGAGATGGCTCAGGGATGCCAAGGCTATGTTACGGCTCAACTAGCACTCTTGATTGAGGTCACGAATCCCACTGCTGTGAGGGGTAAGCATGGGAGGAGCTAGCACCCAATGTCACCATAGCCCAGATTCTCAACACTTTAGGTCAACTCCTAAGACCAAGGAGGAGTTCCTAATATTGGTGAAAGATATCTGCAATCACTAAAACAATACACAAATAACTTTCACAAGCAACCTCTCAGCTAAGATTAGGACCATATGGGGTCAAAACAATGAAGCATATATATACACTAACTAAGGGTGGGAGTTAAAGTACTTTATCATCAATTTCAAGATCAACAACTTCAATATCCTACTGCTGTTATGACATAACAGTAGTTGATAACACTTCAGAAATATATGAGAAACCAACCAAAACTTCATTAACTTATCATACAAGATGTACCTTGAGCATTAGGATAAGGAACACACCTTAAAAGGGTAAAAGGAAGCACTAAATCAGAACTCAAAATGCTTAACCAGATCTGGTTTAAGCCCTAACCAACACTCAAAATAGATAGTGGGCCCGCTTAAACTCTTCCAATAGATACAAAACCCCCCAAGGGTTAAACTGAGGCCCTTTCCTTGCTTTTCTAGACCTTCAAAACGTGTTTATTTGACTTTTGTACCTGTTGTACTTGTTGTACCAGATCTGAAAAAACATCAGTACTTTCCACAGAAGAGGTTAACGTTTCATAATAAAGCCACAAAAGGGTGACGCCTTTAAGGATCCTCCAAGAAATCTAGAGGCGCTCTTTTTGGGTGGATTACTCTTTCCAATTGACTGATATTTCTTGGTTTTTTTAATTTTTTACTTTTTTGGGTTTTCACAATATTATATTTTAATTTTTTTGTATTTTCAAGATACACATATAAATAACAAAAATTTAATAAAAAATGAAGAAGAGAAGGGCAACAAGAGATCAAGGTTAATGCGGTGCAGTTTCGGGATCAACCACAGCCAACCCAACCAGCACCTCCAGGATTTGGTGGCTCCTACACTTAGCAGGATGGCCAAATTTAGCCCTCGGCCAAATTCTGCGCTAAAATTACCTCCCTGCAATTTCCTTCCAGCAGCAACGTTTCCGCAACAAAGTTTTCTCAACAGGCCTTCCCGCAACTCTGATTCCGCAACAGGCTTTAAAAATAGGGGAAGGAGAAAATCCTTCTCATTTCATTATCACATACATTCATCTTCTATTCACTCTTTTGCCCCTCATGTTGCATGAGGCTTGCACTTGTGATTTTTATCACAGGAATTGATTTGCAACATGGTACCCATGAAGTTTTTGATGGATTGGGGTACACACCTTTCTTTGTGTGGAGATGTTCTTTCTATTTGATAGGGGTGGTGTTTTGATAGAGGAAACTCACTTTTCTCCTTAAGGATTGTCTTGATCATGGCTCGTAGATTGGTATTCTTTATGTTGCATGCCTTTAATTGAAGGATCATCCTCTCGGTATATAATTGATGATTATGGAGCATGCCTACATCACCATGGTGTTCTATTGGTATACGTATCCATCATGTCTAGAGATTATATGATATTTTTGCCCCTACAAGGGGTTTGATAATGGTGAATGGAGTGGCATGTGTTGATTGAATTGTCATTGATGCCAACTTGGGACTAGCAATGGCCCCACAAGTAGTCATTGACGCCACCAAAGTCCCTCTTACAGTGCACAGGTATGGATATTCCCAGTACCTTCACATCCAGTGCCTTGGAGCCCCTACAAAGATGGGTTGTGCTTTGAAGCACCTTGTGGAGCCTGACAAGGTCCTTGTACCCACAAGGTTGGATCTTGGAGCCACCACCTTGTTGGTGATGTTGAAGACCCTGCTGATGATGTTGAAGACCCTGGAGATTGTGTTGAAGCCCTTGATGGGTTGAAGAGCCACCACCTTGTTGACGATGCTGAAGACCCTGTTGATGATGCTAAAGACCTTGGAGATGGTACTGGAGCCCTTGTGGATGATGGAGAAGCTCTTGATGGGTTGAAGAAACATTAATGACCCATTTTGTGGTCATTTATGTTTTTTTGGGGTCATGGAACCCTTGTATACGATCCTTGCTACCATTATGATGATGATGACCTTGATGCCCTTGGTGGAATTCTTGTATGGTCTTGGAGCCCACTGCTTGCACTAGATGTGGTTAGATAGCATGATGAAACACACCCTTGCATGTAATGGCTTGGGTCTTGAACCCACACATATGGAGGAGCTTTTGGACATATTTTATGGCATGATGGATCTTGAAGGTCTTCTTGTGTGGTTGTCATGAAGTGACATGGTTATTGATGGCTTGATGGAGTCCTAGAACTCTTGGAGATGGTCCTAGGGCATGAGAAAGACTTGGCACCCCCACAAATGGTGGGTTGATGGTCCTTGTACCCTTGAAGGAAGGGTGAAGATGTTTTGTGTGTTCATGGGATATTGAAACCCTTGAAGATGGTTTGCACCCTTCATTTTGGGTTTTGAGGACATGACACTTAATGGCTTGATGAAGAACAAACCCTAAGACATGATGACCATTGAAGATGATGGCACCCATATGTACGGTGGCATGATAACACTTGGACACCTGCTATACCCTTGGATGACGATGTGGAGGAGACCCCTATTATTGAGGACTTGAGGTTGATCTTTGAAGAAGTCATGAGTTAACAACAAAATAAAAAACCCTAAAACCATTTTCAATGGTAAGGTTGAAGTTTGAAGAAGTGTTGACTTAAAATCAAAAATAAAATAATACAACTCACATCTCTCTTAACCTTGAAGTCGGCCCTAATCCAAGGAAGAAGTCAACATTGAAAGAGTATATAAACTCTAGCATGCTTATACTCAAAATGCATCCAATAAAGATGAAGTGAATGAGCTTGCTAGAACTCGTGGACTGAGGCAGTTAGGACTGAGGTTTTTCGCTCAGCTGGAGGAAAAACTCGGTGGAAGCTATAACAAGTTTTTAACTTAACTTCAAGGGTTTTAACCAGCACATTACCCTTCCTGAATCTTGATGAAGGAGACACAGTTCCAAACCTTAACTCCACATTGATGCCGAGTTTGATGCAGTCCATTCTTGGACTTGCTTGGGGTAAACAGCGCATTGTCAAAGTTTTGAAGTTCTCATACAGTCCCGAATGTTGAAGTCTCCTCAGACCCGAATTGAAGGTTATCTATAGTAAAAACTAGTCCCAAAATTTTGTGGTTGAAATTCATACATAGTCTGGTTTTGACACTATGTGTGCATGAAGGGATGATAGATTAGGTCTGATTAGATAGCTTTTGGGTTTCATCAAACACAAACAATCCTGAGTTTTGACTTGAGATCGTCCACAATACATGCACACAATCCGAGTTCATGTGCATGTACAGTACAAGTTGTTGATGCTTGAACAGTGATCCAGTTGATGGTTAAACCGAGCCTTTTCCAGAGAATTCTTTGGGATTTTATCAGTACAAACAGTATACATTTGAGGATATCTACAGCAGCCCGACTTTTCTTCAGTCTGAGGTCTTTCCCAAGCACATACATAGTCCGCTTCTTGATCTCGTTTGGGGTTCCTCTCAGCTAACAAACAGACCGAGTTTGACAGTCCAAAGTTGACTTGTTTCGGGGTGTTTTACCAGCATATACACAGTCCAGGTCTTGACTGTGTTTGGGGTCATCTGCAAGAAAACATGTACAGCCCAAGTGTGAGATCATGACATGCATTGTAAGGCATGATCTTCTAGCATATTGTTGAAGAAGTTAAGATCTGTATAATGAAGACATAAGCTAAAACAGTGAAGTGAAATGATATACCCTAGTTTGATACACAGTAACAGCTTGTACACAGTGATGTGTGAAGATTTATATTCCATTATGATGATGATATGTTGATGCATACTCCATTCACTATATACACTATGATGAATATATGACACACTATGATGATGATGCATTCTTATATACCATGATGATGATGTTTCCTTATGGTGATGATGTTGCCTTATGATGGTGATGTTGCATCCATGATGATGATGTTGCATACTTATACCTTATGATGATGATGATGCATGCTTATACACAATGCATATACTCTATGATGATGCTGATGCATGCTACACTATGATAATGAAGTATGCTATGATGCACTCCTACAAACTATGATGACTATGATGTATACTTGTTGACACCACATGATGATGATGTTGAAGAGACTTTGGACAATTTGTATCTACAGATGTGATATCCAGTGATTGATTTACAGACTTGGTTGTGATTGGTTGATGACATATTCCTTGATGACTTGACATGATCAGCTCAGTCAAGACATGACCAGTGACAAAGTGAAGAAGACGTGACAAGTAGATGAACAGCAATGCATTGAGCAGACCTTTGATGACTTGGATGTATTGAGCGGACTTTGATGATTTGGTTGTGTTGCAGCAGTGTATTTGGTTGATGATTAGCAACAGTCGATTTAGTTGGATTGTGGATTGAGGTGTTGACGTGCAGAGATACATGAGCAGAGCTTGATGCAAGCTAAGTCTTGCACTTGAGAATTTGACTCCTCTACCCTTTCTTAGTTGGAGCTAAGAAAACCAAGTTGGGTCATGTTACAAGAGTCTGTGCTCTTTTCATCAGTTGGTGTTGATTATAATCGCAAAGATTGAAGTCTTCCATTACCATAAATAAAGCTCACATTACAAATATTCGTGTCTCTCTTTGATATGATTATTGTGCTTATGACTCATGATTAATTTAGTTGATAAAGTTGATGATTTAATTGACAACATAATGCTTGATAAACTCTAATTGATTAATTGAAGGTTGAAAAAGGTTTAAATTGCTTACACACTGATTCACCCCCCCCCTTCTCTCAATGTGGCCATTGTGTCCAACAGCATGGCATCATATTATTCTTGGAGATATATAATAAATACCACAATAAATATATAATAAACAATACTTAATGAAATGTCATATCCTAATGAAACGACATGGCTATTCAACTACATGACTAGTCAATATGTAAATGTCGCCAGGGAGGTCACTGTAATCATATCATATCTCTATCATATATTCATTCATTCATTTATTATTGTCCCATATGGATTTATGTTTATTGCCCTACCTATGTTGGATATTCTCTAGTAAATGAACCTTGTTAATTTCATTTGGTATTAGAGCTTCATTATCAGATCCGGCCTTTGGCCACTTAAAAATAACAAAGTTTCTCTGTTTACCAAGTCTTGACCACTTTCGGCCCTTGGCCATTTACAACTTAGAGTTTCTACAAATAAGATGAGATATTTTATTAGTGTCCTAATAATGACCACAAAAGTAGGTCAATGGGACTGCCGAGTACAATAATGTTATTACAAAGGAGTACAAAACGGTCTCCTATAAAAGGTAGAAGGTGAGAAAGTAAAATAAAGTTTTAAAAGAGCATGAAGTCTATGTTGAAGCATAAGAAACATGAAAAACCCTCGACCTCAAGCACGAGAGGCCGCAAGGCAATGGAGATGTACAAGAGTAAAAGATCTAGAAGCAAGAAAATCTAGAAGTAACGAGGTAGGTTTATCAAGGAGTAGATCCATCTCTCCTAACATTTGAGGTTGAACAAAGGAGATTCAAAATAGTATGTTGTCCAATGGAAGCGCTGGTGAAAGGTCGAGACCGCCCACTACACAACTGTCTAAAAAAGGTAGCCTGTCACTGAGGCCTGGGGGGTCTCATCTACTGCAAGGGGAGAAATCCGGTCATGTCATGTCGCTGAGATACTAAGGGAAGGGGGAAGGTCCCATGGGTCCACATTCATTTGGAGGCTAAAGTTGTAATGTCATCACAGTGCCTCTTAGTGTCCCTTCTTGGGGGTAGCACCATGAAAAAGGAAATGATTCGCTAGGTTGAATTTGGTTGAGAAAAAGGCTTAAGAATACGGGCTCAGAGCCTAAGGGACCTCTTGCATGTACAATGCTAAACATCTTTGGACAGGGTATTTGAACAAGATGGTGAGGGACTAAGTCCCCTTGAAAGGCAGTGGCACCTCCCTCTAATCTCGTGGTAGATGGCATAATGGAAGATAAAGTGTTTCGTCTTGACCTCATAAAGATGAGATAGTTGGTGGATCTTGTTAAAACGGTCTATTTTTGTTTTGTCTCTACCTGGAGTCTATGAGAACCCAATATAAATTGGCCAAGAGGAACACAAAGAGCGTGTCCAATGGCAGAGGGTATACTGAATCAAATATGAGTTCACCTCTCTCAAATAAGTTCTGAGCATACAAAGCCATCTTAGGGCATAACCCACCTCGAGGGTCAACCCAAGTGATCTGGATAAACTACCTGTAAATGTCATCTCTGGTGATCCGATTCAATTCTTGTCAAATAAGTAGGAGATGGCCAAGTGCACCCACTGAATATCTTAAGGGAGGGAGTCGGTCCATCTAAATTGTTGAAGATTGTAATTTCGGAAGATATTTGTATTGTACTTTTTTTGTTTTATTGTTGTACCTCCTTCGAGAGATGTTATTGATATACTTGGGCATGTAAATGTACTTGAAAGAATCAATGTAGACCTTCCATTGTAAGTCAGGTCAATAGTACCCACAAGAAATATAATATAAATGTTATTTTGAGTCTCCCTAGACAAGTTAGCCCTGTAAGAGTAACAAGTTGACCCAGTTAAAGAAAAAGGTCACAAATTTGATCTGTATAAATAAAGAGGGCGCACCTCTCATTTGGACACACTACTCACTCAAGCAAGTGCGCAAGAGAGAGAGAGAGAGAGAGAGAGAGAGAAAAGGTTTGCTAGAGAGAAGAAGTAGCTTTTTCCTTTGGAATTTATCTTATCTTGGTTTGGTATTGCACTTGGTGATAGAATCTATACTAAAGAAGTTACTGGGTTTTCTCCCTTGCCCTTTACCAAAAGAAAATGTGTTCTTTTGTCTTGTTGTGCTTGTCTTCTTTCAGTGATCCTATTGATAAGGTTAAGATGAAATAGTGCTAATTGTTTGAAGATCTAATATAACCATTAAAATTCTAACATGGTATCGAAGCTACCCTGAAAAAAGTCTTTGTGCAGCTGAAACTGTCGAAAGTTGGAAAGTAGGGTTCCCTATTCCGAGCACTTCCCTCCACAAATCAGCTGAAAAATGAGGTTCATCTAACTCGCCCTAGGAGGGCGCATCTTTCTATAGAGGCAGTTTCCAATTCTATGGATTTTCAATTTTTGACCTAACACTATTGTTGGGAAAACTACAGCATCAGATATTTTACAATTATGTCCACAGATTTGAGAAAAGGAGTACTCTGCTCAACTCGCCTTGAAGAGGCGCATCTCTCTCTCCAATCAGATTCGCAAGTTACCAAAGTTGAAAAATTAGGGTTTCTCTGTCAAACCCTAGGTCAACCAAAAGCAATTTTCCAAAAAGGCATTAAAGCAAGCATTTGGTTGAAGCTGTCTTATTGGTAAGAATTGCTTATATGGTTGAAGTCTCACAAATACCCAATCTTCTACTTCAAACTCTCGTTCTGTCCTATGATGATCAGCTTGCTGCTTCATTCGATTTTGTGCTATAGTTAAATTATCCTTGAGTACTTGCATTACTCTTTGATTTTCTTCAAGTTGATTTTTTACGACCAATACTTTTGCATCACCTTGAACGAGTTCTTTCCATCTGGGGGGCTCATAACCATACAGTGCTTGGAAAGCTGTCATTTTGGCTGGCGCATGATAGGTGGAGTTATACCACCATTCTGCAAGATGTAACCAGTGTAACCATTTGTTCTGCTTGTCAATGACGAAACTATGAAGATAGGCTTCCACACATTTGTCAATGATTTTCGTCTGTCAATCGGTTTGGGGGTGATAGGTTGAGCTCATGTTAAGGGTGATCCCAGTTTGTTTGCAGAATTCCTTCCAAAAATTGCCTGTGAATTTGGCATCTCTGTCACTAACGATGATTTTAGGGAATCCGTGTAATTTGTAAATATTTTTACAGAATACTTCAGCAATTTATTTAGCGGAATCAGTTTTCTTAATACCCATAAAATGTGCATATTTTTTTAATCGGTCCACTACCACAAAGATTTTGTCCTTGCCTCCAGATACGGGTAACCCTTTGATAAAATCCATGAAGATTTCCACCCACTTCTGGTTTGGAATGTGAAGCAAATGGAGTAGCCCTAGAGTCATGACATTTTCGCTTTTATTTCTATGATAGATGTCACACTCAACTATGTACTTGAACTTTCACTTGAACTTTATAAAAGTGACTCCATTAAGTCAATTAATAATTAGACCACTTAATGTACTTTTCCTAAGTCTAAACTTTGAAAAATCACATTAATACATTTGGCTTCTTGCTCTGTCTTCTAGCATGCAAGGACACATGCAATGATAGAAGACCTTCCTTGTTGCCACTTTCTAACACTCCCTCTCAACGAGGAAGGGATTCGGTAGCAACCTCGACTTATCTCTGAACTTCACAAAACTGTGTCTACAAAGTGCCTTGGTGAAAATGTCTGCCACCCACTCATTTGTCTGAATGTACTCCAACTAAATGGTTCCTTTCTGTACACAGTCTTTCAAGAAGTGATAACGGATATCTATGTGTTTGCTCCAGTCACGGAACACTGGATTTTCAAATAGCCTGATGCCACTCTGATTGTCACAGTAAATCACTATAGCCTCTAGCTCATACTCGAATAACCCTGAAAGCAACTTCCTCAGCCACATTCCCCCACATGCAGCCAAACTGGTTTCCATGTACTCAACCTCTGTCGAGCTCAATGCAACTGATTTATGCTTCCTATTGAACCAAGAGACAACCCTTGACCCAATGCTGAAGCAGCAACCTGAAGTGCTCTTCTAGTCTTCTACACATCCTACCCAGTCAGCATCTGTGAAGCCTGCTACCTGTACACTCCCACTGCGCTCATAAACCAACCCGTACTCCACTGTACCTCTGATGTAGCGAAGCACATGCTTCATAGCTGTCCAATGTACTGTCTGAGGGTCCACCATGAACTGGCTTAAAGAGTTGACTGCAAAGCTAATGTCTGGTCATGTGTTGACCAGATACATGAGCGATCCGATAAGCTGGCAATACAATGTAGGATCAAACCCCTCTGACCCTGATGCATCAATCTTTCTCTAGTTTGAAACTAGAGGTATGGTCATGGACTTGCAATCCTCCATCCTGAATTTATTCAAGATCTCTACTGCATACTTCCACTGTCCAATGAAGAAGCACCCATCTCTCTCTCAAACCTCTAAACCTAGGAAGTAATGCATCAACCCAAGGTCTTTCATCTCAAACTCAACTGCAAGGTTGGACTCGCAGTCGTCAATCAGCCTCTCATCTCCTGTAAGAAAGAGATCATCTAACATACAAGACTAGTATGAGAGGTACCTCACCTGAAAAGAAGTATAGGTTGCGGTCTGCCTCACTCTGCTGGAATCCCATCTCTCGTAGATAGTTGTCAATCCTCGAGTACCATGCCCGAGGTGCCTGCTTGAGCCTATAAAGAGCTCTCTGCAACCTGCATACATGTGACTCACTGTTCTCCACATTGAACCCCTCGAGCTGCTCAATGAATACCTCCTCCTCTGTAACTCCGTGAGGAAGGCAGTCTTGACGTCCATCTGATGAACTCGCCAATCCATCTCTGTTGCTAATGAGATAATAGTCTGAATAGAAGAATATCTAGCGACAGGGGCGAAGGTCTCCTCATAGTCAATATCTTCCTTCTGTGAGAACCCTTTTGCCACAAAACGTGCCTCGTACTTTTCCACGCTTCCGTCTGCTGCATGATTTACCTTGTAGATCCATCTGGATCCCACCACATGTTTTCCTTTTGGCCTTGACACAACCTACCACACCTAGTTTTTCATGATGGAGTCATACTCCTCAACCATAGCCTCCTGCCACACATCATGTTGTGCAGCCTCCTCGAAACTGGAAGGTTTAGAGCCAATCAACTCAGTCATCAATGCCATATAGCTAAGTCTCTCTAGTGGCTTGCTCCGTCTCATGGAGCTCTGTGGAAGAGCCACCTGACAGGAATCCTGAACTATGGACCTAAACCACTTATGTTGTGGCCTAGTGTCTACTTGTTGCGGCTGATGGATATCTTCCTCCTACTGCGGCTCATCCTCCAAGTCAATGACCAAAGGATCCTAACAACTGACTCCCTCTGACTATCAGAACCTGTGCTCTGTTCCTGTACCTGTACTTGTACCTGTATCTGTATATGACCCATCAAGGACATATATCCCAAGGCCTATGTCCTCAATCATGGAAACTGATACAAGACTCTTATTCATCCCAGGGACATACAAGACATCCCTCAAAAACATGGGTTGCATGGACTCCCTATCAAAGCGGACTGTCCCATGCCCAACTGCTCTCACCACTGTATCATCGCCCAATACTACCTCCAACTCCAAGCCTGTCTCAGAAATCTCGGTGAACATGTCCCAAACACCTGCCATGTGACTCAAAACTTCACTATCAATGTACCAAGTGAAGGAAGTAATGGAAGCACTCAATAAATCCCAACAATCATGGAATGCTCTGATCCAGGAGGATAGTGGTGGTCACCCACCTATTCCACTTGGACCCCCACCATTGTTTCTTTTAGTTTTCCAGTTTCCTTAATTGTAGCACAATTTACTATTCTTAGCAGTTTTTGGGTCCTAAACTTTCGGAGCCGTTTTGAGGCCCTAAACAACGTTTTTTTGGCATCGAATGGTCGGGTAAATATGACTCCGTTCTAGACTCGATATTTGTCATTTATGGATGTAGTCCTTAAACAGATCTTTCTAACGATGTATCATGCACGTCAAACGGAGGTAGTATGCTAAAGTTACAACCCCAGGAAATTGATGTACCAAGTTACCCAACGAGGCCCACATTCTGGCGTTTCACCTCCTCGGGTTAGGTTTTTGGATGTGTAGGGTTTCCATTGTTTCTCAATAATATATAGGCATTCGAGCCTCATTGTAACACAGAGTTTAGAGGCATGTAGCCGCCACATCTCTTCTCAGAGATAAGCTACCAGCACTCTAGCTAGTTTATTTTCATTATGTATGTAAACCAGTTTCAGTTATTGATTAATGAAATGAAGTGTTATTTCCGCTGCATATTTGTTTCTATGGTTATTTGTGTATTCTATTGCGTTCCTGCATAAATCCGGATCATGCTCCATGTGATGCTCAACGTCCCTGCTGGTGATGGATGATGCTCTCTCTACACAAGCGACAGCAAAGTGAGAAAACTCTCTCTCAAATCTAGCAACATACTCATCAATCTTTGTTGAGGTTGTTGTCTGTTGTTTCTTCTTCTTGTTTGAGCATTGTCAAGCATAATGCCTGAACTTCTGACAAGCAAAGCATTTCACTTTGCTCATGTCTTTCTTCTCTCCATCCTGCTACTTGGTTACACCCTTGGAACCCTTCTTGAACTTCTTCTTCTTCCCCTTTACTGCTAATGCCACATTCTACTCATCATCTCTGTTGTGAGATGTACTGCCCTGTACATATCCCCTACGGGTCTCCTCCTGTATGAAATCATCCCAAAAACGATCCCATGAAGGCATGTGCTCATGAGCCACCACTGACTCCACAAATACAGCCCATGGCTTTGCCACACCATTCAAGGTTGTACACACCAACTCAGCACTCTCTATCACCTCCCCAATAGCTCCAAGTTCATCACGAACCTGTGTAATCCTGGTGAGGTAAGTGATCATATTCTCACCCTTGTTCATGTGAATGCTCTTTAACGTCTCTCTTAATACCATTTTCCGATTTTCATTGGAACTTTGGTAAAGGTTAGTTAAAGCAGTCCAAATGTGATGGGCATGATCTTTACCTGATATGTGCAGAATCACGTGATCTTTTATTACATCAAGAAGGATTCTTCTATCCTTTATATTCCTCTTGTCAAATGCGACTTTAGCCACTGCATCTGCAGGAACGGTCACTAGATTTGCAGTAGTGTTGTTCACTATGTCCCATAGTTCACTTTCTTGTAATATCAGCGCTATTCTAGCCTTCCATGGACTGAAATTTACAGCCCCATCTAAGTGTCTTCTATCCTAAGACCGGTAGCCATGACTACAAGAAAGTTCAAGTACCTAAGTTACTCAACAACCCTGTTTTTCCTTATTTCTCCAAAACGCCTTGGTAAACGTGCCAAACATTCACTTAATGGCCTGCTAAAAAAATTTCAGAATTCTTCTCGAAATTCATGTTGTACGGAACTGTACTGACAGTTGTATGGATTCGTACGATGCAGACTGTACTTTTTCAAAAAAAATGTATTTTTTCTCGAAAACCGTGTTGTACGGGCTGCATGTAATCTACCTCGATTGCAGTGCCCAGCCTCCTCAATTTCTGTATTGTACGCTGCCTTGAAATCTGTTGTACGGTCTCCTTGGAAAATGTGCCCAATCTCTCATTTTCTCTCCTTGGAAAGTGTGACAGAAATTTAATACTCTCTCTGTCTTTGGTTTGAAATCTCTTCAAACCCTTGTCTTCTTCTTCTTGCTCTCTCCTCTCCAAAAATCTCTTTTGTGAAAGTGAACAATAATCTCTCTTTGCCTTTCCCAAACCCTTTTTGTTTGAGTAATTTCCTCCTTGAGATCAATGGCTTAGATTAAAAGCCAACTACATGAAATCTAGGGCCCATCTCATTTCCTCATTAAAAAATCATTTTTTAATTAATAATGAGAATTTAATACTCACCCTCATTAATGCTCATAAAGTTACTTTTAAAATATAAACTCAAACATTTATTGAAAGGTCACTTTATCATAAAGTCATTCTCACCTTTTACTTAGGCTAGGGACCACATTTTAAAGTGTTAGTGCCTATACCAACAAGGGAAAATGGAGTCAAGAGATTAATCAAAATGGGTTGATTTCTTCAATTGTAGAGGTGAGAATGATGTATCATTCAAACTCTAACTTTGTTGTAAATTATTTTAAGAAATTTGCAAAGTGAAAAAAATCTAGAATCAACAGGCTATTTACTCATGAAACTTCACTAACCAAGAAATATTAACAAAGGAGAACCTTCACACCTATTTTACTTCATTTGATGTAGTTACACCTTGGATTTGAACCATAGACCCTTTCATTTACAAGCATTTAAACCCACAAAACAGCCACGTAATTCATGAAAGCTCCACATTAATAGGATAGAAACCCTTACACTTCACATATTCTCCAAGAAGAATACATCTATTAGGCTCCAAGGAGAGGAAAACTCCAATAATCCAACCATGCAAAGAAAGGAGAGAAAACTCCTTTATATAGGAGTCAGATCTCTCTTATGGTAAAATAAAACTCCTTTATATAGGGGTTAGATCTCTCTTATGGTAAAATATAATTATTTTTCTAATCAACTACTTGGCAAGTCCAAAAATAATAATAGAATTAAATTAGTTAGGCCTTTGCTAAGTCAAAGGTCGTATATTTTCTCAAGGGGAATTTGCTCCACTAGAAAAATCAATAAAAATTACAAAGAATCTCTAAGAAACAGGGCACACTAGTTGAAATAGGCCCCTTTTACCAAGTCAAAGCTTCAAGAAACAAACAAAAATTACCCTTCTTATGCGCCCTCCAAGATTCTTTGATATGGTAAAAATAAAATAATTTTTTCTCCAAATAACAACCTTCATGAGCTGAGTCAACAAATAATAAAGTATTGAGGTAGTTATAACCTCCCCCTGTGTGCCTTTCAAGAGAGATAGATCTAACCAACTTTCAACTACTTCACTTAATGTGCAAGGTGTAAACAAGACTCATTCAAACATTCAAGTGGGTCTCCTAGAGGTGCGCACTGCTTAATGTGCAAGGTGTAAACAAGACTCATTCAAACATTCAAGTGGGTCTCCTAGAGGTGCGCACTGCCCAATGTTTCAAGAGGAATTGTGCAAATGGATGGATGGGTATAATACATGAAGGGACATGGTCAAAAAACGAATTGGTGAAGAGCAGTATAATTAAATATTATTATTTTAGTGTTTTGCCTGAAAATGTGTGCCAAAAGGGGGGCAGTACCCTCACATGTGTGCCATATGACTTAAATTTGCATTCACTATTGATTGATTGTATTAAAACTTAGGGAATGAGGCTTAAAATCCTAGCTACAAGTTTAGGAAAATTAATACAATGCACAGCCCAAGGTTTGGGTTTAATTAATCATTAAATGAAAATATCCCAAACTAATTTCACACTAGACATGCTGAAAGTGAAAATATGGCAAAATGAAGTATTAATATGACATGCAACTTAAGAATGTAAACCATAGACCATGAAGTCTCTGTCTCAACGTATAGGATCTGCTTGGACATCGTGTCCAAGAAAATGTCTGGTCCCAGACCAGAATACCCTAGAGACATATAGGGGCCCTAACCATATGTTAAGGACTTTGCCATGGCATCAACCTGCTTGGTGCCAGACCAAAAACCCCAGGAGACTACTAGGGGCCCTAGGGTACCTTCTAGGGTCTTACTCTACCCTAGGACTAGGGTACCATCCTCCCTGAGAATGGATCTCGCAACTGCACTATCTTTAACAGTTTGAAGGGTCAAACAGGTTGTTGTACAGTGAATCAGCCCAGAATAGTTCAGATATAGCTCAGAAATGGGTTCAAGACCATTTATTTTGGTTCAGAACTGTTGTTTGCTATTTTTTGGGTTGAAGTTGGGACTCCCGAGTCCCTACCTCTGTTAAAATGCCCAGAATTACTGCAAAAGTGCACAGATTTATTCTAGGGCTGAGTTTGACCACCGTTTGGGGTCAAAATTGTCTGAAATGTGAAGGAAAATGCCCAGATTTTCTTCAAACCTGACCAGAATGTTTGTCCAAGGTTGGAGTGTGCCGTAGACTGCTATTTTAAGGTTTTTTCTTGCTGATATACGTTTCCAAACTGCCCAAAATACACCAAACCACTTCATCATGCTGGTTTAAGATCTGAAATGTGCGCATAATTGGGGAAAGGGCCATCTTCATTAATTCACAAGCATCCAAGATCCTCCAATGGTTCATGATACCTCAGGGTACCATCAAAGCTTCATAAAAATAATGTCACCTTCTCTTTAAGAGTGTGATCAAAATCACAGGTGGACACCCATACAAAATGTGGGGTGATAGACTCTAAGCTCAAAAGCAATACAAGAAACAGTCTTATATTAATTTGTTCAAAAAAAGACCAACCTCAAATATGTTGTAAAATTTAAATTGTCAATGGGAGCGGATATATCAATATACCATAGCATATATACGAGCATATATTCAAACAGAGTTTTCGCAAATAAACACATTATAAAAATTCTCCATTTCGAAAAATTATATATAATCTCTTCAAACAAGATTTGCCCATTACATGGGACTAAGAGATTACTAATTTTCCTGTGTTTTTGAGCTTCATGTGCTTGAATAGTCCAAAAATGGTTCACTCTTAAACTGGAAATCATTTCTTATGGTAACAGGCTCTACTAATGTGTTGCTTCTGAACGTGTAGAACATAACACAAGCAACTAGGGAGCAACACATTATACAGAAGGTTAGCATTCATGCAACCTACAAGCCCTAGAGGTAAGTGGCCATTAAGCTTTGCTTTGGGACTCCTTAAACTTGAACCATTAATGAAAAAAAATTGACCCCAAACATCTGATACAAGACCCCATTCCTATTGTCAGAACCAATTGTTATTACCGTTCATAGCCAACAGTAGCTCACTAATGACCCATTGACCACACATTGTCATAATTCTGCAAGCATGTGAATATAATTACTGGCTCTCAAAGTCACTTACCTATATCATAATAAATTATTGTAGGGTTCCAGGATCCTTCCCACATCCCTAATTGGAATTTTCCCATTAACCATTCCACCCATGATGTCCCTCAAGCATACATATATTTACGAGTCCATGCATTTGCGCATATGTACAAGGTCCAAGAGATGTATATATTGTTGATTTTTCTAAGCAGCATCGAGAGCCATTCTCTTAGGAGAATGGGGACACCTGGTCCGGGACCACGGTGTGGACTCAACCCAGTGTTGAGTGACCATTCTGTTGAATGGTAGACATTTGGTCCTTGACCATGATATGGACCCAGCTCTACCCTGGGTAGACTCAACCCTGTGTTCAGTGACCATTCTATTGAATGGTAGATATCTGGTCCTTGACCATGATATGGACCCAGCTGTGCCCTGGGTAGACTCAACCATGTGTTGAGTGACCATTATGTTGAATGGTATATTAAATTGAGCACATATATCTGTGGACAAACACACAACTCACAGGATAGATCACACAATTTACTCAGTTATTGAAGAATGAAACAGTGCAAAAATGGCTTGCAGCTGTGAATGCTTTTCATTAATCAAAGAGTAATTAGATAATGATTACAATGAAGTACAATGGCTTTAATAGCCACATGCAATTCGAATCCACGTGAGGAAATTCGAATTGATTAGACTCTACTTGACTGTAGGTAACTAAGACCTTGTCTAAATCACTATCGGAGGACTCAATAGTTGACTAACCTTGTCTAAACCATAACCGAAGTTCTAAAACACAACTCAAGTGTTACATTCAGTGTTGACTAAGGCTAACTGACTGTGGTAGGTGAGAAATGCGCCCCTCCTGAGTGCAGCCATGCAAACCTAGTGCTAACTGAATGTAGAGGACTAGAACTAAATGTAACTGACTCCTAACTTAGCTTGACTAGTCATCTGACCTTGGTTGGTTTCAGCACTCCCAGTGGCTCCTAAATTGTAGGGATTGGTCTAGGAGGCTCCTAAACTGATGCATGCAAATGCAATCAGTGGCAGTAGGCCTCAATTAGTGTTCCCCACACTTTAGTAACTGAAACATGTGCCCCAATTAAGCCAAGTGGACCCAATGGTGCTAGTGACTAAAAATAGACTGGATGGACTCTCGATTTAGACATGACTCCCGATTTAGACATGTGACCAAATTGGACAAGGGAGGATTAATAATCCTAACCCCCCCCTGAATGCTAACTTGGACAATCTGTGGACCCTGGTAACTAAGACCATAGGTCACCCATTACATCAAGTAAAGTAAAGTAACTGCTCAAAAACAAGGTGCTGGGGAAAAAACCACATGGGAAAAAACCCCCCCTTTAATTAAGCAGGTAGAATCAGGATCAATCTGGTTCTTCTGTGCACAGGTATCTTGGGGCCTGGCATGTGAACCTCTCCATCATTATGTCTGCAGGAATCTTCTTCTTTGGAAGAAGAATGATATGCTCAACTAAATCAAAAATATAAACAGCTGCCGGATGAAGACTAGACCCATGTAGAGCAACTGAAGTTAACTGATAAGTGAGAAAAGGTTCTTGAGGATGCAGAACATGTGAGGAACACTCAAGAAACTGATATGTTGCAGCCATGAACAGCAAACCATGAGTGGTAAGAACAGCCCCAAGTGTTAGGAGCAAGTGTCCAGGTGGATGCAAAAAATCTTCCTTTTTACCAGTTCTATGAGGAGATGAGCATGTGATCAATGGTAGAGAAGCACTAGGACTGTTGAGAGCGAATGGTTGAGCTCCATAGTCTGATATTACTTCTGAAATAGCTAATGAATCACATAATAAAATATCAGCAACCTCATAAGAGGAAACTAACACCAAATCCCCATCAGCAATATTGAGGAAGAATTGTGGTACTTGATTTTTCACACCGGAATTGGTGAGAGCAGCTAAAAGCATGACTCAAAGCTCTTGGATTTTAAAATATGAACCAAATAATATCAGATCAGAAAGTAAATCAAATCTAAATAGGTTCACAACAAATCCAAAACTGTGAAATGAAATCAAATCCCCGGTAGCAGTTTTGTAGGAGACTTGCGGTACTTGTTTCTTCACACCGTTGATGAGAACAGCTACAAGCAGTACTGAAATATTATGAATTTGATATATTAAACCAAGAAATATCAGATCAAATCTAAATAAGATCATATCAGATCCAATAAGGTTAATATCAGATTCAAATAAATGGTTAACCGAGAAGATGGATGCACAGCTTTCTTCTTCTTCAAAATTCTGAATTTTGGTGCATGCAATCCTGCAGGAATTTGCTGGAAAATCTAGATCATGGGGAGCGAATGGATCACTCTGGTAATCTGATATTTCTTCCAAAATATCCAAGGTATCACATATTTGCACACCAGCAGCAACATTAGAGGGAGAAAAATCAAATTTCTCTTCACTTTCGGAAGCAATTACTGGTAAATTTTGCATAGAATTCAAAGGAAAATCACTAGTACAGCAGTGTTTTTCTTCAATATCAGAGATTCGAATGTCTTCTTCTGTTTCAGCAATATGAGGAGATGAGATATCAAAGATCTCATGAACTTCCGGACCATCAGAAGAAGGAGTCACTACAAGGAGACTGTCTTCAATTCGAATTGACTGTGTAGAAGATTCTGCTTCTTCATTTTGAACAACTTCATCAGAGAGAGTGGAGGCTAAGAATTTTGGATCAAGAATGCTTATGGTGTTGGATATTCTCTCCAAAGTGCTATTATGATCCTCATCAATCATTCCAAAGGTTCTGTCCAATCTTGTCCAGAGTTCCTTTGGGTTTTCAATAGATCTACTAAGGTAGCGCAAGCTAGGAGAAAGACCCAGTGCTATTCTTCCAAAAGCTGCATCACATTTATTTAGCCAGTCATTCTCACTAAAACACTCTTCACCGAGTCCAATAGACACCCCATAGAGACCTCATCTCATCAAAGATGCAATCATCTTCTTTTTCCATTCTGAATAGTTTGAGAATAGGGAGAGAAGAGGAACTGATGAATCCATTCGAAGTTGTACCTGCAAAAACACAAAAAGGGCACCGTAAGGTCGACAGCCTACACATTTTAGGTTTTCATCACACCCAGCATAGTTGATCAAGCAAGCTTGATCAACAATTCCTTAACTTGGGGTATTAAGTGGTAAACCTTTTGCTTCTAGTGCAAAGCTGGAAGGAGCAATTTTGTTCAAAAATGATCCAGTAGGAGATCCGAGGAGGAGAAGTGCCTTGTCCGCCGAGGCTCTGATACCATATTAAATTGAGCACATAGATCTGTGGACAAACACACAACTCATAGGATAGATCACACAATTTACTCAGTTATTGAAGAATGAAACAGTGCAAAAATGGCTTGCAGTTGTGAATGCTTTTCATTAATCAAAGAGTAATTAGATAATGATTACAATGAAGTACAATGGCTTTAATAGCCACATGCAATTCGAATCCACATGAGGAAATTCGAATTGATTAGACTCTACTTGACTATAGGTAACTAAGACCTTGTCTAAATCAGTGTTACAAATATCGGCGATTTATCGCCTACATCGCGATATATCGCGATGTTCCAACCTCGGCGATATTATCGCCAAACATCGCGCGATATATTGAGGCGATTTTTTACCCGAAAAAATCGCGATGTTTGCAAAAAATCGCGAGTCGATGGGTAAATATCGCTTGTCTCGCGGATGAGGGAGAAGGTTAAACGCTGCTCTATGGAGGAGAACGCGCGGCCCGTGGGTAATCGCCGACAGATTGTGGCCCATTGTTAAACGCCGACAGACAGTGGCCTGGCCCGTGGGTAATCGCCAGCGGAGCGGATTGTGGCTCGTGGTTAATCGCCAACATATAGTGGCCCGTGGTTAATCACCGGCGGATTGTGGCCCGTGTATTTTCTTCCACGCACGCCTTTGTTGACCTGGGACTGA